>JAILYF010000005.1:7800000-8353624 GCA_025491095.1 Brachionus asplanchnoidis | reverse complement strand
ACTTCTTGACCGTCCTTAGGATTTCTTGACCGTCCTTAGGACTTTTGGACCGTCCTAAGACTTCTGGTCCTTGCCGCCTGAGGACTTCTTGACCGTCCCAAAGACTTCTTGACCGTCCTTAGTACTTTCTTGACCGTCCTAAGGACTTCTTGACCGCCTAGGTTCTTGACAGTCCTAATGACTACATGACCGTCCTAAGACTTCTTGACCGTCCAAAGGACTTCTGACCGTCTTAAGGAATTCTTGACCGTCATAAGTATTTCTTACCGTCCTAAGGACTTCATAACGTCCTAAGGACTTCTTGACCGTCCTAAGGACTTCTTGGCGTCTTAAGGAATTCTGTGTCATAAGTATTTCTTGACGTCCTAAGGACTTCTTGAGCGTCTTAAGGAATTCTTGACCGTCAAAGTATTCTTGACCGTCCTAAGGACTTCTTAACCGTCCTAGGACTTCTTGAGCGTCCTAATGACTACTTGACCGTCCTAAGACTTCTTGACCGTCCTAAGGACTTCTTGAGCGTCCTAAGGACTTCTAGACCGTCCTTAGGACTTCTTGACCGTCCTAAGGACTTCTTGACCGTCCATAGGACCTCTTGACGTCCATAGGACTTCTTGATCGTCCATAGGACTTTTTGATCGTCCTAAGGACTTCTTGACCGTCCTTAGGACTTCTTGACCGTCCATAGGACCTCTTGACCGTCCTAAGTTCTTGACCGTCCTAATGACTACTTGACCGTCCTTAACTTCTTGACCGTCCTAAGACTTCTTGGACAGTCCTAGGACTTCTTGACCGTCCTAATGACTACTTGACCGTCCTAAAGACTTCTTGACCGTCCTAGGATTCTTGACCGTCCTAAGACTACTGACCGTCCTAAAGACTTCTTGACCGTCCTAAGGACTTCTTGACAGTCCTAAGACTTCTTGACCGTCCTAATGACTACTTGACCGTCCTAAAACTTCTTGACCGTCCTAAGTACTTCTTGACCGTCCTAAGGACTTCTTGACCGTCCTAAGGACTTCTTGACCGTCCCTAGGACTTCTTGACCGTCCATAGGACCTCTTGACCGTCCTAAGGACTTCTTGACCGTCCTAATGACTACTTGACCGTCCCAAAGACTTCTTGACCGTCCTAAGGACTTCTTGACCGTCCTAATGACTTGACCGTCCTAAAGACTTCTTGACCGTCCTAAGGATTTCTTGCCGTCCTAATTACTACTTGACCGTCCTAAAGACTTCTGACCGTCCTAAGGATTTCTTGACTGGCCTAATGACTACTTGACCGTCCTAAGGACTTCTTGACCGTCTAAGGACTTCTGATCGTCCATTGGACTTCTTGAGCGTAAGGACTTCTAGACCGTCCTTAGGACTTCTTGACCGTCCTAAGGACTTCTGACCGTCCATAAGACCTCTTGACCGTCCTTAGGACTTCTTGACCGTCCATAGGACTTCTTGACCGTCCTAAGGACTTCTTGACCGTCCATAAGACCTCTTGACCGTCCTTAGGACTTCTTGACCGTCCTAAGGACTTCTTGACAGTCCTAAGGACTTCTTGACCGTCCTAAGACTTCTTGACCGTCCTAAGACTTCTTGACCGTCCTAAGGACTTCTTGACAGTCCTAAGGACTTCTTGACCGTCCTTAGCTACTTGACCGTCCTAAAGACTTCTTGACCGTCCTAAGGATTTCTTGACCGTCCTAATGACTACTTGACCGTCCTAAAGACTTCTTGACCGTCCTAAGGACTTTTTGACAGTTTAAGGACTTCTTGACCGTCCTAATGACTACTTGACCGTCCTAAAGACTTCTTGACCGTCCTAAGTACTTCTTGACCGTCCTAAGGACTTCTTGACCGTCCTAAGGACTTCTGACCGTCCTAAGGACTTCTTGACCGTCCCTAGGACTTCTTGACCGTCCATAGGACCTCTTGACCGTCCTAAGGACTTCTTGACCGTCCTAATGACTACTGACCGTCTTAAAGACTTCTTGAGCGTCCTAAGGACTTCGGACGTCTTTAGGACTTCTTGACTGTCCATAGAACCTCTTGACCATCCTAAGGACTTCTTGACCGTCCCAAGGACTTCTTGACCGTCCTTAGGACTTCTTGACCGTCCTAGGACTTCTTGAGCGTCTTAAGGAATTCTTGACCGTCATAAGTATTTCTTGACCGTCCTAAGGACTTCTTAACCGTCCTTAGGTCTTCTTGAGCGTCCTATGACTACTTGACCGTCCTAAAGACTTCTTGACCGTCCTAAGGACTTCTTGAGCGTCCTAAGGACTTCTAGACCGTCCTTGGACTTCTTGACCGTCCTAAGGACTTCTTGACCGTCCATAGGACCTCTGACCGTCCATAGGACTTCTTGATCGTCCATAGGACTTTTTGATCGTCCTAAGGACTTCTTGACCGTCCTTAGGACTTCTTGACCGTCCATAGGACCTCTTGACCGTCCTAAGGCTTCTTGACCGTCCTAATGACTACTTGACCGTCCTTAAGACTTCTTGACCGTCCTAAGGACTTCTTGACAGTCCTAAGGACTTCTTGACCGTCCTAATGACTACTTGACCGTCCTAAAGACTTCTTGACCGTCCTAAGGATTTCTTGACCGTCCTAATGACTACTTGACCGTCCTAAGGACTTCTTGACCGTCCTAAGGACTTCTTGACAGTCCTAAGGACTTCTTGACCGTCCTAATGACTACTTGACCGTCCTAAAGACTTCTTGACCGTCCTAAGTACTTCTTGACCGTCCTAAGGACTTCTTGACCGTCCCTAGGACTTCTTGACCGTCCATAGGACCTCTTGACCGTCCTAAGGACTTCTTGACCGTCCTAATGACTACTTGACCGTCCTAAAGATTTCTTGACCGTCCTAAGGACTTCTTGACCGTCCTAATGACTACTTGACCGTCCTAAAGACTTCTTGACCGTCCTAAGGATTTCTTGACCGTCCTAATTACTACTTGACCGTCCTAAAGACTTCTTGACCGTCCTAAGGATTTCTTGACTGTCCTAATGACTACTTGACCGTCCTAAGGACTTCTTGACCGTCCTTAGGACTTCTTGACTGTCCATAGGACCTCTTGACCGTCCTAAGGACTTCTTGACCGTCCTAATGACTACTTGACCGTCCTTAAGACTTCTTGACCCGTCCTAAGGACTTCTTGACAGTCCTAAGGACTTCTTGACCGTCCTAATGACTACTTGACCGTCCTAAAGACTTCTTGACCGTCCTAAGGATTTCTTGACCGTCCTAATGACTACTTGACCGTCCTAAAGACTTCTTGACCGTCCTAAGGACTTCTTGACAGTCCTAAGGACTTCTTGACCGCCCTAATGACTACTTGACCGTCCTAAAGACTTCTTGACCGTCCTAAGGACTTCTTGACCGTCCTAAGGACTTCTTGACCGTCCCTAGGACTTCTTGACCGTCCATAGGACCTCTTGACCGTCCTAAGGACTTCTTGACCGTCCTAATGACTACTTGACCGTCCTAAAGATTTCTTGACCGTCCTAAGGACTTCTTGACCGTCCTAATGACTACTTGACCGTCCTAAGACTTCTTGACCGTCCTAAGGATTTCTTGACCGTCCTAATTACTACTTGACCGTCCTAAAGACTTCTTGACCGTCCTAAGGATTTCTTGACTGTCCTAATGACTACTTGACCGTCCTAAGGACTTCTTGACCGTCCTTAGGACTTCTTGACCGTCCATTGGACCTCTTGACCGTCCTAAGGACTTCTTGACAATCCTTAGGACTTCTTGACGGTCCTAAGGACTTCTTGACCGTCCTTAGGACTTCTTGACCGTCCTAAGGACTTCTTGACCGTCCTAAGGACTTCTTGACCGTCCTAAGGACTTCTTGACCGTCCATAGAACTTCAAGACCGTCCTAAGTACTTCTCGACTGTCCATAGGACTTCTTGATCGTCCATAGGACTTCTAGACCGTCCTAAGGACTTCTTGACCGTCCATAGGACCTCTTGACCGTCCTTAGTACTTCTTGACCGTCCTTAGGATTTCTTGAACCGTCCTTAGGACTTTATGACCGTCCTAAAGACTTCTTGGCCGTCCTAAGGACTTCTTGACCGTCCTAAGGACTTCTTGAGCGTCTTAAGGAATTCTTGACCGTCATAAGTATTTCTTGACCGTCCTAAGGACTTCTAAACCGTCCTAAGGACTTCTTGAGCGTCCTAATGACTACTTGACCGTCCTAAAGACTTCTTGACCGTCCTAAGGACTTCTTGAGCGTCCTAAGGACTTCTAGACCGTCCTTAGGACTTCTTGACCGTCCTAAGGACTTCTTGACCGTCCATAGGACCTCTTGACCGTCCATAGGACTTCTTGATCGTCCATAGGACTTTTTGATCGTCCTAAGGACTTCTTGACCGTCCTTAGGACTTCTTGACCGTCCATAGGACCTCATGACCGTCCTAAGGACTTCTTGACCGTCCTAATTACTACTTGACCGTCCTAAAGACTTCTTGACCGTCCTAAGATTTCTTGACTGTCCTAATGACTACTTGACCGTCCTAAGGACTTCTTGACCGTCCTTAGGACTTCTTGACTGTCCATAGGACCTCTTGACCGTCCTAAGGACTTCTTGACCGTCCTAATGACTACTTGACCGTCCTTAAGACTTCTTGACCGTCCGAAGGACTTCTTGACAGTCCTAAGGACTTCTTGACCGTCCTAATGACTACTTGACCGTCCTAAAGACTTCTTGACCGTCCTAAGGATTTCTTGACCGTCCTAATGACTACTTGACCGTCCTAAAGACTTCTTGACCGTCCTAGGACTTCTTGACAGTCCTAAGGACTTCTTGACCGTCCTAATGACTACTTGACCGTCCTAAAGACTTCTTGACCGTCCTAAGTACTTCTTGACCGTCCTAAGGACTTCTTGACCGTCCCTAGACTTCTTGACCGTCCATAGGACCTCTTGACCGTCCTAAGGACTTCTTGACCGTCCTAATGACTACTTGACCGTCCTAAAGATTTCTTGACCGTCCTAAGGACTTCTTGACCGTCCTAATGACTACTTGACCGTCCTAAAGACTTCTTGACCGTCCTAAGGATTTCTTGACCGTCCTAATTACTACTTGACCGTCCTAAAGACTTCTTGACCGTCCTAAGGATTTCTTGACTGTCCTAATGACTACTTGACCGTCCTAAGGACTTCTTGACCGTCCTTAGGACTTCTTGACCGTCCATTGGACCTCTTGACCGTCCTAAGGACTTCTTGACAATCCTTAGGACTTCTTGACGGTCCTAGGACTTCTTGACCGTCCTTAGGACTTCTTGACCGTCCCGTCCTAAGGACTTCCTTGACCGTCCTAAGGACTTCTTGACCGTCCATAGGACTTGCCCATACTTCAAGACCGTCCTAAGTACTTCTCGACTGTCCATAGGACTTCTTGATCGTCCATAGGACTTCTAGACCGTCCTAAGGACTTCTTGACCGTCCATAGGACCTCTTGACCGTCCTTAGTACTTCTTGACCGTCCTTAGGATTTCTTGACCGTCCTTAGGACTTTATGACCGTCCTAAAGACTTCTTGGCCGTCCTAAGGACTTCTTGACCGTCCTAAGGACTTCTTGAGCGTCTTAAGGAATTCTTGACCGTCATAAGTATTTCTTGACCGTCCTAAGGACTTCTAAACCGTCCTAAGGACTTCTTGAGCGTCCTAATGACTACTTGACCGTCCTAAAGACTTCTTGACCGTCCTAAGGACTTCTTGAGCGTCCTAAGGACTTCTAGACCGTCCTTAGGACTTCTTGACCGTCCTAAGGACTTCTTGACCGTCCATAGGACCTCTTGACCGTCCATAGGACTTCTTGATCGTCCATAGGACTTTTTGATCGTCCTAAGGACTTCTTGACCGTCCTTAGGACTTCTTGACCGTCCATAGGACCTCATGACCGTCCTAAGGACTTCTTGACCGTCCTAATGACTACTTGACCGTCCTAAAGACTTCTTGACCGTCCTAAGTACTTCTTGACGGTCCTAAGGACTTCTTGACCGTCCTAAGGACTTCTTGACCGTCCTAGGACTTCTTGACCGTCCATAGGACCTCTTGACCGTCCTAAGGACTTCTTGACCGTCCTAATGACTACTTGACCGTCCTAAAGACTTCTTGACCGTCCTAAGGACTTCTTGACCGTCCTAATGACTACTTGACCGTCCTAAAGACTTCTTGACCGTCCTAAGGATTTCTTGACCGTCCTAATTACTACTTGACCGTCCTAAAGACTTCTTGACCGTCCTAAGGATTTCTTGACTGTCCTAATGACTACTTGACCGTCCTAAGGACTTCTTGACCGTCCTTAGGACTTCTTGACCGTCCATTGGACCTCTTGACCGTCCTAAGGTCTTCTTGACAATCCTTAGGACTTCTTGACGGTCCTAAGGACTTCTTGACCGTCCTTAGGACTTCTTGACCGTCCTAAGGACTTCTTGACCGTCCTAAGGACTTCTTGACCGTCCATAGAACTTCAAGACCGTCCTAAGTACTTCTCGACTGTCCATAGGACTTCTTGACCGTCCATAGGACTTCTAGACCGTCCAAAGGACTTCTTGACCGTCCATAGGACCTCTTGACCGTCCTTAGTACTTCTTGACCGTCCTTAGGATTTCTTGACCGTCCTTAGGACTTTATGACCGTCCTAAAGACTTCTTGGCCGTCCTGAGGACTTCTTGACCGTCCCAAAGACTTCTTGACCGTCCTTAGTACTTCTTGACCGTCATAAGGACTTCTTGACCGTCCTAAGGACTTCTTGACAGTCCTAATGACTACATGACCGTCCTAAAGACCTTCTTGACCGTCCAAAGGACTTCTTGACCGTCTTAAGGAACTCTTGACCGTCATAAGTATTTCTTGACCGTCCTAAGGACTTCATTACCGTCCTAAGGACTTCTTGACCGTCCTAAGGACTTCTTGAGCGTCTTAAGGAATTCTTGACCGTCATAAGTATTTCTTGACCGTCCTAAGGACTTCTAACCGTCCTAAGGACTTCTTGAGCGTCCTAATGACTACTTGACCGTCCTAAAGACTTCTTGACCGTCCTAAGGACTTCTTGAGCGTCCTAAGGACTTCTAGACCGTCCTTAGGACTTCTTGACCGTCCTAAGGACTTCTTGATCGTCCATAGGACTTTTTGATCGTCCTAAGGACTTCTTGACCGTCCTTAGGACTTCTTGACCGTCCATAGGACCTCATGACCGTCCTAAGGACTTCTTGACCGTCCTAATGACTACTTGACCGTCCTAAAGACTTCTTGACCGTCCTAAGTACTTCTTGACGGTCCTAAGGACTTCTTGACCGTCCTAAGGACTTCTTGACCGTCCCTAGGACTTCTTGACCGTCCATAGGACATCTTGACCGTCCTAAGGACTTCTTGACCGTCCTAATGACTACTTGACCGTCCTAAAGACTTCTTGACCGTCCTAAGGACTTCTTGACCGTCCTAATGACTACTTGACCGTCCTAAAGACTTCTTGACCGTCCTAAGGATTTCTTGACCGTCCTAATTACTACTTGACCGTCCTAAAGACTTCTTGACCGTCCTAAGGATTTCTTGACTGTCCTAATGACTACTTGACCGTCCTAAGGACTTCTTGACCGTCCTTAGGACTTCTTGACCGTCCATTGGACCTCTTGACCGTCCTAAGGACTTCTTGACAATCCTTAGGACTTCTTGACGGTCCTAAGGACTTCTTGACCGTCCTTAGGACTTCTTGACCGTCCTAAGGACTTCTTGACCGTCCTAAGGACTTCTTGACCGTCCATAGAACTTCAAGACCGTCCTAAGTACTTCTCGACTGTCCATAGGACTTCTTGACCGTCCATAGGACTTCTAGACCGTCCTTAGTACTTCTTGACCGTCCATAGGACCTCTTGACCGTCCTTAGTACTTCTTGACCGTCCTTAGGATTTCTTGACCGTCCTTAGGACTTTATGACCGTCCTAAAGACTTCTTGGCCGTCCTGAGGACTTCTTGACCGTCCCAAAGACTTCTTGACCGTCCTTAGTACTTCTTGACCGTCATAAGGACTTCTTGACCGTCCTAAGGACTTCTTGACAGTCCTAATGACTACATGACCGTCCTAAAGACTTCTTGACCGTCCAAAGGACTTCTTGACCGTCTTAAGGAACTCTTGACCGTCATAAGTATTTCTTGACCGTCCTAAGGACTTCATTTACCGTCCTAAGGACTTCTTGACCGTCCTTAGGACTTCTTGACCGTCCTAAGGACTTCTTGAGCGTCTTAAGGAATTCTTGACCGTCATAAGTATTTCTTGACCGTCCTAAGGACTTCTTTACCGTCCTTAGGACTTCTTGAGCGTCCTAATGACTACTTGACCGTCCTAAAGACTTCTTGACCGTCCTAAGGACTTCTTGAGCGTCCTAAGGACTTCTAGACCGTCCTTAGGACCTCTTGACCGTCCTAAGGACTTCTTGACCGTCCTAATGACTACTTGACCGTCCTAAAGACTTCTTGACCGTCCTAAGGACTTCTTGACCGTCCTAATGACTACTTGACCGTCCTAAAGACTTCTTGACCGTCCTAAGGATTTCTTGACCGTCCTAATTACTACTTGACCGTCCTAAAGACTTCTTGACCGTCCTAAGGATTTCTTGACTGTCCTAATGACTACTTGACCGTCCTAAGGACTTCTTGACCGTCCTTAGGACTTCTTGACCGTCCATTGGACCTCTTGACCGTCCTAAGGACTTCTTGACAATCCCCAGGACTTCTTGACGGTCCTAAGGACTTCTTGACCGTCCTTAGGACTTCTTGACCGTCCTTAGGACTTCTTGACCGTCCTAAGGACTTCTTGACCGTCCATAGAACTTCAAGACCGTCCAAAGTACTTCTCGACTGTCCATAGGACTTCTTGATCGTCCATAGGACTTCTAGACCGTCCTAAGGACTTCTTGACCGTCCATAGGACCTCTTGACCGTCCTTAGTACTTCTTGACCGTCCTTAGGATTTCTTGACCGTCCTTAGGACTTTATGACCGTCCTAAAGACTTCTTGGCCGTCCTGAGGACTTCTTGACCGTCCCAAAGACTTCTTGACCGTCCTTAGTACTTCTTGACCGTCCTAAGGACTTCTTGACCGTCCTAAGGACTTCTTGACCGTCCTAAGGACTTCTTGACCGTCCTAAGGACTTCTTGACCGTCCATAGAACTTCAAGACCGTCCTAAGTACTTCTCGACTGTCCATAGGACTTCTTGATCGTCCATAGGACTTCTAGACCGTCCTAAGGACTTCTTGACCGTCCAAAGGACCTCTTGACCGTCCTTAGTACTTCTTGACCGTCCTTAGGATTTCTTGACCGTCCTTAGGACTTTATGACCGTCCTAAAGACTTCTTGGCCGTCCTAAGGACTTCTTGACCGTCCTAAGGACTTCTTGAGCGTCTTAAGGAATTCTTGACCGTCATAAGTATTTCTTGACCGTCCTAAGGACTTCTAAACCGTCCTAAGGACTTCTTGAGCGTCCTAATGACTACTTGACCGTCCTAAAGACTTCTTGACCGTCCTAAGGACTTCTTGAGCGTCCTAAGGACTTCTAGACCGTCCTTAGGACTTCTTGACCGTCCTAAGGACTTCTTGACCGTCCATAGGACCTCTTGACCGTCCATAGGACTTCTTGATCGTCCATAGGACTTTTTGATCGTCCTAAGGACTTCTTGACCGTCCTTAGGACTTCTTGACCGTCCATAGGACCTCATGACCGTCCTAAGGACTTCTTGACCGTCCTAATGACTACTTGACCGTCCTAAAGACTTCTTGACCGTCCTAAGTACTTCTTGACGGTCCTAAGGACTTCTTGACCGTCCTAAGGACTTCTTGACCGTCCCTAGGACTTCTTGACCGTCCATAGGACCTCTTGACCGTCCTAAGGACTTCTTGACCGTCCTAATGACTACTTGACCGTCCTAAAGACTTCTTGACCGTCCTAAGGACTTCTTGACCGTCCTAATGACTACTTGACCGTCCTAAAGACTTCTTGACCGTCCTAAGGATTTCTTGACCGTCCTAATTACTACTTGACCGTCCTAAAGACTTCTTGACCGTCCTAAGGATTTCTTGACTGTCCTAATGACTACTTGAACCGTCCTAAGGACTTCTTGACCGTCCTTAGGACTTCTTGACCGTCCATTGGACCTCTTGACCGTCCTAAGGTCTTCTTGACAATCCTTAGGACTTCTTGACGGTCCTAAGGACTTCTTGACCGTCCTTAGGACTTCTTGACCGTCCTAAGGACTTCTTGACCGTCCTAAGGACTTCTTGACCGTCCATAGAACTTCAAGACCGTCCTAAGTACTTCTCGACTGTCCATAGGACTTCTTGACCGTCCATAGGACTTCTAGACCGTCCTGAGGACTTCTTGACCGTCCCAAAGACTTCTTGACCGTCCTTAGTACTTCTTGACCGTCATAAGGACTTCTTGACCGTCCTAAGGACTTCTTGACAGTCCTAATGACTACATGACCGTCCTAAAGACTTCTTGACCGTCCAAAGGACTTCTTGACCGTCTTAAGGAACTCTTGACCGTCATAAGTATTTCTTGACCGTCCTAAGGACTTCATAACCGTCCTAAGGACTTCTTGACCGTCCTTAGGACTTCTTGACCGTCCTAAGGACTTCTTGAGCGTCTTAAGGAATTCTTGACCGTCATAAGTATTTCTTGACCGTCCTAAGGACTTCTAAACCGTCCTAAGGACTTCTTGAGCGTCCTAATGACTACTTGACCGTCCTAAAGACTTCTTGACCGTCCTAAGGACTTCTTGAGCGTCCTAAGGACTTCTAGACCGTCCTTAGGACTTCTTGACCGTCCTAAGGACTTCTTGACCGTCCATAGGACCTCTTGACCGTCCATAGGACTTCTTGATCGTCCATAGGACTTTTTGATCGTCCTAAGGACTTCTTGACCGTCCTTAGGACTTCTTGACCGTCCATAGGACCTCATGACCGTCCTAAGGACTTCTTGACCGTCCTAATGACTACTTGACCGTCCTAAAGACTTCTTGACCGTCCTAAGTACTTCTTGACGGTCCTAAGGACTTCTTGACCGTCCTAAGGACTTCTTGACCGTCCCTAGGACTTCTTGACCGTCCATAGGACATCTTGACCGTCCTAAGGACTTCTTGACCGTCCTAATGACTACTTGACCGTCCTAAAGACTTCTTGACCGTCCTAAGGACTTCTTGACCGTCCTAATGACTACTTGACCGTCCTAAAGACTTCTTGACCGTCCTAAGGATTTCTTGACCGTCCTAATTACTACTTGACCGTCCTAAATACTTCTTGACCGTCCTAAGGATTTCTTGACTGTCCTAATGACTACTTGACCGTCCTAAGGACTTCTTGACCGTCCTTAGGACTTCTTGACCGTCCATTGGACCTCTTGACCGTCCTAAGGACTTCTTGACAATCCTTAGGACTTCTTGACGGTCCTAAGGACTTCTTGACCGTCCTTAGGACTTCTTGACCGTCCTAAGGACTTCTTGACCGTCCTAAGGACTTCTTGACCGTCCATAGAACTTCAAGACCGTCCTAAGTACTTCTCGACTGTCCATAGGACTTCTTGACCGTCCATAGGACTTCTAGACCGTCCTTAGTACTTCTTGACCGTCCATAGGACCTCTTGACCGTCCTTAGTACTTCTTGACCGTCCTTAGGATTTCTTGACCGTCCTTAGGACTTTATGACCGTCCTAAAGACTTCTTGGCCGTCCTGAGGACTTCTTGACCGTCCCAAAGACTTCTTGACCGTCCTTAGTACTTCTTGACCGTCATAAGGACTTCTTGACCGTCCTAAGGACTTCTTGACAGTCCTAATGACTACATGACCGTCCTAAAGACTTCTTGACCGTCCAAAGGACTTCTTGACCGTCTTAAGGAACTCTTGACCGTCATAAGTATTTCTTGACCGTCCTAAGGACTTCATTACCGTCCTAAGGACTTCTTGACCGTCCTTAGGACTTCTTGACCGTCCTAAGGACTTCTTGAGCGTCTTAAGGAATTCTTGACCGTCATAAGTATTTCTTGACCGTCCTAAGGACTTCTTAACCGTCCTTAGGACTTCTTGAGCGTCCTAATGACTACTTGACCGTCCTAAAGACTTCTTGACCGTCCTAAGGACTTCTTGAGCGTCCTAAGGACTTCTAGACCGTCCTTAGGACCTCTTGACCGTCCTAAGGACTTCTTGACCGTCCTAATGACTACTTGACCGTCCTAAAGACTTCTTGACCGTCCTAAGGACTTCTTGACCGTCCTAATGACTACTTGACCGTCCTAAAGACTTCTTGACCGTCCTAAGGATTTCTTGACCGTCCTAATTACTACTTGACCGTCCTAAAGACTTCTTGACCGTCCTAAGGATTTCTTGACTGTCCTAATGACTACTTGACCGTCCTAAGGACTTCTTGACCGTCCTTAGGACTTCTTGACCGTCCATTGGACCTCTTGACCGTCCTAAGGACTTCTTGACAATCCCCAGGACTTCTTGACGGTCCTAAGGACTTCTTGACCGTCCTTAGGACTTCTTGACCGTCCTTAGGACTTCTTGACCGTCCTAAGGACTTCTTGACCGTCCATAGAACTTCAAGACCGTCCTAAGTACTTCTCGACTGTCCATAGGACTTCTTGATCGTCCATAGGACTTCTAGACCGTCCTAAGGACTTCTTGACCGTCCATAGGACCTCTTGACCGTCCTTAGTACTTCTTGACCGTCCTTAGGATTTCTTGACCGTCCTTAGGACTTTATGACCGTCCTAAAGACTTCTTGGCCGTCCTGAGGACTTCTTGACCGTCCCAAAGACTTCTTGACCGTCCTTAGTACTTCTTGACCGTCCTAAGGACTTCTTGACCGTCCTAAGGACTTCTTGACAGTCCTAATGACTACATGACCGTCCTAAAGACTTCATAACCGTCCTAAGGACTTCTTGACCGTCCTTAGGACTTCTTGACCGTCCTAAGGACTTCTTGAGCGTCTTAAGGAATTCTTGACCGTCATAAGTATTTCTTGACCGTCCTAAGGACTTCTTAACCGTCCTTAGGACTTCTTGAGCGTCCTAATGACTACTTGACCGTCCTAAAGACTTCTTGACCGTCCTAAGGACTTCTTGAGCGTCCTAAGGACTTCTAGACCGTCCTTAGGACCTCTTGACCGTCCTAAGGACTTCTTGACCGTCCTAATGACTACTTGACCGTCCTAAAGACTTCTTGACCGTCCTAAGGACTTCTTGACCGTCCTAATGACCACTTGACCGTCCTAAAGACTTCTTGACCGTCCTAAGGATTTCTTGACCGTCCTAATTACTACTTGACCGTCCTAAAGACTTCTTGACCGTCCTAAGGATTTCTTGACTGTCCTAATGACTTCTTGACCGTCCTAAGGACTTCTTGACCGTCCATAGAACTTCAAGACCGTCCTAAGTACTTCTCGACTGTCCATAGGACTTCTTGATCGTCCATAGGACTTCTAGACCGTCCTAAGGACTTCTTGACCGTCCATAGGACCTCTTGACCGTCCTTAGTACTTCTTGACCGTCCTTAGGATTTCTTGACCGTCCTTAGGACTTTATGACCGTCCTAAAGACTTCTTGGCCGTCCTGAGGACTTCTTGACCGTCCCAAAGACTTCTTGACCGTCCTTAGTACTTCTTGACCGTCCTAAGGACTTCTTGACCGTCCTAAGGACTTCTTGACAGTCCTAATGACTACATGACCGTCCTAAAGACTTCTTGACCGTCCAAAGGACTTCTTGACCGTCTTAAGGAATTCTTGACCGTCATAAGTATTTCTTGACCGTCCTAAGGACTTCATAACCGTCCTAAGGACTTCTTGACCGTCCTAAGGACTTCTTGAGCGTCTTAAGGAATTCTTGACCGTCATAAGTATTTCTTGACCGTCCTAAGGACTTCTTGAGCGTCTTAAGGAATTCTTGACCGTCATAAGTATTTCTTGACCGTCCTAAGGACTTCTTAACCGTCCTTAGGACTTCTTGAGCGTCCTAATGACTACTTGACCGTCCTAAAGACTTCTTGAGCGTCCTAAGGACTTCTAGACCGTCCTTAGGACTTCTTGACCGTCCTAAGGACTTCTTGACCGTCCATAGGACCTCTTGACCGTCCATAGGACTTCTTGATCGTCCATAGGACTTTTTGATCGTCCTAAGGACTTCTTGACCGTCCTTAGGACTTCTTGACCGTCCATAGGACCTCATGACCGTCCTAAGGACTTCTTGACCGTCCTAATGACTACTTGACCGTCCTTAAGACTTCTTGACCGTCCTAAGGACTTCTTGACAGTCCTAAGGACTTCTTGACCGTCCTAATGACTACTTGACCGTCCTAAAGACTTCTTGACCGTCCTAAGGATTTCTTGACCGTCCTAATGACTACTTGACCGTCCTAAAGACTTCTTGACCGTCCTAAGGACTTCTTGACAGTCCTAAGGACTTCTTGACCGTCCTAATGACTACTTGACCGTCCTAAAGACTTCTTGACCGTCCTAAGTACTTCTTGACCGTCCTAAGGACTTCTTGACCGTCCTAAGGACTTCTTGACCGTCCCTAGGACTTCTTGACCGTCCATAGGACCTCTTGACCGTCCTAAGGACTTCTTGACCGTCCTAATGACTACTTGACCGTCCCAAAGACTTCTTGACCGTCCTAAGGACTTCTTGACCGTCCTAATGACTACTTGACCGTCCTAAAGACTTCTTGACCGTCCTAAGGATTTCTTGGCCGTCCTAATTACTACTTGACCGTCCTAAAGACTTCTTGACCGTCCTAAGGATTTCTTGACTGTCCTAATGACTACTTGACCGTCCTAAGGACTTCTTGACCGTCCTTAGGACTTCTTGATCGTCCATTGGACCTCTTGACCGTCCTAAGGACTTCTTGACAATCCTAAGGACTTCTTGACGGTCCTAAGGACTTCTTGACCGTCCATAGGACCTCTTGACCGTCCATAGGACTTCTTGACCGTCCATAGGACCTCTTGACCGTCCTAAGGACTTCTTGACCGTCCTAATGACTACTTGACCGTCCTTAAGACTTCTTGACCGTCCTAAGGACTTCTTGACAGTCCTAAGGACTTCTTGACCGTCCTAATGACTACTTGACCGTCCTAAAGACTTCTTGACCGTCCTAAGGATTTCTTGACCGTCCTAATGACTACTTGACCGTCCTAAAGACTTCTTGACCGTCCTAAGTACTTCTTGACCGTCCTAAGGACTTCTTGACCGTCCTAAGGACTTCTTGACCGTCCCTAGGACTTCTTGACCGTCCATAGGACCTCTTGACCGTCCTAAGGACTTCTTGACCGTCCTAATGACTACTTGACCGTCCCAAAGACTTCTTGACCGTCCTAAGGACTTCTTGACCGTCCTAATGACTACTTGACCGTCCTAAAGACTTCTTGACCGTCCTAAGGATTTCTTGACCGTCCTAATTACTACTTGACCGTCCTAAAGACTTCTTGACCGTCCTAAGGATTTCTTGACTGTCCTAATGACTACTTGACCGTCCTAAGGACTTCTTGACCGTCCTTAGGACTTCTTGATCGTCCATTGGACCTCTTGACCGTCCTAAGGACTTCTTGACAATCCTTAGGACTTCTTGACGGTCCTAAGGACTTCTTGACCGTCCATAGGACCTCTTGACCGTCCATAGGACTTCTTGATCGTCCATAGGACTTTTTGATCGTCCTAAGGACTTCTTGACCGTCCTTAGGACTTCTTGACCGTCCATAGGACCTCTTGACCGTCCTAAGGACTTCTTGACCGTCCTAATGAATACTTGACCGTCCTTAAGATTTCTTGACCGTCCTAAGGACTTCTTGACAGTCCTAAGGACTTCTTGACCGTCCTAATGACTACTTGACCGTCCTAAAGACTTCTTGACCGTCCTAAGGATTTCTTGACCGTCCTAATGACTACATGACCGTCCTAAAGACTTCTTGACCGTCCTAAGGACTTCTTGACAGTCCAAAGGACTTCTTGACCGTCCTAATGACTACTTGACCGTCCTAAAGACTTCTTGACCGTCCTAAGTACTTCTTGACCGTCCTAAGGACTTCTTGACCGTCCTAAGGACTTCTTGACCGTCCCTAGGACTTCTTGACCGTCAATAGGACCTCTTGAGCGTCCTAAGGACTTCTTGACCGTCCTAATGACTACTTGACCGTCCTAAAGACTTCTTGACCGTCCCAAGGACTTCTTGACCGTCCTAATGACTACTTGACCGTCCTAAAGACTTCTTGACCGTCCTAAGGATTTCTTGACCGTCCTAATTACTACTTGACCGTCCTAAAGACTTCTTGACCGTCCTAAGGATTTCTTGACTGTCCTAATGACTACTTGACCGTCCTAAGGACTTCTTGACCGTCCTTAGGACTTCTTGACCGTCCATTGGACCTCTTGACCGTCCTAAGGACTTCTTGACAATCCTTAGGACTTCTTGACGGTCCTAAGGACTTCTTGACCGTCCTTAGGACTTCTTGACCGTCCTAAGGACTTCTTGACCGTCCTAAGGACTTCTTGACCGTCCATAGAACTTCAAGACCGTCCTAAGTACTTCTCGACTGTCCATAGGACTTCTTGATCGTCCATAGGACTTCTAGACCGTCCTAAGAACTTCTTGACCGTCCATAGGACCTCTTGACCTTCCTTAGTACTTCTTGACCGTCCTTAGGATTTCTTGACCGTCCTTAGGACTTTATGACCGTCCTAAAGACTTCTTGGCCGTCCTAAGGACTTCTTGACCGTCCTAAGGACTTCTTGAGCGTCTTAAGGAATTCTTGACCGTCATAAGTATTTCTTGACCGTCCTAAGGACTTCTTATTCGTCCTAAGGACTTCTTGAGCGTCCTAATGACTACTTGACCGTCCTAAAGACTTCTTGTCCGTCCTAAGGACTTCTTGAGCGTCCTAAGGACTTCTAGACCGTCCTTAGGACTTCTTGACCGTCCTAAGGACTTCTTGACCGTCCATAGGACCTCTTGACCGTCCATAGGACTTCTTGATCGTCCTTAGGACTTCTTGACCGTCCATAGGACCTCTTGACCGTCCTAAGGACTTCTTGACCGTCCATAGGACCTCTTGACCGTCCTAAGGACTTCTTGACCGTCCTAATGACTACTTGACCGTCATTAAGACTTCTTGACCGTCCTAAGGACTTCTTGACAGTCCTAAGGACTTCTTGACCGTCCTAATGACTACTTGACCGTCCTAAAGACTTCTTGACCGTCCTAAGGATTTCTTGACCGTCCTAATGACTACTTGACCGTCCTAAAGACTTCTTGACCGTCCTAAGGACTACTTGACCGTCCTAAAGACTTCTTGACCGTCCTTAGTACTTCTTGACGGTCCTAAGGACTTCTTGACCGTCCTAAGGACTTCTTGACCGTCCCTAGGACTTCTTGACCGTCCATTGGACCTCTTGACCGTCCTAAGGACTTCTTGACCGTCCTAATGACTTCTTGACCGTCCTAAGGACTTCTTGACCGTCCTAATGACTACTTGACCGTCCTAAAGACTTCTTGACCGTCCTAAGGATTTCTTGACCGTCCTAATTACTACTTGACCGTCCTAAAGACTTCTTGACCGTCCTAAGGATTTCTTGACTGTCCTAATGACTACTTGACCGTCCTAAGGACTTCTTGACCGTCCTTAGGACTTCTTGACCGTCCATTGGACCTCTTGACCGTCCTTAGTACTTCTTGACCGTCCTTAGGATTTCTTGACCGTCCTTAGGACTTTATGACCGTCCTAAAGACTTCTTGGCCGTCCTAAGGACTTCTTGACCGTCCTAAGGACTTCTTGAGCGTCTTAAGGAATTCTTGACCGTCATAAGTATTTCTTGACCGTCCTAAGGACTTCTTAACCGTCCTAAGGACTTCTTGAGCGTCCTAATGACTACTTGACCGTCCTAAAGACTTCTTGACCGTCCTAAGGACTTCTTGAGCGTCCTAAGGACTTCTAGACCGTCCTTAGGACTTCTTGACCGTCCTAAGGACTTCTTGACCGTCCATAGGACCTCTTGACCGTCCATAGGACTTCTTGATCGTCCTTAGGACTTCTTGACCGTCCATAGGACCTCTTGACCGTCCTAAGGACTTCTTGACCGTCCATAGGACCTCTTGACCGTCCTAAGGACTTCTTGACCGTCCTAATGACTACTTGACCGTCATTAAGACTTCTTGACCGTCCTAAGGACTTCTTGACAGTCCTAAGGCCTTCTTGACCGTCCAAATGACTACTTGACCGTCCTAAAGACTTCTTGACCGTCCTAAGGATTTCTTGACCGTCCTAATGACTACTTGACCGTCCTAAAGACTTCTTGACCGTCCTAAGGACTTCTTGACATTCCTAAGGACCTTTTGACCGTCCTAGTGACTACTTGACCGTCCTAAAGACTTCTTGACCGTCCTAAGTACTTCTTGACGGTCCTAAGGACTTCTTGACCGTCCTAAGGACTTCTTGACCGTCCCTAGGACTTCTTGACCGTCCATAGGACCTCTTGACCGTCCTAAGGACTTCTTGACCGTCCAAATGACTACTTGACCGTCCTAAAGACTTCTTGACCGTCCTAAGGACTTCTTGACCGTCCTAATGACTACTTGACCGTCCTAAAGACTTCTTGACCGTCCTAAGGATTTCTTGACCGTCCTAATTACTACTTGACCGTCCTAAAGACTTCTTGACCGTCCTAAGGATTTCTTGACTGTCCTAATGACTACTTGACCGTCCTAAGGACTTCTTGACCGTCCTTAGGACTTCTTGACCGTCCATTGGACCTCTTGACCGTCCTAAGGACTTCTTGACAATCCTTAGGACTTCTTGACGGTCCTAAGGACTTCTTGACCGTCCTTAGGACTTCTTGACCGTCCTAAGGACTTCTTGACCGTCCTAAGGACTTCTTGAGCGTCCTAATGACTACTTGACCGTCCTAAAGACTTCTTGACCGTCCTAAGGACTTCTTGAGCGTCCTAAGGACTTCTAGACCGTCCTTAGGACTTCTTGACCGTCCTAAGGACTTCTTGACCGTCCATAGGACCTCTTGACCGTCCATAGGACTTCTTGATCGTCCTTAGGACTTCTTGACCGTCCATAGGACCTCTTGACCGTCCTAAGGACTTCTTGACCGTCCATAGGACCTCTTGACCGTCCTAAGGACTTCTTGACCGTCCTAATGACTACTTGACCGTCATTAAGACTTCTTGACCGTCCTAAGGACTTCTTGACAGTCCTAAGGCCTTCTTGACCGTCCTAATGACTACTTGACCGTCCTAAAGACTTCTTGACCGTCCTAAGGATTTCTTGACCGTCCTAATGACTACTTGACCGTCCTAAAGACTTCTTGACCGTCCTAAGGACTTCTTGACATTCCTAAGGACCTTTTGACCGTCCTAGTGACTACTTGACCGTCCTAAAGACTTCTTGACCGTCCTAAGTACTTCTTGACGGTCCTAAGGACTTCTTGACCGTCCTAAGGACTTCTTGACCGTCCCTAGGACTTCTTGACCGTCCATAGGACCTCTTGACCGTCCTAAGGACTTCTTGACCGTCCAAATGACTACTTGACCGTCCTAAAGACTTCTTGACCGTCCTAAGGACTTCTTGACCGTCCTAATGACTACTTGACCGTCCTAAAGACTTCTTGACCGTCCTAAGGATTTCTTGACCGTCCTAATTACTACTTGACCGTCCTAAAGACTTCTTGACCGTCCTAAGGATTTCTTGACTGTCCTAATGACTACTTGACCGTCCTAAGGACTTCTTGACCGTCCTTAGGACTTCTTGACCGTCCATTGGACCTCTTGACCGTCCTAAGGACTTCTTGACAATCCTTAGGACTTCTTGACGGTCCTAAGGACTTCTTGACCGTCCTTAGGACTTCTTGACCGTCCTAAGGACTTCTTGACCGTCCTAAGCACTTCTTGACCGTCCTTTGGACTTCTTGACCGTCCTTTGGACTTCTTGACGGTCCTAAGGACTTCTTGACCGTCCTAAGGACTTCTTGACCGTCCCTAGGACTTCTTGACCGTCCATAGGACCTCTTGACCGTCCTAAGGACTTCTTGACCGTCCTAATGACTACTTGACCGTCCTAAAGACTTCTTGACCGTCCTAAGGACTTCTTGACCGTCCTAATGACTACTTGACCGTCCTAAAGACTTCTTGACCGTCCTAAGGATTTCTTGACCGTCCTAATTACTACTTGACCGTCCTAAAGACTTCTTGACCGTCCTAAGGATTTCTTGACTGTCCTAATGACTACTTGACCGTCCTAAGGACTTCTTGACCGTCCTTAGGACTTCTTGACCGTCCATTGGACCTCTTGACCGTCCTAAGGACTTCTTGACAATCCTTAGGACTTCTTGACGGTCCTAAGGACTTCTTGACCGTCCTTAGGACTTCTTGACCGTCCTAAGGACTTCTTGACCGTCCTAAGGACTTCTTGACCGTCCTTTGGACTTCTTGACCGTCCTAAGGACTTCTTGACCGTCTTTAGGACTTCTTGACTGTCCATAGGACCTCTTGACCATCCTAAGGACTTCTTGACCGTCCTAAGGACTTCTTGACCGTCCTTTGGACTTCTTGACCGTCCTAAGGACTTCTTGACCGTCCATTGGACCTCTTGACCGTCCTAAGTACTTCTTTACAATCCTTAGGACTTCTTGACCGTCCTAAGGACTTCTTGACCGTCCTAAGGACTTCTTGAGCGTCATAAGGACTTCTAGACCGTCCTTAGGACTTCTTGACCGTCCTAAGGACTTCTTGACCGTCCATAGGACCTCTTGACCGTCCATAGGACTTCTTGATCGTCCATAGGACTTTTTGATCGTCCTAAGGACTTCTTGACCGTCATTAGGACTTCTTGACCGTCCATAGGACCTCTTGACCGTCCTAAGGACTTCTTGACCGTCCTAATGACTACTTGACCGTCCTAAAGACTTCTTGACCGTCCTAAGGACTTCTTGACAGTCCTAAGGACTTCTTGACCGTCCTAATGACTACTTGACCGTCCTAAAGACTTCTTGACCGTCCTAAGGACTTTTTGACAGTTTTAAGGACTTCTTGACCGTCCTAATGACTACTTGACCGTCCTAAAGACTTCTTGACCGTCCTAAGTACTTCTTGACCGTCCTAAGGACTTCTTGACCGTCCTAAGGACTTCTTGACCGTCCCTAGGACTTCTTGACCGTCCATAGGACCTCTTGACCGTCCTAAGGACTTCTTGACCGTCCTAATGACTATTTGACCGTCCTAAAGACTTCTTGACCGTCCTAAGGACTTCTTGACCGTCCTAATGACTCCTTGACCGTCCTAAAGACTTCTTGACCGTCCTAAGGATTTCTTGACCGTCCTAATTACTACTTGACCGTCCTAAAGACTTCTTGACCGTCCTAAGGATTTCTTGACTGTCCTAATGACTACTTGACCGTCCTAAGGACTTCTTGACCGTCCTTAGGACTTCTTGACCGTCCATAGGACCTCTTGACCGTCCTAAGGACTTCTTGACAATCCTTAGGACTTCTTGACGGTCCTAAGGACTTCTTGACCGTCCTAAGGACTTCTTGACCGTCCATAGAACTTCAAGACCGTCCTAAGTACTTCTCGACTGTCCATAGGACCTCTTGACCAACCTAAGGACTTCTTGACCGTCCTAAGGACTTCTTGACCGTCCTTAGGAGTTCTTGACCGTCCCAAGGACTTCTAGACCGTCCTTAGTATTACTTGACCGTCCTAAGGACTTCTTGACCATCCTAAAAACTTCTTGACCGTCCTAAGGACTATTTGACCGTCCTAAAGACTTCTTGAGCGTCCTAAGGACTTCTAGACCGTCCTTAGGACTTCTTGACCGTCCTAAGGACTTCTTGACCGTCCATAGGACCTCTTGACCGTCCATAGGACTTCTTGATCGTCCATAGGACTTTTTGATCGTCCTAAGGACTTCTTGACCGTCCTAAGGACTTCTTGACCGTCCATAGGACCTCTTGACCGTCCTAAGGACTTCTTGACCGTCCTAATGACTACTTGACCGTCCTTAAGACTTCTTGACCTTCCTAAGGACTTCTTGACAGTCCTTAGTATTACTTGACCGTCCTAAGGACTTCTTGACCATCCTAAAAACTTCTTGACCGTCCTAAGGATTTCTTGACCGTCCTAATGACTACTTGACCGTCCTAAGGACTTCTTGACAGTCCTAAGGACTTCTTGACCGTCCTAATGACTACTTGACCGTCCTAAAGACTTCTTGACCGTCCTAAGTACTTCTTGACCGTCCTAAGGACTTCTTGACCGTCCTAAGGACTTCTTGACCGTCCCTAGGACTTCTTGACCGTCCATAGGACCTCTTGACCGTCCTAAGGACTTCTTGACCGTCCTAATGACTACTTGACCGTCCTAAAGACTTCTTGACCGTCCTAAGGACTTCTTGACCGTCCTAATGACTACTTGACCGTCCTAAAGACTTCTTGACCGTCCTAAGGATTTCTTGACCGTCCTAATTACTACTTGACCGTCCTAAAGACTTCTTGACCGTCCTAAGGATTTCTTGACTGTCCTAATGACTACTTGACCGTCCTAAGGACTTCTTGACCGTCCTTAGGACTTCTTGACCGTCCATAGGACCTCTTGACCGTCCTAAGGACTTCTTGACAATCCTTAGGACTTCTTGACGGTCCTAAGGACTTCTTGACCGTCCTAAGGACTTCTTGACCGTCCATAGAACTTCAAGACCGTCCTAAGTACTTCTCGACTGCCCATAGGACCTCTTGACCAACCTAAGGACTTCTTGACCGTCCTAAGGACTTCTTGACCGTCCTTAGGAGTTCTTGACCGTCCCAAGGACTTCTTGACCGTCCAAAGAACTTCTAGACCGTCCTTAGTATTACTTGACCGTCCTAAGGACTTCTTGACCATCCTAAAAACTTCTTGACCGTCCTAAGGACTATTTGACCGTCCTAAAGACTTCTTGAGCGTCCTAAGGACTTCTAGACCGTCCTTAGGACTTCTTGACCGTCCTAAGGACTTCTTGACCGTCCATAGGACCTCTTGACCGTCCATAGGACTTCTTGATCGTCCATAGGACTTTTTGATCGTCCTAAGGACTTCTTGACCGTCCTTAGGACTTCTTGACCGTCCATAGGACCTCTTGACCGTCCTAAGGACTTCTTGACCGTCCTAATGACTACTTGACCGTCCTAAAGACTTCTTGACCGTCCTAAGGACTTCTTGACAGTCCTAAGGACTTCTTGACCGTCCTAATGACTACTTGACCTTCCTAAAGACTTCTTGACCGTCCTAAGGATTTCTTGACCGTCCTAATGACTACTTGACCGTCCTAAGGACTTCTTGACAGTCCTAAGGACTTCTTGACCGTCCTAATGACTACTTGACCGTCCTAAAGACTTCTTGACCGTCCTAAGTACTTCTTGACCGTCCTAAGGACTTCTTGACCGTCCTAAGGACTTCTTGACCGTCCCTAGGACTTCTTGACCGTCCATAGGACCTCTTGACCGTCCTAAGGACTTCTTGACCGTCCTAATGACTACTTGACCGTCCTAAAGACTTCTTGACCGTCCTAAGGACTTCTTGACCGTCCTAATGACTACTTGACCGTCCTAAAGACTTCTTGACCGTCCTAAGGATTTCTTGACCGTCCTAATTACTACTTGACCGTCCTAAAGACTTCTTGACCGTCCTAAGGATTTCTTGACTGTCCTAATGACTACTTGACCGTCCTAAGGACTTCTTGACCGTCCTTAGGACTTCTTGACCGTCCATAGGACCTCTTGACCGTCCTAAGGACTTCTTGACAATCCTTAGGACTTCTTGACGGTCCTAAGGACTTCTTGACCGTCCTAAGGACTTCTTGACCGTCCATAGAACTTCAAGACCGTCCTAAGTACTTCTCGACTGCCCATAGGACCTCTTGACCAACCTAAGGACTTCTTGACCGTCCTAAGGACTTCTTGACCGTCCTTAGGAGTTCTTGACCGTCCCAAGGACTTCTTGACCGTCCAAAGAACTTCTAGACCGTCCTTAGTATTACTTGACCGTCCTAAGGACTTCTTGACCATCCTAAAAACTTCTTGACCGTCCTAAGGACTATTTGACCGTCCTAAAGACTTCTTGAGCGTCCTAAGGACTTCTAGACCGTCCTTAGGACTTCTTGACCGTCCTAAGGACTTCTTGACCGTCCATAGGACCTCTTGACCGTCCATAGGACTTCTTGATCGTCCATAGGACTTTTTGATCGTCCTAAGGACTTCTTGACCGTCCTTAGGACTTCTTGACCGTCCATAGGACCTCTTGACCGTCCTAAGGACTTCTTGACCGTCCTAATGACTACTTGACCGTCCTAAAGACTTCTTGACCGTCCTAAGGACTTCTTGACAGTCCTAAGGACTTCTTGACCGTCCTAATGACTACTTGACCTTCCTAAAGACTTCTTGACCGTCCTAAGGATTTCTTGACCGTCCTAATGACTACTTGACCGTCCTAAAGACTTCTTGACGGTCCTAAGGACTTCTTGACAGTCCTAAGGACTTCTTGACCGTCCTAATGACTACTTGACCGTCTTAAAGACTTCTTGACCGTCCTAAGTACTTCTTGACCGTCTTAAGGACTTCTTGACCGTCCTAAGGACTTCTTGACCGTCCCTAGGACTTCTTGACCGTCCATAGGACCTCTTGACCGTCCTAAGGACTTTTTGACCGTCCTAATGACTACTTGACCGTCCTAAAGACTTCTTGACCGTCCTAAGGACTTCTTGACCGTCCTAATGACTACTTGACCGTCCTAAAGACTTCTTGACCGTCCTAAGGATTTCTTGACCGTCCTAATTACTACTTGACCGTCATAAAGACTTCTTGACCGTCCTAAGGATTTCTTGACTGTCCTAATGACTACTTGACCGTCCTAAGGACTTCTTGACCGTCCTTAGGATTTCTTGACCGTCCATAGGACCTCTTGACCGTCCTAAGGACTTCTTGAAAATCCTTAGGACTTCTTGACGGTCCTAAGGACTTCTTGACCGTCCTTAGGACTTCTTGACCGTCCTAAGGACTTCTTGACCGTCCTAAGGACTTCTTGACCGTCAATAGAACTTCAAGACCGTCCTAAGTACTTCTCGACTGTCCATAGGACCTCTTGACCAACCTAAGAACTTCTTGACCGTCCTAAGGACTTCTTGACCGTCCTAAGGACTTCTTGACCGTCCTTAGGAGTTCTTGACCGTCTCAAGGACTTCTTGACCGTCCAAAGAACTTCTAGACCGTCCTTAGTATTACTTGACCGTCCTAAGGACTTCTTGACCATCTTAAAGACTTTTTGACCGTCCTAAGGACTTTTGACCGTCCTAAAGACTTCTTGACCGTCCTAAAGACTTCTTGAGCGTCCTAAGGACTTCTTGACCGTCCTTAGGACTTCTTGACCGTCCTAAGGACTTCTTGACCGTCCATAGGACCTCTTGACCATCCATAGGACTTCTTGATCGTCCATAGGACTTCTAGACCGTCCTAAGGACTTCTTGACCGTCCATAGGACCTCTTGACCGTCTAAGTACTTCTTGACCGTCCAAAGGACTTCTTGACCGTCCTAAGGACTTCTTAACCGTCCCTAGGACTTCTTGACCGTCCATAGGACCTCTTGACCGTCCCTAGGACTTCTTGACCGTCCATAGGACCTCTTGACCGTCCTAAAGACTTCTTGACCGTCCTAAAGACTTCTTGACCGTCCTAAGGACTTCTTGACCGTCCTAAAGACTTCTTGACCGTCCTAAGGACTTCTTGACCGTCCTTAGGACTTCTTGACCGTCCTAAGGACTTCTTGACCATCCATAGAACTTCAAGACCGTCCTAAGTACTTCTTGACCGTCCTAAGGACTTCTTGATCGTCCTTAAGACTTCTTGACCGTCCTAAAGACTTCTTGACCGTCCATAGGACCTTTTGACCGTCCTAAGGACTTCTTGACCGTCCTAATGACTTCTTGACAGTCCTTAGGACTTCTTGACCGTCCTAATGACTACTTGACCGTCCTAAAGACTTCTTGACCGTCCTAAGGATTTCTTGACCGTCCTGATGACTACTTGACCGTCCTAAGGACTTCTTGACCGTCCTTAGGACTTCTTGACAGTCCATAGGACCTCTTGAACGTCCAAAGGACTTCTTGACCGTCCTTAGGACTTCTTGACCGTCCTAAGGACTTCTTGACCGTCCATAGAACTTCTTGACCGTCCTAAGTACTTCTTGACCGTCCTAAGGACTTCTTGACCGTCCTAAAGACTTCTTGAGGGTCCTAAGGACTTCTTGACCGTCCTAAGGACTTCTTGACCGTCTTAAAGACTTCTTGACCGTCCTAAGGACTTCTTGACCGTCCTAAGGACTTCTTGAGCGTCCTAATGACTTCTTGACCGTCCTAAAAACTTCTTGACCGTCCTAAGGACTTCTTGACCGTCCCAAGGACTCCTTGACCGTCCTTAGGACTTCTTGACCGTCTTAAGGGCTTCTTGACCGTCCATAGAACTTCAAGACCGTCCTAAGTACTTCTTGACCGTCCTAAGGACTTCTTGACCGTCCTAAAGACTTCTTGACCGTCCTTAGGACTTCTTGACCGTCTTAAGGACTTCTTGACCGTCCCAAGGACTCCTTGACCGTCCTAAGGACTTCTTGACCGTCCATAGAACTTCAAGGCTGTCCTAAGTGCTTCTTGACCGTCCTAAGGACTTCTTGACCGTCCTAATGACTACTTGACCGTCCTAAAGACTTCTTGACCGTCCTAAGGATTTCTTGACCGTCCTGATGACTACTTGACCGTCCTAAGGACTTCTTGACCGTCCTTAGGACTTCTTGACCGTCCATAGGACCTCTTGACTGTCCAAAGGACTTCTTGACCGTCCATAGGACCTCTTGAACGTCCAAAGGACTTCTTCACCGTCCTTAGGACTTCTTGACCGTCCTTAGGACTTCTTGACCGTCCATAGAACTTCTTGACCGTCCTAAGTACTTCTTGACCGTCCCAAGGACTCCTTGACCGTCCTTTGGACTTCTTGACCGTTCTAAGGACTTCTTGACCGTCCATAGAACTTCAAGACCGTCCTAAGTACTTCTTGACCGTCCTGAGGACTTCTTGACCGTCCTTAGGACTTCTTGACCGTCCATAGGACCTCTTGACCGTCCTAAGGACTTCTTGACAATCCTTAGGACTTCTTGACGGTCCTAAGGACTTCTTGACCGTCCTAAGGACTTCTTGACCGTTCATAGAACTTCAAGACCGTCCTAAGTACTTCTCGACTGCCCATAGGACCTCTTGACCAACCTAAGGACTTCTTGACCGTCCTAAGGACTTCTTGACCGTCCTTAGGAGTTCTTGACCGTCCCAAGGACTTCTTGACCGTCCAAAGAACTTCTAGACCGTCCTTAGTATTACTTGACCGTCCTAATTACTACTTGACCGTCATAAAGACTTCTTGACCGTCCTAAGGATTTCTTGACTGTCCTAATGACTACTTGACCGTCCTAAGGACTTCTTGACCGTCCTTAGGATTTCTTGACCGTCCATAGGACCTCTTGACCGTCCTAAGGACTTCTTGAAAATCCTTAGGACTTCTTGACGGTCCTAAGGACTTCTTGACCGTCCTTAGGACTTCTTGACCGTCCTAAGGACTTCTTGACCGTCCTAAGGACTTCTTGACCGTCCATAGAACTTCAAGACCGTCCTAAGTACTTCTCGACTGTCCATAGGACCTCTTGACCAACCTAAGAACTTCTTGACCGTCCTAAGGACTTCTTGACCGTCCTAAGGACTTCTTGACCGTCCTTAGGAGTTCTTGACCGTCTCAAGGACTTCTTGACCGTCCAAAGAACTTCTAGACCGTCCTTAGTATTACTTGACCGTCCTAAGGACTTCTTGACCATCTTAAAGACTTTTTGACCGTCCTAAGGACTTTTTGACCGTCCTAAAGACTTCTTGACCGTCCTAAAGACTTCTTGAGCGTCCTAAGGACTTCTTGACCGTCCTTAGGACTTCTTGACCGTCCATAGGACCTCTTGACCATCCATAGGACTTCTTGATCGTCCATAGGACTTCTAGACCGTCCTAAGGACTTCTTGACCGTCCATAGGACCTCTTGACCGTCTAAGTACTTCTTGACCGTCCAAAGGACTTCTTGACCGTCCTAAGGACTTCTTAACCGTCCCTAGGACTTCTTGACCGTCCATAGGACCTCTTGACCGTCCCTAGGACTTCTTGACCGTCCATAGGACCTCTTGACCGTCCTAAAGACTTCTTGACCGTCCTAAAGACTTCTTGACCGTCCTAAGGACTTCTTGACCGTCCTAAAGACTTCTTGACCGTCCTAAGGACTTCTTGACCGTCCTTAGGACTTCTTGACCGTCCTAAGGACTTCTTGACCGTCCATAGAACTTCAAGACCGTCCTAAGTACTTCTTGACCGTCCTAAGGACTTCTTGATCGTCCTTAAGACTTCTTGACCGTCCTAAAGACTTCTTGACCGTCCATAAGACCTCTTGACCGTCCTAAGGACTTCTTGACCGTCCTAATGACTACTTGACCGTCCTAAGGACTTCTTGACCGTCCTAATGACTACTTGACCGTCCTAAAGACTTCTTGACCGTCCTAAGGATTTCTTGACCGTCCTGATGACTACTTGACCGTCCTAAGGACTTCTTGACCGTCCTTAGGACTTCTTGACAGTCCATAGGACCTCTTGAACGTCCAAAGGACTTCTTGACCGTCCTTAGGACTTCTTGACCGTCCTAAGGACTTCTTGACCGTCCATAGAACTTCTTGACCGTCCTAAGTACTTCTTGACCGTCCTAAGGACTTCTTGACCGTCCTAAAGACTTCTTGAGGGTCCTAAGGACTTCTTGACCGTCCTAAGGACTTCTTGACCGTCTTAAAGACTTCTTGACCGTCCTAAGGACTTCTTGACCGTCCCAAGGACTCCTTGACCGTCCTTAGGACTTCTTGACCGTCTTAAGGGCTTCTTGACCGTCCATAGAACTTCAAGACCGTCCTAAGTACTTCTTGACCGTCCTAAGGACTTCTTGACCGTCCTAAAGACTTCTTGACCGTCCTTAGGACTTCTTGACCGTCTTAAGGACTTCTTGACCGTCCCAAGGACTCCTTGACCGTCCTAAGGACTTCTTGACCGTCCATAGAACTTCAAGGCTGTCCTAAGTGCTTCTTGACCGTCCTAAGGACTTCTTGACCGTCCTAATGACTACTTGACCGTCCTAAAGACTTCTTGACCGTCCTAAGGATTTCTTGACCGTCCTGATGACTACTTGACCGTCCTAAGGACTTCTTGACCGTCCTTAGGACTTCTTGACCGTCCATAGGACCTCTTGACTGTCCAAGGGACTTCTTGACCGTCCATAGGACCTCTTGAACGTCCAAAGGACTTCTTCACCGTCCTTAGGACTTCTTGACCGTCCTAAGGACTTCTTGACCGTCCATAGAACTTCTTGACCGTCCTAAGTACTTCTTGACCGTCCCAAGGACTCCTTGACCGTCCTTTGGACTTCTTGACCGTTCTAAGGACTTCTTGACCGTCCATAGAACTTCAAGACCGTCCTAAGTACTTCTTGACCGTCCTGAGGACTTCTTGACCGTCCTAAAGACTTCTTGACCGTCCTAAGGACTTCTTGATCGTCCTTAAGACTTCTTGACCGTCCTAAAGACTTCTTGACCGTCCATAAGACCTCTTGACCGTCCTAAGGACTTCTTGACCGTCCTAATGACTACTTGACCGTCCTAAGGACTTCTTGACCGTCCTAATGACTACTTGACCGTCCTAAAGACTTCTTGACCGTCCTAAGGATTTCTTGACCGTCCTGATGACTACTTGACCGTCCTAAGGACTTCTTGACCGTCCTTAGGACTTCTTGACAGTCCATAGGACCTCTTGAACGTCCAAAGGACTTCTTGACCGTCCTTAGGACTTCTTGACCGTCCTAAGGACTTCTTGACCGTCCATAGAACTTCTTGACCGTCCTAAGTACTTCTTGACCGTCCTAAGGACTTCTTGACCGTCCTAAAGACTTCTTGAGGGTCCTAAGGACTTCTTGACCGTCCTAAGGACTTCTTGACCGTCTTAAAGACTTCTTGACCGTCCTAAGGACTTCTTGACCGTCCCAAGGACTCCTTGACCGTCCTTAGGACTTCTTGACCGTCTTAAGGGCTTCTTGACCGTCCATAGAACTTCAAGACCGTCCTAAGTACTTCTTGACCGTCCTAAGGACTTCTTGACCGTCCTAAAGACTTCTTGACCGTCCTTAGGACTTCTTGACCGTCTTAAGGACTTCTTGACCGTCCCAAGGACTCCTTGACCGTCCTAAGGACTTCTTGACCGTCCATAGAACTTCAAGGCTGTCCTAAGTGCTTCTTGACCGTCCTAAGGACTTCTTGACCGTCCTAATGACTACTTGACCGTCCTAAAGACTTCTTGACCGTCCTAAGGATTTCTTGACCGTCCTGATGACTACTTGACCGTCCTAAGGACTTCTTGACCGTCCTTAGGACTTCTTGACCGTCCATAGGACCTCTTGACTGTCCAAGGGACTTCTTGACCGTCCATAGGACCTCTTGAACGTCCAAAGGACTTCTTCACCGTCCTTAGGACTTCTTGACCGTCCTAAGGACTTCTTGACCGTCCATAGAACTTCTTGACCGTCCTAAGTACTTCTTGACCGTCCCAAGGACTCCTTGACCGTCCTTTGGACTTCTTGACCGTTCTAAGGACTTCTTGACCGTCCATAGAACTTCAAGACCGTCCTAAGTACTTCTTGACCGTCCTGAGGACTTCTTGACCGTCCTAAAGACTTCTTGACCGTCCTTAGGACTTCTTGACCGTCCTAAGGACTTCTTGACCGTCCCAAGGACTCCTTGACCGTCCTAAGGACTTCTTGACCGTCCATAGAACTTCAAGACTGTCCTAAGTGCTTCTTGACCGTCCTAAGGACTTCTTGACCGTCCTAAAGACTTCTTGACCGTCCATAGGACCTCTTGACCGTCCTAAGGACTTCTTGACCGTCCTAATGACTACTTGACCGTCCTAAGGACTTCTTGACAGTCCTAAGAACTTCTTGACCGTCCTAATGACTACATGACCGTCCTAAAGACTTCTTGACCGTCCTTAGGATTTCTTGACCGTCCTAATGACTACTTGACCGTCCTAAGGACTTCTTGACCGTCCTTAGGACTTCTTGACCGTCCATAGGACCTCTTGACCGTCCTAAGGACTTCTTGACCGTCCATAGAACTTCAAGGCTGTCCTAAGTGCTTCTTGACCGTCCTAAGGACTTCTTGACCGTCCTAATGACTACTTGACCGTCCTAAAGACTTCTTGACCATCCTAAGGATTTCTTGACCGTCCTGATGACTACTTGACCGTCCTAAGGACTTCTTGACCGTCCTTAGGACTTCTTGACAGTCCTAAGAACTTCTTGACCGTCCTAATGACTACATGACCGTCCTAAAGACTTCTTGACCGTCCTTAGGATTTCTTGACCGTCCTAATGACCTCTTGACCGTCCTAAGGACTTCTTGACCGTCCATAGAACTTCAAGGCTGTCCTAAGTGCTTCTTGACCGTCCTAAGGACTTCTTGACCGTCCTAATGACTACTTGACCGTCCTAAAGACTTCTTGACCGTCCTAAGGATTTCTTGACCGTCCTGATGACTACTTGACCGTCCTAATGACTACTTGACCGTCCTAAGGACTTCTTGACAGTCCTAAGAACTTCTTGACCGTCCTAATGACTACATGACCGTCCTAAAGACTTCTTGACCGTCCTTAGGATTTCTTGACCGTCCTAATGACTACTTGACCGTCCTTAGGACTTCTTGACCGTCCATAGGACCTCTTGACCGTCCTAAGGACTTCTTGACCGTCCATAGAACTTCAAGGCTGTCCTAAGTGCTTCTTGACCGTCCTAAGGACTTCTTGACCGTCCTAATGACTACTTGACCGTCCTAAAGACTTCTTGACCGTCCTAAGGATTTCTTGACCGTCCTGATGACTACTTGACCGTCCTAAGGACTTCTTGACCGTCCTTAGGACTTCTTGACCGTCCATAGGACCTCTTGACTGTCCAAGGGACTTCTTGACCGTCCATAGGACCTCTTGAACGTCCAAAGGACTTCTTGACCGTCCTAAGGACTTCTTGACCGTCCATAGAACTTCTTGACCGTCCTAAGTACTTCTTGACCGTCCCAAGGACTCCTTGACCGTCCTTTGGACTTCTTGACCGTTCTAAGGACTTCTTGACCGTCCATAGAACTTCAAGACCGTCCTAAGTACTTCTTGACCGTCCTGAGGACTTCTTGACCCTCCTAAAGACTTCTTGACCGTCCTTAGGACTTCTTGACCGTCCTAAGGACTTCTTGACCGTCCCAAGGACTCCTTGACCGTCCTAAGGACTTCTTGACCGTCCATAGAACTTCAAGACTGTCCTAAGTGCTTCTTGACCGTCCTAAGGACTTCTTGACCGTCCTAAAGACTTCTTGACCGTCCATAGGACCTCTTGACCGTCCTAAGGACTTCTTGACCGTCCTAATGACTACTTGACCGTCCTAAGGACTTCTTGACAGTCCTAAGAACTTCTTGACCGTCCTAATGACTACATGACCGTCCTAAAGACTTCTTGACCGTCCTTAGGATTTCTTGACCGTCCTAATGACTACTTGACCGTCCTAAGGACTTCTTGACCGTCCTTAGGACTTCTTGACCGTCCATAGGACCTCTTGACCGTCCTAAGGACTTCTTGACCGTCCTTAGGACTTCTTGACCGTCCTAAGGACTTCTTGACCATCCTTAGGACTTCTTGACCGTCCTAAGGAATTCCTGACCGTCCATAGAAATTCAAGACCGTCCTTAGTACTTCTTGACCGTCCTAAGGACTTCTTGACCGTCCTAAAGACTTCTTGAGCGTCCTAAGGACTTCTTGACCGTCCTAAGGACTTCTTGACCGTCCTAAGGACTTCTTGACCGTCCTAAGGACTTCTTGAGCGTCCTTAAGGACTTCTTGACCGTCCTAAGGACTTCTTGACAGTCCTAAGGACTTCTTGACCGTCCCAAGGACTCCTTGACCGTCCTAAGTACTCCTTGGCCGTCCTAAGGACTTCTTGACCTTCCTAAGGACTTCTTGACAGTCCTAAGGACTTCTTGACCGTCCTAAGGACTTCTTGACCGTCCCAAGGACTCCTTGACCGTCCTAAGGACTCCTTGGCCGTCCTAAGGACTTCTTGACCGTCCAAAGGACTTCTTGACCGTCCTAGGACTTCTTGACCGTCCTCAGAACTTGTTGACCGTCCTAAGGACTTCTTGACCGTCTTAAGGACTCCTTGGCCGTCCTAAGGACTTCTTGACCGTCTTAAGGACTTCTTGACCGTCCTAAGGACTTCTTGACCGTCCTAAGGACTTCTTGACCGTCCTCAGAACTTGTTGACCGTCCTAAGGACTTCTTGACCGTCCTAAGGACTTGTTGACCGTCCTAAGGACTTCTTGACCGTCCTAAGGACTTCTTGACCGTCCTAAAGACTTCTTGACCGTCCTACGGACTTCTTGACCGTCCTAAAGACTTCTTGACCGTCCTAAGGACTTCTTGAGCGTCTTAAGGACTTCTTGACCGTCCTTAGCACTTCTTGACCGTCCTAAGGACTTCTTGACCGTCCATAGGACCTCTTTACCGTCCATAGGACTTCTTGATCGTCCATAGGACTTCTAGACCCTCCTAAGGACTTCTTGACCATCCATATGACCTCTTGACAGTCCATAGGACTTCTTGACCTTCCTTAGGATTTCTTGACCGTCCTTAGGACTTTATGACCGTCCTAAAGACTTCTTGGCCGTCCTGAGGTCTTCTTGACCGTCCTAAAGACTTCTTGACCGTCCTAAGTACTTCTTGACCGTCCTAAGGACTTCTTGACCGTTCTAATGACTACATGACCGTCCTAAAGACTTCTTGACCGTCCAAAGGACTTCTTGACCGTCCATAGGACTTCTTGACCGTCATAAGGACATCTTGACCGTCCTTAGGACTTCTTGACCGTCCAAAGGACCTCTTGACCGTCCTAAGTACTTCTTGACCTTTCTAAGGACTTCTTGACCGTCCATAGGACCTTATTACCGTCCATAGGACTTCTTGACCTTCCTTAGGATTTCTTGACCGTCCTCAGAACTTGTTGACCGTCCTAAAGACTTCTTGACCGTCCTTAGGACTTCTTGACCGTCCTAAGGACTTCTTGACCGTCCCAAGGACTCCTTGACCGTCCTAAGGACTTCTTGACCGTCCATAGAACTTCAAGACTGTCCTAAGTGCTTCTTGACCGTCCTAAGGACTTCTTGACCGTCCTAAAGACTTCTTGACCGTCCATAGGACCTCTTGACCGTCCTAAGGACTTCTTGACCGTCCTAATGACTACTTGACCGTCCTAAGGACTTCTTGACAGTTCTAAGAACTTCTTGACCGTCCTAATGACAACATGACCGTCCATAAGACTTCTTGACCGTCCTAAGGATTTCTTGACCGTCCTAATGACTACTTGACCGTCCTTAGGACTTCTTGACCGTCCTTAGGACTTCTTGACCGTCCATAGGACCTCTTGACCGTCCTAAGGACTTCTTGACCGTCCTTAGGACTTCTTGACCGTCCTAAGGACTTCTTGACCATCCTTAGGACTTCTTGACCGTCCTAAGGACTTCTTGACCGTCCATAGAAATTCAAGACCGTCCTTAGTACTTCTTGACCGTCCTAAGGACTTCTTGACCGTCCTAAAGACTTCTTGAGCGTCCTAAGGACTTCTTGACCGTCCTAAGGACTTCTTGACCGTCCCAAGGACTCCTTGACCGTCCTAAGTACTCCTTGGCCGTCCTAAGGACTTCTTGACCGTCCTTAAGGACTTCTCGATAGTCCTAAGGACTTCTTGACAGTCCTAAGGACTTCTTGACCGTCCCAAGGACTCCTTGACCGTCCTAAGTACTCCTTGGCCGTCCTAAGGACTTCTTGACCGTCCTTAGGACTTCTTGACAGTCCTAAGGACTTCTTGACCGTCCTAAGGACTTCTTGACCGTCCCAAGGACTCCTTGACCGTCCTAAGGACTCCTTGGCCGTCCTAAGGACTTCTTGACCGTCCTAAGGACTTCTTGACCGTCCTAGGACTTCTTGACCGTCCTCAGAACTTGTTGACCGTCCTAAGGACTTCTTGACCGTCCTAAGGACTCCTTGGCCGTCCTAAGGACTTCTTGACCGTCTTAAGGACTTCTTGACCGTCCTAAGGACTTCTTGACCGTCCTAAGGACTTCTTGACCGTCCTCAGAACTTGTTGACCGTCCTAAGGACTTCTTGACCGTCCTAAGGACTTCTTGACCGTCCTAAAGACTTCTTGACCGTCCTACGGACTTCTTGACCGTCCTAAAGACTTCTTGACCGTCCTAAGGACTTCTTGAGCGTCTTAAGGACTTCTTGACCGTCCTTAGCACTTCTTGACCGTCCTAAGGACTTCTTGACCGTCCATAGGACCTCTTTACCGTCCATAGGACTTCTTGATCGTCCATAGGACTTCTAGACCCTCCTAAGGACTTCTTGACCATCCATAGGACCTCTTGACAGTCCATAGGACTTCTTGACCTTCCTTAGGATTTCTTGACCGTCCTTAGTACTTTATGACCGTCCTAAAGACTTCTTGGCCGTCCTGAGGTCTTCTTGACCGTCCTAAAGACTTCTTGACCGTCCTAAATACTTCTTGACCGTCCTAAGGACTTCTTGACCGTTCTAATGACTACATGACCGTCCTAAAGACTTCTTGACCGTCCAAAGGACTTCTTGACCGTCCATAGGACTTCTTGACCGTCATAAGGACTTCTTGACCGTCCTTAGGACTTCTTGACCGTCCAAAGGACCTCTTGACCGTCCTAAGGACTTCTTGACCGTCCTAAAGACTTCTTGAGCGTCCTAAGGACTTCTTGACCGTCCTAAGGACTTCTTGACCGTCTTAAAGACTTCTTGACCGTCCTAAGGACTTCTTGACCGTCCTAAGGACTTCTTGAGCGTCCTTAAGGACTTCTCGATAGTCCTAAGGACTTCTTGACAGTACAAAGGACTTCTTGACCGTCCCAAGGACTCCTTGACCGTCCTAAGTACTCCTTGGCCGTCCTAAGGACTTCTTGACCGTCCTAAGGACTTCTTGACAGTCCTAAGGACTTCTTGACCGTCCTAAGGACTTCTTGACCGTCCCAAGGACTCCTTGACCGTCCTAAGGACTCCTTGGCCGTCCTAAGGACTTCTTGACCGTCCTAAGGACTTCTTGACCGTCCTAGGACTTCTTGACCGTCCTCAGAACTTGTTGACCGTCCTAAGGACTTCTTGACCGTCCTAAGGACTCCTTGGCCGTCCTAAGGACTTCTTGACCGTCTTAAGGACTTCTTGACCGTCCTAAGGACTTCTTGACCGTCCTAAGGACTTCTTGACCGTCCTCAGAACTTGTTGACCGTCCTAAGGACTTCTTGACCGTCCTAAGGACTTCTTGACCGTCCTAAAGACTTCTTGACCGTCCTACGGACTTCTTGACCGTCCTAAAGACTTCTTGACCGTCCTAAGGACTTCTTGAGCGTCTTAAGGACTTCTTGACCGTCCTTAGCACTTCTTGACCGTCCTAAGGACTTCTTGACCGTCCATAGGACCTCTTTACCGTCCCAAGGACTCCTTGACCGTCCTAAGGACTCCTTGGCCGTCCTAAGGACTTCTTGACCGTCCTAAGGACTTCTTGACCGTCCTAGGACTTCTTGACCGTCCTCAGAACTTGTTGACCGTCCTAAGGACTTCTTGACCGTCCTAAGGACTCCTTGGCCGTCCTAAGGACTTCTTGACCGTCTTAAGGACTTCTTGACCGTCCTAAGGACTTCTTGACCGTCCTAAGGACTTCTTGACCGTCCTCAGAACTTGTTGACCGTCCTAAGGACTTCTTGACCGTCCTAAGGACTTCTTGACCGTCCTAAAGACTTCTTGACCGTCCTACGGACTTCTTGACCGTCCTAAAGACTTCTTGACCGTCCTAAGGACTTCTTGAGCGTCTTAAGGACTTCTTGACCGTCCTTAGCACTTCTTGACCGTCCTAAGGACTTCTTGACCGTCCATAGGACCTCTTTACCGTCCATAGGACTTCTTGATCGTCCATAGGACTTCTAGACCCTCCTAAGGACTTCTTGACCTTCCTTAGGATTTCTTGACCGTCCTTAGTACTTTATGACCGTCCTAAAGACTTCTTGGCCGTCCTGAGGTCTTCTTGACCGTCCTAAAGACTTCTTGACCGTCCTAAATACTTCTTGACCGTCCTAAGGACTTCTTGACCGTTCTAATGACTACATGACCGTCCTAAAGACTTCTTGACCGTCCAAAGGACTTCTTGACCGTCCATAGGACTTCTTGACCGTCATAAGGACTTCTTGACCGTCCTTAGGACTTCTTGACCGTCCAAAGGACCTCTTGACCGTCCTAAGTACTTCTTGACCGTCCTAAGGACTTCTTGACCGTCCATAGGACCTTATTACCGTCCATAGGACTTCTTGACCTTCCTTAGGATTTCTTGACCGTCCTCAGATCTTGTTGACCGTCCTAAGAACTTCTTGACCGTCCTAAGGACTCCTTGGCCGTCCTAAGGACTTCTTGACCGTCTTAAGGACTTCTTGACCGTCCTAAGGACTTCTTGACCGTCCTAATGACTTCTTGACCGTCCTAAAGACTTCTTGACCGTCCTAAGGACTTCTTGACCGTCCTCAGAACTTGTTGACCGTCCTGATGACTACTTGACCGTCCTAAGGACTTCTTCACCGTCCTAAGGACTTCTTGACCGTCCTAAGGACTTTTTGACCGTCCTAAACACTTCTTGACCGTCCTACGGACTTTATGACCGTCCTAAAGACTTCTTGGCCTTCCTGAGGACTTCTTGACCGTCCTAAAGACTTCTTGACCTTCCTAAGTACTTCTTGACCGTCCTAAGGACTTCTTGACCGTTCTAATGACTACATGACCGTCCTAAAGACTTCTTGACCGTCCAAAGGACTTCTTGACCGTCCATAGGACTTCTTGACCGTCATTAGGACTTCTTGACCGTCCTTAGGACTTCTTGACCGTCCAAAGGACCTCTTGACCGTCATAAGTACTTCTTGACCGTCCTAAGGACTTCTTGACCGTCCTAAGTACTTCTTGACCGTCCTAAGGACTTCTTGACCGTTCTAATGACTACATGACCGTCCTAAAGACTTCTTGACCGTCCAAAGGACTTCTTGACCGTCCATAGGACTTCTTGACCGTCATAAGGACTTCTTGACCGTCCTTAGGACTTCTTGACCGTCCAAAGGACCTCTTGACCGTCCTAAGTACTTCTTGACCGTCCTAAGGACTTCTTGACCGTCCATAGGACCTTATTACCGTCCATAGGACTTCTTGACCTTCCTTAGGATTTCTTGACCGTCCTCAGATCTTGTTGACCGTCCTAAGAACTTCTTGACCGTCCTAAGGACTCCTTGGCCGTCCTAAGGACTTCTTGACCGTCTTAAGGACTTCTTGACCGTCCTAAGGACTTCTTGACCGTCTTAAGGACTTCTTGACCGTCCTAAGGACTTCTTGACCGTCCTAAGGACTTCTTGACCGTCCTAAAGACTTCTTGACCGTCCTAAGGACTTCTTGACCGTCCTCAGAACTTGTTGACCGTCCTGATGACTACTTGACCGTCCTAAGGACTTCTTCACCGTCCTAAGGACTTCTTGACCGTCCTAAGGACTTCTTGACCGTCCTACGGACTTCTTGACCGTCCTAAAGACTTCTTGACCGTCCTAAGTACTTCTTGACCGTCCTAAGGACTTCTTGACCGTTCTAATGACTACATGACCGTCCTTAAGACTTCTTGACCGTCCAAAGGACTTCTTGACCGTCATTAGGACTTCTTGACCGTCCTTAGGACTTCTTGACCGTCCAAAGGACCTCTTGACCGTCATAAGTACTTCTTGACCGTCCTAAGGACTTCTTGACCGTCCTAAGTACTTCTTGACCGTCCTAAGGACTTCTTGACCGTTCTAATGACTACATGACCGTCCTAAAGACTTCTTGACCGTCCAAAGGACTTCTTGACCGTCCATAGGACTTCTTGACCGTCATAAGGACTTCTTGACCGTCCTTAGGACTTCTTGACCGTCCAAAGGACCTCTTGACCGTCCTAAGTACTTCTTGACCGTCCTAAGGACTTCTTGACCGTCCATAGGACCTTATTACCGTCCATGGGACTTCTTGACCGTCCTAAGTACTTCTTGACCGTCCTAAGGACTTCTTGACCGTTCTAATGACTACATGACCGTCCTAAAGACTTCTTGACCGTCCAAAGGACTTCTTGACCGTCATTAGGACTTCTTGACCGTCCTTAGGACTTCTTGACCGTCCAAAGGACCTCTTGACCGTCATAAGTACTTCTTGACCGTCCTAAGGACTTCTTGACCGTCCTAAGTACTTCTTGACCGTCCTAAGGACTTCTTGACCGTTCTAATGACTACATGACCGTCCTAAAGACTTCTTGACCGTCCAAAGGACTTCTTGACCTTCCTTAGGATTTCTTGACCGTCCTCAGATCTTGTTGACCGTCCTAAGAACTTCTTGACCGTCCTAAGGACTTCTTGACCGTCCTAAGTACTTCTTGACCGTCCTAAGGACTTCTTGACCGTTCTAATGACTACATGACCGTCCTAAATACTTCTTGACCGTCCAAAGGACTTCTTGACCGTCCATAGGACTTCTTGACCGTCATAAGGACTTCTTGACCGTCCTTAGGACTTCTTGACCGTCCAAAGGACCTCTTGACCGTCCTAAGTACTTCTTGACCGTCCTAAGGACTTCTTGACCGTCCATAGGACCTTATTACCGTCCATAGGACTTCTTGACCTTCCTTAGGATTTCTTGACCGTCCTCAGATCTTGTTGACCGTCCTATGAACTTCTTGACCGTCCTAAGGACTCCTTGGCCGTCCTAAGGACTTCTTGACCGTCTTAAGGACTTCTTGACCGTTCTAATGACTACATGACCGTCCTAAAGACTTCTTGACCGTCCAAAGGACTTCTTGACCGTCCATAGGACTTCTTGACCGTCATTAGGACTTCTTGACCGTCCTTAGGACTTCTTGACCGTCCAAAGGACCTCTTGACCGTCATAAGTACTTCTTGACCGTCCTAAGGACTTCTTGACCGTCCTAAGTACTTCTTGACCGTCCTAAGGACTTCTTGACCGTTCTAATGACTACATGACCGTCCTAAAGACTTCTTGACCGTCCAAAGGACTTCTTGACCGTCCATAGGACTTCTTGACCGTCATAAGGACTTATTGACCGTCCTTAGGACTTCTTGACCGTCCAAAGGACCTCTTGACCGTCCTAAGTACTTCTTGACCGTCCTAAGGACTTCTTGACCGTCCATAGGACCTTATTACCGTCCATAGGACTTCTTGACCTTCCTTAGGATTTCTTGACCGTCCTCAGATCTTGTTGACCGTCCTAAGAACTTCTTGACCGTCCTAAGGACTTCTTGACCGTCCTAAGTACTTCTTGACCGTCCTAAGGACTTCTTGACCGTTCTAATGACTACATGACCGTCCTAAATACTTCTTGACCGTCCAAAGGACTTCTTGACCGTCCATAGGACTTCTTGACCGTCATAAGGACTTCTTGACCGTCCTTAGGACTTCTTGACCGTCCAAAGGACCTCTTGACCGTCCTAAGTACTTCTTGACCGTCCTAAGGACTTCTTGACCGTCCATAGGACCTTATTACCGTCCATAGGACTTCTTGACCTTCCTTAGGATTTCTTGACCGTCCTCAGATCTTGTTGACCGTCCTATGAACTTCTTGACCGTCCTAAGGACTCCTTGGCCGTCCTAAGGACTTCTTGACCGTCTTAAGGACTTCTTGACCGTCCTAAGGACTTCTTGACCGTCCTAAGGACTTCTTGACCGTCCTAAAGACTTCTTGACCGTCCTAAGGACTTCTTGACCGTCCTCAGAACTTGTTGACCGTCCTGATGACTACTTGACCGTCCTAAGGACTTCTTCAACGTCCTAAGGACTTCTTGACCGTCCTAAGGACTTTTTGACCGTCCTAAACACTTCTTGACCGTCCTACGGACTTTATGACCGTCCTAAAGACTTCTTGGCCTTCCTGAGGACTTCTTGACCGTCCTAAAGACTTCTTGACCGTCCTAAGTACTTCTTGACCGTCCTAAGGACTTCTTGACCGTTCTAATGACTACATGACCGTCCTAAAGACTTCTTGACCGTCCAAAGGACTTCTTGACCGTCCATAGGACTTCTTGACCGTCATTAGGACTTCTTGACCGTCCTTAGGACTTCTTGACCGTCCAAAGGACCTCTTGACCGTCATAAGTACTTCTTGACCGTCCTAAGGACTTCTTGACCGTCCTAAGTACTTCTTGACCGTCCTAAGGACTTCTTGACCGTTCTAATGACTACATGACCGTCCTAAAGACTTCTTGACCGTCCAAAGGACTTCTTGACCGTCCATAGGACTTCTTGACCGTCATAAGGACTTCTTGACCGTCCTTAGGACTTCTTGACCGTCCAAAGGACCTCTTGACCGTCCTAAGTACTTCTTGACCGTCCTAAGGACTTCTTGACCGTCCATAGGACCTTATTACCGTCCATAGGACTTCTTGACCTTCCTCAGATCTTGTTGACCGTCCTAAGAACTTCTTGACCGTCCTAAGGACTCCTTGGCAATCCTAAGGACTTCTTGACCGTCTTAAGGACTTCTTGACCGTCCTAAGGACTTCTTGACCGTCCTAAGGACTTCTTGACCGTCCTAAAGACTTCTTGACCGTCCTAAGGACTTCTTGACCGTCCTCAGAACTTGTTGACCGTCCTGATGACTACTTGACCGTCCTAAGGACTTCTTCACCGTCCTAAGGACTTCTTGACCGTCCTAAGGACTTCTTGACCGTCCATAGGACTTCTTGACCGTCATAAGGACTTCTTGACCGTCCTTAGGACTTCTTGACCGTCCAAAGGACCTCTTGACCGTCCTAAGTACTTCTTGACCGTCCTAAGGACTTCTTGACCGTCCATAGGACCTTATTACCGTCCATAGGATTTCTTGACCGTCCTCAGATCTTGTTGACCGTCCTAAGAACTTCTTGACCGTCCTAAGGACTCCTTGGCAATCCTAAGGACTTCTTGACCGTCTTAAGGACTTCTTGACCGTCCTTAGGACTTCTTGACCGTCCAAAGGACCTCTTGACCGTCATAAGTACTTCTTGACCGTCCTAAGGACTTCTTGACCGTCCTTAGTACTTCTTGACCGTCCTAAGGACTTCTTGACCGTTCTAATGACTACATGACCGTCCTAAAGACTTCTTGACCGTCCAAAGGACTTCTTGACCGTCCATAGGACTTCTTGACCGTCATAAGGACTTCTTGACCGTCCTTAGGACTTCTTGACCGTCCAAAGGACCTCTTGACCTTCCTAAGTACTTCTTGACCGTCCTAAGGACTTCTTGACCGTCCATAGGACCTTATTACCGTCCATAGGATTTCTTGACCGTCCTCAGATCTTGTTGACCGTCCTAAGAACTTCTTGACCGTCCTAAGGACTCCTTGGCAATCCTAAGGACTTCTTGACCGTCTTTAGGACTTCTTGACCGTCCTAAGGACTTCTTGACCGTCCTAAGGACTTCTTGACCGTCCTAAAGACTTCTTGACCGTCCTAAGGACTTCTTGACCGTCCTCAGAACTTGTTGACCGTCCTGATGACTACTTGACCGTCCTAAGGACTTCTTCACCGTCCTAAGGACTTCTTGACCGTCCTAAGGACTTTTTGACCGTCCTAAACACTTCTTGACCGTCCTACGGACTTTATGACCGTCCTAAAGACTTCTTGTCCTTCCTGAGGACTTCTTGACCGTCATAAGGACTTCTTGACCGTCCTTAGGACTTCTTGACCGTCCAAAGGACCTCTTGACCGTCCTAAGTACTTCTTGACCGTCCTAAGGACTTCTTGACCGTCCATAGGACCTTATTACCGTCCATAGGACTTCTTGACCTTCCTTAGGATTTCTTGACCGTCCTCAGATCTTGTTGACCGTCCTAAGAACTTCTTGACCGTCCTAAGGACTTCTTGACCGTCCTAAGTACTTCTTGACCGTCCTAAGGACTTCTTGACCGTTCTAATGACTACATGACCGTCCTAAATACTTCTTGACCGTCCAAAGGACTTCTTGACCGTCCATAGGACTTCTTGACCGTCATAAGGACTTCTTGACCGTCCTTAGGACTTCTTGACCGTCCAAAGGACCTCTTGACCGTCCTAAGTACTTCTTGACCGTCCTAAGGACTTCTTGACCGTCCATAGGACCTTATTACCGTCCATAGGACTTCTTGACCTTCCTTAGGATTTCTTGACCGTCCTCAGATCTTGTTGACCGTCCTATGAACTTCTTGACCGTCCTAAGGACTCCTTGGCCGTCCTAAGGACTTCTTGACCGTCTTAAGGACTTCTTGACCGTCCTAAGGACTTCTTGACCGTCCTAAGGACTTCTTGACCGTCCTAAAGACTTCTTGACCGTCCTAAGGACTTCTTGACCGTCCTCAGAACTTGTTGACCGTCCTGATGACTACTTGACCGTCCTAAGGACTTCTTCAACGTCCTAAGGACTTCTTGACCGTCCTAAGGACTTTTTGACCGTCCTAAACACTTCTTGACCGTCCTACGGACTTTATGACCGTCCTAAAGACTTCTTGGCCTTCCTGAGGACTTCTTGACCGTCCTAAAGACTTCTTGACCGTCCTAAGTACTTCTTGACCGTCCTAAGGACTTCTTGACCGTTCTAATGACTACATGACCGTCCTAAAGACTTCTTGACCGTCCAAAGGACTTCTTGACCGTCCATAGGACTTCTTGACCGTCATTAGGACTTCTTGACCGTCCTTAGGACTTCTTGACCGTCCAAAGGACCTCTTGACCGTCATAAGTACTTCTTGACCGTCCTAAGGACTTCTTGACCGTCCTAAGTACTTCTTGACCGTCCTAAGGACTTCTTGACCGTTCTAATGACTACATGATCGTCCTAAAGACTTCTTGACCGTCCAAAGGACTTCTTGACCGTCCATAGGACTTCTTGACCGTCATAAGGACTTCTTGACCGTCCTTAGGACTTCTTGACCGTCAAAAGGACCTCTTGACCGTCCTAAGTACTTCTTGACCGTCCTAAGGACTTCTTGACCGTCCATAGGACCTTATTACCGTCCATAGGACTTCTTGACCTTCCTCAGATCTTGTTGACCGTCCTAAGAACTTCTTGACCGTCCTAAGGACTCCTTGGCAATCCTAAGGACTTCTTGACCGTCTTAAGGACTTCTTGACCGTCCTAAGGACTTCTTGACCGTCCTAAGGACTTCTTGAGCGTCCTAAAGACTTCTTGACCGTCCTAAGGACTTCTTGACCGTCCTCAGAACTTGTTGACCGTCCTGATGACTACTTGACCGTCCTAAGGACTTCTTCACCGTCCTAAGGACTTCTTGACCGTCCTAAGGACTTCTTGACCGTCCATAGGACTTCTTGACCGTCATAAGGACTTCTTGACCGTCCTTAGGACTTCTTGACCGTCCAAAGGACCTCTTGACCGTCCTAAGTACTTCTTGACCGTCCTAAGGACTTCTTGACCGTCCATAGGACCTTATTACCGTCCATAGGATTTCTTGACCGTCCTCAGATCTTGTTGACCGTCCTAAGAACTTCTTGACCGTCCTAAGGACTCCTTGGCAATCCTAAGGACTTCTTGACCGTCTTAAGGACTTCTTGACCGTCCTTAGGACTTCTTGACCGTCCAAAGGACCTCTTGACCGTCATAAGTACTTCTTGACCGTCCTAAGGACTTCTTGACCGTCCTAAGTACTTCTTGACAGTCCTAAGGACTTCTTGACCGTTCTAATGACTACATGACCGTCCTAAAGACTTCTTGACCGTCCAAAGGACTTCTTGACCGTCCATAGGACTTCTTGACCGTCATAAGGACTTCTTGACCGTCCTTAGGACTTCTTGACCGTCCAAAGGACCTCTTGACCTTCCTAAGTACTTCTTGACCGTCCTAAGGACTTCTTGACCGTCCATAGGACCTTATTACCGTCCATAGGATTTCTTGACCGTCCTCAGATCTTGTTGACCGTCCTAAGAACTTCTTGACCGTCCTAAGGACTCCTTGGCAATCCTAAGGACTTCTTGACCGTCTTTAGGACTTCTTGACCGTCCTAAGGACTTCTTGACCGTCCTAAGGACTTCTTGACCGTCCTAAAGACTTCTTGACCGTCCTAAGGACTTCTTGACCGTCCTCAGAACTTGTTGACCGTCCTGATGACTACTTGACCGTCCTAAGGACTTCTTCACCTTCCTAAGTACTTCTTGACCGTCCTAAGGACTTCTTGACCGTCCATAGGACCTTATTACCGTCCATAGGATTTCTTGACCGTCCTCAGATCTTGTTGACCGTCCTAAGAACTTCTTGACCGTCCTAAGGACTCCTTGGCAATCCTAAGGACTTCTTGACCGTCTTTAGGACTTCTTGACCGTCCTAAGGACTTCTTGACCGTCCTAAGGACTTCTGGACCGTCCTAAAGACTTCTTGACCGTCCTAAGGACTTCTTGACCGTCCTCAGAACTTGTTGACCGTCCTGATGACTACTTGACCGTCCTAAGGACTTCTTCACCGTCCTAAGGACTTCTTGACCGTCCTAAGGACTTTTTGACCGTCCTAAACACTTCTTGACCGTCCTACGGACTTTATGACCGTCCTAAAGACTTCTTGTCCTTCCTGAGGACTTCTTGACCGTCCTAAGTACTTCTTGACCGTCCTAAGGACTTCTTGACCGTTCTAATGACTACATGACCGTCCTGAAGACTTCTTGACCGTCCAAAGGACTTCTTGACCGTCCATAAAACTTCTTGACCGTCATTAGGACTTCTTGACCGTCCTTAGGACTTCTTGACCGTCCAAAGGACCTCTTGACCGTCATAAGTACTTCTTAACCGTCCTAAGGACTTCTTGACCGTCCTAAGTACTTCTTGACCGTCCTAAGGACTTCTTGACCGTTCTAATGACTACATGACCGTCCTAAAGACTTCTTGACCGTCCAAAGGACTTCTTGACCGTCCTAAAGACTTCTTGACCGTCCTAAGGACTTCTTGACCGTCCTCAGAACTTGTTGACCGTCCTGATGACTACTTGACCGTCCTAAGGACTTCTTGACCGACCTAAGGACTTCTTGACCGTCCATAGGACTTCTTGACCTTCCTTAGGATTTCTTGACCGTCCTTAGGACTTTATGACCGTCCTAAAGACTTCTTGGCCGTCCTGAGGACTTCTTGACCGTCCTAAAGACTTCTTGACCGTCCTAAGTACTTCTTGACCGTCCTAAGGACTTCTTGACCGTTCTAATGACTACATGACCGTCCTAAAGACTTCTTGACCGTCCTAAGTACTCCGTGGCCGTCCTAAGGACTTCTTGACCGTCCTAAGGACTTCTTGACCGTCCCAAGGACTCCTTGACCGTCCTAAGGACTCCTTGGCCGTCCTAAGGACTTCTTGACCGTCCTAAGGACTTCTTGACCGTCCTAAGGACTACTTGACCGTCCTCAGAACTTGTTGACCGTCCTAAGGACTTCTTGACGGTCCTAAGGACTCCTTGGCCGTCCTAAGGACTTCTTGACCGTCCTAAGGACTTCTTGACCGTCCTAAGGACTTCTTGACCGTCCTCAGAACTTGTTGACCGTCCTAAGGACTTCTTGACCGTCCTAAGGACTTCTTGACCGTCCTAAAGACTTCTTGACCGTCCTACGGACTTCTTGACCGTCCTAAAGACTTCTTGACCGTCCTAAGGACTTCTTGACCGTCCATAGGACCTTATTACCGTCCATAGGACTTCTTGACCTTCCTTAGGATTTCTTGACCGTCCTCAGATCTTGTTGACCGTCCTAAGAACTTCTTGACCGTCCTAAGGACTCCTTGGCCGTCCTAAGGACTTCTTGACCGTCTTAAGGACTTCTTGACCGTCCTAAGGACTTCTTGACCGTCCTAAGGACTTCTTGACCGTCCTAAAGACTTCTTGACCGTCCTAAGGACTTCTTGACCGTCCTCAGAACTTGTTGACCGTCCTGATGACTACTTGACCGTCCTAAGGACTTCTTCTCCGTCCTAAGGACTTCTTGACCGTCCTAAGGACTTTTTGACCGTCCTAAACACTTCTTGACCGTCCTACGGACTTTATGACCGTCCTAAAGACTTCTTGGCCTTCCTGAGGACTTCTTGACCGTCCTAAAGACTTCTTGACCGTCCTAAGTACTTCTTGACCGTCCTAAGGACTTCTTGACCGTTCTAATGACTACATGACCGTCCTAAAGACTTCTTGACCGTCCAAAGGACTTCTTGACCGTCCATAGGACTTCTTGACCGTCATTAGGACTTCTTGACCGTCCTTAGGACTTCTTGACCGTCCAAAGGACCTCTTGACCGTCATAAGTACTTCTTGACCGTCCTAAGGACTTCTTGACCGTCCTAAGTACTTCTTGACCGTCCTAAGGACTTCTTGACCGTTCTAATGACTACATGACCGTCCTAAAGACTTCTTGACCGTCCAAAGGACTTCTTGACCGTCCATAGGACTTCTTGACCGTCATTAGGACTTCTTTACCGTCCTTAGGACTTCTTGACCGTCCAAAGGACCTCTTGACCGTCCTAAGTACTTCTTGACCGACCTAAGGACTTCTTGACCGTCCATAGGACTTCTTGACCTTCCTTAGGATTTCTTGACCGTCCTTAGGACTTTATGACCGTCCTAAAGACTTCTTGGCCGTCCTGAGGACTTCTTGACCGTCCTAAAGACTTCTTGACCGTCCTAAGTACTTCTTGACCGTCCTAAGGACTTCTTGACCGTTCTAATGACTACATGACCGTCCTAAAGACTTCTTGACCGTCCTAAGTACTCCTTGGCCGTCCTAAGGACTTCTTGACCGTCCTAAGGACTTCTTGACCGTCCTAAGGACTTCTTGACCGTCCTAAGGACTTCTTGACCGTCCTAAGGACTTCTTGACCGTCCCAAGGACTCCTTGACCGTCCTAAGGACTCCTTGGCCGTCCTAAGGACTTCTTGACCGTCCTAAGGACTTCTTGACCGTCCTAAGGACTACTTGACCGTCCTCAGAACTTGTTGACCGTCCTAAGGACTTCTTGACCGTCCTAAGGACTCCTTGGCCGTCCTAAGGACTTCTTGACCGTCCTAAGGACTTCTTGACCGTCCTAAGGACTTCTTGACCGTCCTCAGAACTTGTTGACCGTCCTAAGGACTTCTTGACCGTCCTAAGGACTTCTTGACCGTCCTAAGGACATCTTGACCGTCCAAAGGACTTCTTGACCGTCCTCAAGACTTCTTGACCGTCCTACGGACTTCTTGACCGTCTTAAAGACTTCTTGACCTTCCTAAGGACTTCTTGAGCGTCTTAAGGACTTCTTAACCGTCCTTAGCACTTCTTGACCGTCCTAAGGACTTATTGACCGTCCATAGGACCTCTTTACCGTCCATAGGACTTCTTGATCGTCCATAGGACTTCTAGACCCTCCTAAGGACTTCTTGACCATCCATAGGACCTCTTGACAGTCCATAGGACTTCTTGACCTTCCTTAGGATTTCTTGACCGTCCTTAGGACTTTAAGACCGTCCTAAAGACTTCTTGGCCGTCCTGAGGACTTCTTGACCGTCCTAAAGACTTCTTGACCGTCCTAAGTACTTCTTGACCGTCCTAAGGACTTCTTGACCGTTCTATTGACTACATGACCGTCCTAAAGACTTCTTGACCGTCCAAAGGACTTCTTGACCGTCCATAGGACTTCTTGACCGTCATAAGGACTTCTTGACCGTCCTTAGGACTTCTTGACCGTCCAAAGGACCTCTTGACCGTCCTAAGTACTTCTTGACCGTCCTAAGGACTTCTTGACCGTCCTTAGGACTTCTTGACCGTCCAAAGGACCTCTTGACCGTCCTCAGTACTTCTTGACCTTCCTAAGGACTTCTTGACCGTCCTAAGGACTTCTTGACCGTCCATAGGATTCTTGACCGTCCTAAGGACTTCTTGACCGTCCTTAGGACTTCTTGACCGTCCATAGAACTTCAAGACCGTCCTAAGTACTTCTTCACCGTCCTAAGTACTTCTTGACCATCCTAAAGACTTCTTGACCGTCCTAAGGACTTCTTGACCGTCCATAGGACCTCTTGACCGTCCTAAGGACTTCTATACCGTCCTTAGGACTTCTTTACCGTCCTTAGGACTTCTTGACCGTCCTAAAGACTTCTTGACCATCCTAAGGACTTCTTGACCGTCCTAAGGACTTCTTGACCGTCCTTAGGACTTCTTGACCATCCTAAGGACTTCTTGACCGTCCATAGAACTTCAAGACCGTCCTTAGGACTTTATGACCGTCCTAAAGACTTCTTTGCCGTCCTGAGGACTTCTTGACCGTCCTAATGACTACATGACCGTCCTAAAGACTTCTTGACCGTCCAAAGGACTTCTTGACCGTCATAAGGACTTCTTGACCGTCCTTAGGACTTCTTGACAGTCCATAGGACCTCTTGACCGTCCTAATGACTTCTTGACCGTCCTAAAGACTTCTTGGCCGTCCTGAGGACTTCTTGACCGTCCTAAAGACTTCTTGACCGTCCTAAGTACTTCTTGACCGTCCTAAGGACTTCTTGACCGTTCTATTGACTACATGACCGTCCTAAAGACTTCTTGACCGTCCAAAGGACTTCTTGACCGTCCATAGGACTTCTTGACCGTCATAAGGACTTCTTGACCGTCCTTAGGACTTCTTGACCGTCCAAAGGACCTCTTGACCGTCCTAAGTACTTCTTGACCGTCCTAAGGACTTCTTGACCGTCCTTAGGACTTCTTGACCGTCCAAAGGACCTCTTGACCGTCCTCAGTACTTCTTGACCTTCCTAAGGACTTCTTGACCGTCCTAAGGACTTCTTGACCGTCCATAGGATTCTTGACCGTCCTAAGGACTTCTTGACCGTCCTTAGGACTTCTTGACCGTCCATAGAACTTCAAGACCGTCCTAAGTACTTCTTCACCGTCCTAAGTACTTCTTGACCATCCTAAAGACTTCTTGACCGTCCTAAGGACTTCTTGACCGTCCATAGGACCTCTTGACCGTCCTAAGGACTTCTATACCGTCCTTAGGACTTCTTTACCGTCCTTAGGACTTCTTGACCGTCCTAAAGACTTCTTGACCATCCTAAGGACTTCTTGACCGTCCTAAGGACTTCTTGACCGTCCTTAGGACTTCTTGACCATCCTAAGGACTTCTTGACCGTCCATAGAACTTCAAGACCGTCCTTAGGACTTTATGACCGTCCTAAAGACTTCTTTGCCGTCCTGAGGACTTCTTGACCGTCCTAATGACTACATGACCGTCCTAAAGACTTCTTGACCGTCCAAAGGACTTCTTGACCGTCATAAGGACTTCTTGACCGTCCTTAGGACTTCTTGACAGTCCATAGGACCTCTTGACCGTCCTAATGACTTCTTGACCGTCCTTAGGACTTCTTGACAGTCCATAGGACCTCTTGACCGTCCTAAGGCTTTCTTGACCGTCCTAAAGACTTCTTGACCGTCCTAAGGACTTCTTGACCGTCATAAAGACTTCTTGACCGTCCTAAGGACTTCTTGACCGTCCTTAGGACTTCTTGACCGTCCATAGAACTTCAAGACCGTCCTAAGTACTTCTTCACCGTCCTAAGTACTTCTTGACCATCCTAAAGACTTTTGACCGTCCTAAGGACTTCTTGACCGTCCATAGGACCTCTTGACCGTCCTAAGGACTTCTATACCGTCCTTAGGACTTCTTTACCGTCCTTAGGACTTCTTGACCGTCCTAAGGACTTCTTGACCGTCCCTTGGACTTCTTGACCGTCCTTAGGACTTCTTGACCGTTCTAAGTACTTCTTGACCGTTCTAAGGACTTCTTGACCGTCCTAAGGACTTCTTGACCGTCCATAGGACCTCTTGACCGTCCTAAGGACTTCTATACCGTCCTTAGGACTTCTTTACCGTCCTTAGGACTTCTTGACCGTCCTAAAGACTTCTTGACCATCCTAAGGACTTCTTGACCGTCCTAAGGACTTCTTGACCGTCCTTAGGACTTCTTGACCATCCTAAGGACTTCTTGACCGTCCATAGAACTTCAAGACCGTCCTTAGGACTTTATGACCGTCCTAAAGACTTCTTTGCCGTCCTGAGGACTTCTTGACCGTCCTAATGACTACATGACCGTCCTAAAGACTTCTTGACCGTCCAAAGGACTTCTTGACCGTCATAAGGACTTCTTGACCGTCCTTAGGACTTCTTGACAGTCCATAGGACCTCTTGACCGTCCTAATGACTTCTTGACCGTCCTTAGGACTTCTTGACAGTCCATAGGACCTCTTGACCGTCCTAAGGCTTTCTTGACCGTCCTAAAGACTTCTTGACCGTCCTAAGGACTTCTTGACCGTCATAAAGACTTCTTGACCGTCCTAAGGACTTCTTGACCGTCCTTAGGACTTCTTGACCGTCCATAGAACTTCAAGACCGTCCTAAGTACTTCTTCACCGTCCTAAGTACTTCTTGACCATCCTAAAGACTTTTGACCGTCCTAAGGACTTCTTGACCGTCCATAGGACCTCTTGACCGTCCTAAGGACTTCTATACCGTCCTTAGGACTTCTTTACCGTCCTTAGGACTTCTTGACCGTCCTAAGGACTTCTTGACCGTCCCTTGGACTTCTTGACCGTCCTTAGGACTTCTTGACCGTTCTAAGTACTTCTTGACCGTTCTAAGGACTTCTTGACCGTCCTAAAGACTTCTTGACCGTCCTAAGGACTTCTTGACCGTCCTTAGGACTTCTTGACCGTCTAAAATACTTCTTGACCGTCCTAAGGACTTCTTGACCGTCCTAAGAACTTCTTGAGCGTCCTAAGGACTTCTTGACCGTCCCTAGGACTTCTTGACCGTCCTTAGGACTTCTTGACCGTGCTAAAGACTTCTTGAGCGTCCTAAGGACTTCTTGACCGTCCTAAAGACTTCTTGACCGTCCAAAGGACTTCTTGACCGTCATAAGGACTTCTTGACCGTCCTTAGGACTTCTTGACAGTCCATAGGACCTCTTGACCGTCCTAATGACTTCTTGACCGTCCTTAGGACTTCTTGACAGTCCATAGGACCTCTTGACCGTCCTTAGGCTTTCTTGACCGTCCTAAAGACTTCTTGACCGTCCTAAGGACTTCTTGACCGTCATAAAGACTTCTTGACCGTCCTAAGGACTTCTTGACCGTCCTTAGGACTTCTTGACCGTCCATAGAACTTCAAGACCGTCCTAAGTACTTCTTCACCGTCCTAAGTACTTCTTGACCATCCTAAAGACTTCTTGACCGTCCTAAGGACTTCTTGACCGTCCATAGGACCTCTTGACCGTCCTAAGGACTTCTATACCGTCCTTAGGACTTCTTTACCGTCCTTAGGACTTCTTGACCGTCCTAAGGACTTCTTGACCGTCCCTTGGACTTCTTGACCGTCCTTAGGACTTCTTGACCGTTCTAAGTACTTCTTGACCGTTCTAAGGACTTCTTGACCGTACTAAAGACTTCTTGACCGTCCTAAGGACTTCTTGACCGTCCTAAGGACTTCTTGACCGTCTAAAATACTTCTTGACCGTCCTAAGGAATTCTTGACCGTCCTAAGAACTTCTTGAGCGTCCTAAGGACTTCTTGACCGTCCCTAGGACTTCTTGACCGTCCTTAGGACTTCTTGACCGTCCTAAAGACTTCTTGAGCGTCCTAAGGACTTCTTGACCGTCCTAAGGACTTCTTGACCGTCTAAAATACTTCTTGACCGTCCTAAGGACTTCTTGACCGTCCTAAGAACTTCTTGAGCGTCCTAAGGACTTCTTGACCGTCTTAAGGACTTCTTGACCGTCCTAAGGACTTCTTGACCGTCCTAAGGACTCCTAGACCGTCCTTAGGACTTCTTGACCGTCCTAAGGACTTCTTGACCGTCCCTAGGACTTCTTGACCGTCCTTAGGACTTCTTGATCGTTCTAAGTACTTCTTGACCGTTCTAAGGACTTCTTGACCGTCCTAAAGACTTCTTGACCGTCCTAAGGACTTCTTGACCGTCCTAAGGACTTCTTGACCGTCTAAAATACTTCTTGACCGTCCTAAGGACTTCTTGACCGTCCTAAGGACTTCTTGACCGTCCTAAGGACTTCTTGACCGTCTTAAGGACTTCTTGACCGTCCTAAGGACTTCTTGACCGTCCTAAGGACTCCTTGACCGTCCTAAGGACTCCTTGACCGTCCTAAGGACTTCTTGACCGTCCTAAGGACTTCTTGACCGTCCTAAGGACTTCTTGACCGTCCTCAGAACTTGTTGACCGTCCTAAGGACTTCTTGACCGTCCTAAGGACTTCTTGACCGTCCTAAGGATTTCTAGAACGTCCTTAGGACTTCTTGATCGTCCATAGGACTTCTAGACCCTCCTAAGGACTTCTTGACCATCCATAGGACCTCTTGACAGTCCATAGGACTTCTTGACCTTCCTTAGGATTTCTTGACCGTCCTTAGGACTTTATGACCGTCCTAAAGACTTATTGGCCGTCCTGAGGACTTCTTGACCGTCCTAAAGACTTCTTGACCGTCCTAAGTACTTCTTGACCGTCCTAAGGACTTCTTGACCGTTCTAATGACTACATGACCGTCCTTAGGACTTCTTGACCGTCCATAGAACTTCAAGACCGTCCTAAGTACTTTTTGACCGTCCTAAGTACTTCTTGACCATCCTAAGTACTTCTTGACCGTCCTAAGGACTTCTTGACCTTCCATAGAACTTCAAGACCGTCCTAAGTACTTCTTGACCGTCCTAAGTACTTCTTGACCATCCTAAAGACTTCTTGACCGTCCTAAGGACTTCTTGACCGTCCATAGGACCTCTTGACCGTCCTAAGGACTTCTTTACCGTCCTTAGGACTTCTTGACCGTCCTAAGGACTTCTTGCCCGTCCCTAGGACTTCTTGACCGTCCTTAGGACTTCTTGACCGTCCTAAGGACTTCTTGACCGTTCCTAGGACTTCTTGACCGTCCTAAAGACTTCTTGACCGTCCTAAGTACTTCTTGACCGTCCTAAGGACTTCTTGACCGTTCTAATGACTACATGACCGTCCTAAAGACTTCTTGACCGTCCAAAGGACTTCTTGACCGTCCATAGGACTTCTTGGCCGTCATAAGGACTTCTTGACCGTCCTTAGGACTTCTTGACCGTCCAAAGGACCTCTTGACCGTCCTAAGTACTTCTTGACCTTCCTAAGGACTTCTTGACCGTCCTAAGGACTTCTTGACCGTCCATAGGACTTCTTGACCGTCCTAAGGACTTCTTGACCGTCCATAGAACTTCAAGACCGTCCTAGGTACTTCTTGACCGTCCTAAGGACTTCTTGACCGTCCTAAGGACTTCTTGACCATCCTAATGACTACATGACCGTCCTAAAGACTTCTTGACCGTCCTTAGGACCTCTGACCGTCCATAGAACTTCAAGAACGTTCTAACTTTTCGTGACCGTCCTAAGGACTTCTTGACCGTCCTAAAGACTTCTTGACCGTCCATAGGACCTCTTGACCGTCCATAGGACCTCTTGACCGTCCTAAGGACTTCTTGACCGTCCTAAGGACTTCTTGACCATCCTAAGGACTTCTTGACCGTCCATAGATCTTCAAGACCGTCCTTAGGACTTCTTGACCGTCCATAGGACTTCTTGACCGTCCTAAGGACTTCTTGACCGTCCATAGAACTTCAAGACCGTCCTAGGTACTTCTTGACCGTCCTAAGGACTTCTTGACCGTCCTAAGGACTTCTTGACCATCCTAATGACTACATGACCGTCCTAAAGACTTCTTGACCGTCCTAAGGACCTCTGACCGTCCATAGAACTTCAAGAACGTTCTAACTTTTCTTGACCGTCCTAAGGACTTCTTGACCGTCCATCGGACTTCTAGACCCACCTAAGGACTTCTTGACCATCCATAGGACCTCTTGACAGTCCATAGGACTTCTTGACCTTCCTTAGGATTTCTTGACCGTCCTTAGGACTTTATGACCGTCCTAAAGACTTCTTGGCCGTCCTGAGGACTTCTTGACCGTCCTAAAGACTTCTTGACCGTCCTAAGTACTTCTTGACCGTCCTAAGGACTTCTTGACCGTTCTAATGACTACATGACCGTCCTAAAGACATCTTGACCGTCCAAAGGACTTCTTGATCGTCCATAGGACTTCTAGACCCTCCTAAGGACTTCTTGACCATCCATAGGACCTCTTGACAGTCCATAGGACTTCTTGACCTTCCTTAGGATTTCTTGACCGTCCTTAGGACTTTATGACCGTCCTAAAGACTTCTTGACCATCCTAAGGACTTCTTGACCGTCCATAGAACTTCAAGACCGTCCTTAGGACTTTATGACCGTCCTAAAGACTTCTTTGCCGTCCTGAGGACTTCTTGACCGTCCTAATGACTACATGACCGTCCTAAAGACTTCTTGACCGTCCAAAGGACTTCTTGACCGTCATAAGGACTTCTTGACCGTCCTTAGGACTTCTTGACAGTCCATAGGACCTCTTGACCGTCCTAATGACTTCTTGACCGTCCTTAGGACTTCTTGACAGTCCATAGGACCTCTTGACCGTCCTAAGGCTTTCTTGACCGTCCTAAAGACTTCTTGACCGTCCTAAGGACTTCTTGACCGTCATAAAGACTTCTTGACCGTCCTAAGGACTTCTTGACCGTCCTTAGGACTTCTTGACCGTCCATAGAACTTCAAGACCGTCCTAAGTACTTCTTCACCGTCCTAAGTACTTCTTGACCATCCTAAAGACTTTTGACCGTCCTAAGGACTTCTTGACCGTCCATAGGACCTCTTGACCGTCCTAAGGACTTCTATACCGTCCTTAGGACTTCTTTACCGTCCTTAGGACTTCTTGACCGTCCTAAGGACTTCTTGACCGTCCCTTGGACTTCTTGACCGTCCTTAGGACTTCTTGACCGTTCTAAGTACTTCTTGACCGTTCTAAGGACTTCTTGACCGTCCTAAAGACTTCTTGACCGTCCTAAGGACTTCTTGACCGTCCTTAGGACTTCTTGACCGTCTAAAATACTTCTTGACCGTCCTAAGGACTTCTTGACCGTCCTAAGAACTTCTTGAGCGTCCTAAGGACTTCTTGACCGTCCCTAGGACTTCTTGACCGTCCTTAGGACTTCTTGACCGTGCTAAAGACTTCTTGAGCGTCCTAAGGACTTCTTGACCGTCCTAAAGACTTCTTGACCGTCCAAAGGACTTCTTGACCGTCATAAGGACTTCTTGACCGTCCTTAGGACTTCTTGACAGTCCATAGGACCTCTTGACCGTCCTAATGACTTCTTGACCGTCCTTAGGACTTCTTGACAGTCCATAGGACCTCTTGACCGTCCTAAGGCTTTCTTGACCGTCCTAAAGACTTCTTGACCGTCCTAAGGACTTCTTGACCGTCATAAAGACTTCTTGACCGTCCTAAGGACTTCTTGACCGTCCTTAGGACTTCTTGACCGTCCATAGAACTTCAAGACCGTCCTAAGTACTTTTTCACCGTCCTAAGTACTTCTTGACCATCCTAAAGACTTCTTGACCGTCCTAAGGACTTCTTGACCGTCCATAGGACCTCTTGACCGTCCTAAGGACTTCTATACCGTCCTTAGGACTTCTTTACCGTCCTTAGGACTTCTTGACCGTCCTAAGGACTTCTTGACCGTCCCTTGGACTTCTTGACCGTCCTTAGGACTTCTTGACCGTTCTAAGTACTTCTTGACCGTTCTAAGGACTTCTTGACCGTACTAAAGACTTCTTGACCGTCCTAAGGACTTCTTGACCGTCCTAAGGACTTCTTGACCGTCTAAAATACTTCTTGACCGTCCTAAGGAATTCTTGACCGTCCTAAGAACTTCTTGAGCGTCCTAAGGACTTCTTGACCGTCCCTAGGACTTCTTGACCGTCCTTAGGACTTCTTGACCGTCCTAAAGACTTCTTGAGCGTCCTAAGGACTTCTTGACCGTCCTAAGGACTTCTTGACCGTCTAAAATACTTCTTGACCGTCCTAAGGACTTCTTGACCGTCCTAAGAACTTCTTGAGCGTCCTAAGGACTTCTTGACCGTCTTAAGGACTTCTTGACCGTCCTAAGGACTTCTTGACCGTCCTAAGGACTCCTAGACCGTCCTTAGGACTTCTTGACCGTCCTAAGGACTTCTTGACCGTCCCTAGGACTTCTTGACCGTCCTTAGGACTTCTTGATCGTTCTAAGTACTTCTTGACCGTTCTAAGGACTTCTTGACCGTCCTAAAGACTTCTTGAGCGTCCTAAGGACTTCTTGACCGTCCTAAGGACTTCTTGACCGTCTAAAATACTTCTTGACCGTCCTAAGGACTTCTTGACCGTCCTAAGGACTTCTTGACCGTCCTAAGGACTTCTTGACCGTCTTAAGGACTTCTTGACCGTCCTAAGGACTTCTTGACCGTCCTAAGGACTCCTTGACCGTCCTAAGGACTCCTTGACCGTCCTAAGGACTTCTTGACCGTCCTAAGGACTTCTTGACCGTCCTAAGGACTTCTTGACCGTCCTCAGAACTTGTTGACCGTCCTAAGGACTTCTTGACCGTCCTAAGGACTTCTTGACCGTCCTAAGGATTTCTAGAACGTCCTTAGGACTTCTTGATCGTCCATAGGACTTCTAGACCCTCCTAAGGACTTCTTGACCATCCATAGGACCTCTTGACAGTCCATAGGACTTCTTGACCTTCCTTAGGATTTCTTGACCGTCCTTAGGACTTTATGACCGTCCTAAAGACTTATTGGCCGTCCTGAGGACTTCTTGACCGTCCTAAAGACTTCTTGACCGTCCTAAGTACTTCTTGACCGTCCTAAGGACTTCTTGACCGTTCTAATGACTACATGACCGTCCTTAGGACTTCTTGACCGTCCATAGAACTTCAAGACCGTCCTAAGTACTTTTTGACCGTCCTAAGTACTTCTTGACCATCCTAAGTACTTCTTGACCGTCCTAAGGACTTCTTGACCTTCCTAAGGACTTCTTGACCGTTCTAATGACTACATGACCGTCCTTAGGACTTCTTGACCGTCCATAGAACTTCAAGACCGTCCTAAGTACTTCTTGACCGTCCTAAGTACTTCTTGACCATCCTAAAGACTTCTTGACCGTCCTAAGGACTTCTTGACCGTCCATAGGACCTCTTGACCGTCCTAAGGACTTCTTTACCGTCCTTAGGACTTCTTGACCGTCCTAAGGACTTCTTGCCCGTCCCTAGGACTTCTTGACCGTCCTTAGGACTTCTTGACCGTCCTAAGGACTTCTTGACCGTTCCTAGGACTTCTTGACCGTCCTAAAGACTTCTTGACCGTCCTAAGTACTTCTTGACCGTCCTAAGGACTTCTTGACCGTTCTAATGACTACATGACCGTCCTAAAGACTTCTTGACCGTCCAAAGGACTTCTTGACCGTCCATAGGACTTCTTGGCCGTCATAAGGACTTCTTGACCGTCCTTAGGACTTCTTGACCGTCCAAAGGACCTCTTGACCGTCCTAAGTACTTCTTGACCTTCCTAAGGACTTCTTGACCGTCCTAAGGACTTCTTGACCGTCCATAGGACTTCTTGACCGTCCTAAGGACTTCTTGACCGTCCATAGAACTTCAAGACCGTCCTAGGTACTTCTTGACCGTCCTAAGGACTTCTTGACCGTCCTAAGGACTTCTTGACCATCCTAATGACTACATGACCGTCCTAAAGACTTCTTGACCGTCCTTAGGACCTCTGACCGTCCATAGAACTTCAAGAACGTTCTAACTTTTCGTGACCGTCCTAAGGACTTCTTGACCGTCCTAAAGACTTCTTGACCGTCCATAGGACCTCTTGACCGTCCATAGGACCTCTTGACCGTCCTAAGGACTTCTTGACCGTCCTAAGGACTTCTTGACCATCCTAAGGACTTCTTGACCGTCCATAGATCTTCAAGACCGTCCTTAGGACTTCTTGACCGTCCATAGCACTTCTTGACCGTCCTAAGGACTTCTTGACCGTCCATAGAACTTCAAGACCGTCCTAGGTACTTCTTGACCGTCCTAAGGACTTCTTGACCGTCCTAAGGACTTCTTGACCATCCTAATGACTACATGACCGTCCTAAAGACTTCTTGACCGTCCTAAGGACCTCTGACCGTCCATAGAACTTCAAGAACGTTCTAACTTTTCTTGACCGTCCTAAGGACTTCTTGACCGTCCATAGGACTTCTAGACCCACCTAAGGACTTCTTGACCATCCATAGGACCTCTTGACAGTCCATAGGACTTCTTGACCTTCCTTAGGATTTCTTGACCGTCCTTAGGACTTTATGACCGTCCTAAAGACTTCTTGGCCGTCCTGAGGACTTCTTGACCGTCCTAAAGACTTCTTGACCGTCCTAAGTACTTCTTGACCGTCCTAAGGACTTCTTGACCGTTCTAATGACTACATGACCGTCCTAAAGACATCTTGACCGTCCAAAGGACTTCTTGATCGTCCATAGGACTTCTAGACCCTCCTAAGGACTTCTTGACCATCCATAGGACCTCTTGACAGTCCATAGGACTTCTTGACCTTCCTTAGGATTTCTTGACCGTCCTTAGGACTTTATGACCGTCCTAAAGACTTATTGGCCGTCCTGAGGACTTCTTGACCGTCCTAAAGACTTCTTGACCGTCCTAAGTACTTCTTGACCGTCCTAAGGACTTCTTGACCGTTCTAATGACTACATGACCGTCCTAAAGACTTCTTGACCGTCCAAAGGACTTCTTGACCGTCCATAGGACTTCTTGACCGTCATAAGGACTTCTTGACCGTCCTTAGGACTTCTTGACCGTCCAAAGGACCTCTTGACCGTCCTAAGTACTTCTTGACCTTCCTAAGGACTTCTTGACCGTCCTAAGGACTTCTTGACCGTCCATAGGAATTCTTGACCGTCCTAAGGAATTCTTGACCGTCCATAGAACTTCAAGACCGTCCTAGGTACTTCTTGACCGTCCTAAGGACTTCTTGACCGTCCTAAGGACTTCTTGACCATCCTAATGACTACATGACCGTCCTAAAGACTTCTTGACCGTCCTAAGGACCTCTGACCGTCCATAGAACTTCAAGAACGTTCTAACTTTTCTTGACCGTCCTAAGGACTTCTTGACCGTCCTAAAGACTTCTTGACCGTCCATAGGACCTCTTGACCGTCCATAGGACCTCTTGACCGTCCTAAGGACTTCTTGACCGTCCTAAGGACTTCTTGACCATCATAAGGACTTCTTGACCGTCCATAGATCTTCAAGACCGTCCTTAGGACTTTATGACCGTCCTAAAGACTTCTTGACCGTCCATAGGACCTCTTGACCGTCCTTAGAATTCTTGACAATACTAAGGACTTCTTGACCGTCCTAAGAACTTCTTGACCGTCCTTAGGACTTCTTGACCATCCTAAGGACTTCTTGACCGTCCATAGAACTTCAAGACCGTCCTTAGGACTTTATGACCGTCCTAAAGACTTCTTGACCGTCCTAATGACTACATGACCGTCCCAAAGACTTCTTGACCGTCCAAAGGACTTCTTGACCGTCATAAGGACTTCTTGACCGTCCTAAGGACTTCTTGACAGTCCATAGGACCTCTTGACCGTCCTAAGGACTTCTTGACCGTCCTAAGGACTTCTTGACCGTCCTAAGGACTTCTTAACCGTCCTAAGGACTTCTTGACCGTCCTAAAGACTTCTTGACCGTCCTAAGGACTTCTTGACCGTCCTTAGGACTTCTTGACCGTCCATAGAACCTCAAGACCGTCCTAAGTACTTCTTGACCGTCCTAAGTACTTCTTGACCGTCCTAAGGACTTCTTGACCATTCTAATGACTACATTACCGTCCTAAAGACTTCTTGACCGTTCAAAAGACTTCTTGACCGTCCATAGGACTTCTTGAACGTCATAAGGACTTCTTGACCGTCCTTAGGACTTCTTGACCGTCCAAAGGACCTCTTGACCGTCCTAAGTACTTCTTGACCGTCCTAAGGACTTCTTGACCGTCCATAGGACCTCTTTACCGTCCATAGGATTTCTTGATCGTCCATAGGACTTTTAGACCCTCCTAAGGACTTCTTGACCATCCATAGGACCTCTTGACAGTCCATAGGACTTCTTGACCTTCCTTAGGATTTCTTCACCGTCCTTAGGACTTTATGACCGTCCTAAAGACTTCTTGGCCGTCCTGAGGACTTCTTGACCGTCCTAAAGACTTCTTGACCGTCCTAAGTACTTCTTGACCGTCCTAAGGACTTCTTGACCGTTCTAATGACTACATGACCGTCCTAAAGACTTCTTGACCGTCCAAAGGACTTCTTGACCGTCCATAGGACTTCTTGACCGTCATAAGGACTTCTTGACCGTCCATAGGACTTCTTGACCGTCCTAAGGACTTCTTGACCGTCCATAGAACTTCAAGACCGTCCTAGGTACTTCTTGACCGTCCTAAGGACTTCTTGACCGTCCTAAGGACTTCTTGACCATCCTAATGACTACATGACTGTCCTAAAGACTTCTTGACCGTCCAAAAGACCTCTGACCGTCCATAGAACTTCAAGAACGTTCTAACTTTTCTTGACCGTCCTAAGGACTTCTTGACCGTCCTAAAGACTTCTTGACCGTCCATAGGACATCTTGACCGTCCTTAGAATTCTTGACCATCCTAAGGACTTCTTGACCGTCCTAAGGACTTCTTGGCCGTCCTTAGGACTTCTTGACCATCCTAAGGACTTCTTGACCGTCCATATAACTTCAAGACCGTCCTTAGGACTTTATGACCGTCCTAAAGACTTCTTGGCCGTCCTGAGGACTTCTTGACCGTCCTAATGACTACATGACCGTCCTAAAGACTTCTTGACCAACCAAAGGACTTCTTGACCATCCTAAGGACTTCTTGACCGTCCATATAACTTCAAGACCGTCCTTAGGACTTTATGACCGTCCTAAAGACTTCTTGGCCGTCCTGAGGACTTCTTGACCGTCCTAATGACTACATGACCGTCCTAAAGACTTCTTGACCAACCAAAGGACTTCTTGACCGTCATAAGGACTTCTTGACCGTCCTTAGGACTTCTTGACAGTCCATAGGACCTCTTAACCGTCCTAAGGACTTCTTGACCGTCCTAAGGACTTCTTGACCGTCCTAAGGACTTCTTAACCGTCCTAAGTACTTCTTGACCGTCCTAAGGCTTTCTTGACCGTCCTAAAGACTTCTTGACCGTCCTAAAGACTCTTGACCGTCCTAAGGACTTCTTGACCGTCCTTAGGACTTCTTGACCGTCCATAGAACTTCAAGACCGTCCTAAGTACTTCTTGACCGTCCTAAGTACTTCTTGACCATCCTAAAGACTTCTTGACCGTCCTAAGGACTTCTTGACCGTCCATAGGACCTCTTGACCGTCCTAAGGACTTCTTTACCATCCTTAGGACTTCTTGACCGTCCTAAGGACTTCTTGACCGTCCCTAGGACTTCTTGACCGTCCTTAGGACTTCTTGACCGTTCTAAGTAATTCTTGACCGTTCTAAGGACTTCTTGACCTTCTTAAAGACTTCTTGAGCGTCCTAAGAACTTCTTGACCGTCCTAAGGACTTCTTGACCGTCTAAAAGACTTCTTGACCGTCCTAAGGACTTCTTGACCGTCCTAAGGACTTCTTGAGCGTCCTAAGGACTTCTTGACCGTCTTAAGGACTTCTTGACCGTCCTAAGGACTTCTTGACCGCCCTAAGGACTTCTTGACCGTCCTAAGGACTTCTTAACCGTCCTAAGGACTTCTTGACCGTCCATAGAACTTCAAGACCGTCCTCAGTACTTCTTGACCGTCCTAAGGCTTTCTTGACCGTCCTAAAGACTTCTTGACCGTCCTAAAGACTTCTTGACCGTCCTAAGGACTTCTTGACCGTCCTCAGGACTTCTTGACCGTCCATAGAACTTCAAGACCGTCCTAAGTACTTCTTGACCGTCCTAAGTACTTCTTGACCATCCTAAAGACTTCTTGACCGTCCTAAGGACTTCTTGACCGTCCATAGGACCTCTTGACCGTCCTAAGGACTTCTTTACCATCCTTAGGACTTCTTGACCGTCCTAAGGACTTCTTGACCGTCCCTAGGACTTCTTGACCGTCCTTAGGACTTCTTGACCGTTCTAAGTACTTCTTGACCGTTCTAAGGACTTCTTGACCTTCTTAAAGACATCTTGAGCGTCCTAAGAACTTCTTGACCGTCCTAAGGACTTCTTGACCGTCTAAAAGACTTCTTGACCGTCCTAAGGACTTCTTGACCGTCCTTAGGACTTCTTGACCGTCCATAGAACTTCAAGACCGTCCTAAGTACTTCTTGACTATCCTAAGTACTTCTTGACAATCCTAAAGACTTCTTGACCGTCCTAAGGACTTCTTGACCGTCTTAAGGACTTCTTGACCGTCCTAAGGACTTCTTGACCGCCCTAAGGACTCCTTGACCGTCCTAAGGACTCCTTGACCGTCCTAAGGACTTCTTGACCGTCCTAAGGACTTCTTGACCGTCCTCAGAACTTGTTGACCGTCCTAAGGACTTCTTTACCGTCCTAAGGACTTCTTGACCGTCCTAAGGACTTCTAGAACGTCCTTAGGACTTCTTGATCGTCCATAGGACTTCTAGACCCTCCTAAGGACTTCTTGACCATCCATAGGACCTCTTGACAGTCCATAGGACTTCTTGACCTTCCTTAGGATTTCTTGACCGTCCTTAGGACTTTATGACCGTCCTAAAGACTTCTTGGCCGTCCTGATGACTTCTTGACCGTCCTAAAGACTTCTTGACCGTCCTAAAGACTTCTTGACCGTCCTTAGGACTTTTTGACCGTCCATAGAACTTCAAGACCGTCCTAAGTACTTCTTGACCGTCCTAAGTACTTCTTGACCATCCTAAAGACTTCTTGACCGTCCTAAGGACTTCTTGACCGTCCATAGGTACTCTTGACCGTCCTAAGGACTTCTTTACCATCCTTAGGACTTCTTGACCGTCCTAAGGACTTCTTGACCGTCCCTAGGACTTCTTGACCGTCCTTAGGACTTCTTGACCGTTCTAAGTACTTCTTGACCGTTCTAAGGACTTCTTGACCGTCCTAAAGACTTCTTGAGCGTCCTAAGGACTTCTTGACCGTCCTAAGGACTTCTTGACCGTCTAAAAGACTTCTTGACCGTCCTAAGGACTTCTTGACCGTCCTAAGGACTTCTTGACCGTCTTAAGGACTTCTTGACCGTCCTAAGGACTTCTTGACCGTCCTAAGGACTTCTTGACCGTCCTAAGGACTCCTTGACCGTCCTAAGGACTCCTTGACCGTCCTAAGGACTTCTTGACCGTCCTAAGGACTTCTTGACCGTCCTAAGGAATTCTTGACCGTCCTCAGAACTTGTTGACCGTCCTAAGGACTTCTTTACCGTCCTAAGGACTTCTTGACCGTCCTAAGGACTTCTAGAACGTCCTTAGGACTTCTTGATCGTCCATAGGAATTCTAGACCCTCCTAAGGACTTCTTGACCATCCATAGGACCTCTTGACAGTCCATAGGACTTCTTGACCTTCCTTAGGATTTCTTGACCGTCCTTAGGACTTTATGACCGTCCTAAAGACTTCTTGGCCGTCCTGAGGACTTCTTGACCGTCCTAAAGACTTCTTGACCGTCCTAAGTACTTGTTGACCGTCCTAAGGACTTCTTGACCGTTCTAATGACTACATGACCGTCCTAAAGACTTCTTGACCGTCCAAAGGACTTCTTGACCGTCCATAGGACTTCTTGAGCGTCCAAAGGACTTCTTGACCGTCCTAAGGACTTCTTGACCGTCCATAGGACTTCTTGACCGTCCTAAGGACTTTATGACCGTCCATAAGACTTCAAGACCGTCCTAGGTACTTCTTGACCGTCCTAAGGACTTCTTGACCGTCCTAAGGACTTCTTGACCATCCTAATGACTACATGACCGTCCTAAATACTTCTTGACCGTCCTAAGGACCTCTGACCGTCCATAGAACTTCAAGAACGTTCTAACTTTTCTTGACCGTCCTAAAGACTTCTTGACCGTCCATAGGACCTCTTGACCGTCCTTAGAATTCTTGACCGTCCTAAGGACTTCTTGACCGTCCTAAGGACTTCTTGACCGTCCTTAGGACTTCTTGACCATCCTAAGGACTTCTTGACCGTCCATAGAACTTCAAGACCGTCCTTAGGACTTTATGACCGTCCTAAAGACTTCTTGGCCGTCCTGAGGACTTCTTGACCGTCCTAATGACTACATGACCGTCCTAAGGACTTCTTGACCGTCCAAAGGACTTCTTGACCGTCATAAGGACTTCTTGACCGTCCTTAGGACTTCTTGACAGTCCATAGGACCTCTTGAACGTCCTAAGGACTTCTTGACCGTCCTAAGGACTTCTTGACCGTCCTAAGGACTTCTTGACCGTCCTAAGGACTTCTTGACCGTCCTAAGGACTTCTTGACCGTCCTAAGGACTTCTTGACCGTCCATAGAACTTCAAGACCGTTCTAAGTACTTCTTGACCGTCCTAAGGCTTTCTTGACCGTCCTAAAGACTTCTTGACCGTCCTAAGGACTTCTTGACCGTCCTAAAGACTTCTTGACCGTCCTTAGGACTTCTTGACCGTCCTTAGGACTTCTTGACCGTCCATAGAACTTCAAGACCGTCCTAAGTACTTCTTGACCGTCCTAAGTACTTCTTGACAATCCTAAAGACTTCTTGACCGTCCTAAGGACTTCTTGACCGTCCTAAGTACTTCTTGACCGTCCTAAGGCTTTCTTGACCGTCCTAAAGACTTCTTGACCGTCCTAAGGACTTCTTGACCGTCCTTAGGACTTCTTGACCGTCCATAGAACTTCAAGACCGTCCTAAGTACTTCTTGACCGTCCTAAGTACTTCTTGACCGTCCATAGGACCTCTTGACCGTCCTAAGGACTTCTTTACCGTCCTTAGGACTTCTTGACCATCCTAATGACTACATGACCGTCCTAAAGACTTCTTGACCGTCCTAAGGACCTCTGACCGTCCATAGAACTTCAAGAACGTTCTAACTTTTCTTGACCGTCCATAGGACCTCTTGACCGTCCTAAGGACTTCTTTACCGTCCTTAGGACTTCTTGACCGTCCTAAGGACTTCTTGACCGTCCTAAGGACTTCTTGACCGTCCTAAGGACTTCTTGACCGTCCTAAGGACTTCTTGACCGTCCTCAGGACTTCTTGACCATCCATAGGACCTCTTGACAGTCCATAGGACTTCTTGACCGTTCTAATGACTACATGACCGTCCTAAAGACTTCTTGACCGTCCAAAGGACTTCTTGACCGTCCATAGGACTTCTTGAGCGTCCAAAGGACTTCTTGACCATCCTAAGGACTTCTTGACCGTCCAAAGGACCTCTTGACCGTCCTAAGTACTTCTTGACCTTCATAAGGACTTCTTGACCGTCCTAAGGACTTCTTGACCGTACATAGGACTTCTTGACCGTCCTAAGGACTTCTTGACCGTCCAAAGGACCTCTTGACCGTCCTAAGTACTTCTTGACCGTCCTAAGGACTTCTTGACCGTCCTAAGGACTTCTTGACCGTCCTAAGGACTTCTTGACCATCCTAAGGACTTCTTGACCGTCCAAAGGACCTCTTGACCGTCCTAAGTACTTCTTGACCGTCCTAAGGACTTCTTGACCGTCCTAAGGACTTCTTGACCGTCCTAAGGACTTCTTGACCGTCCTCAGAACTTGTTGACCGTCCTAAGGACTTCTTTACCGTCCTAAGGACTTCTTGACCGTCCTAAGGACTTCTAGAACGTCCTTAGGACTTCTTGATCGTCCATAGGACTTCTAGACCCTCCTAAGGACTTCTTGACCATCCATAGGACCTCTTGACAGTCCATAGGACTTCTTGACCTTCCTTAGGATTTCTTGACCGTCCTTAGGACTTTATGACCGTCCTAAAGACTTCTTGGCCGTCCTGAGGACTTCTTGACCGTCCTAAAGACTTCTTGACCGTCCTAAGTACTTGTTGACCGTCCTAAGGACTTCTTGACCGTTCTAATGACTACATGACCGTCCTAAAGACTTCTTGACCGTCCAAAGGACTTCTTGACCGTCCATAGGACTTCTTGAGCGTCCAAAGGACTTCTTGACCGTCCTAAGGACTTCTTGACCGTCCAAAGGACCTCTTGACCGTCCTAAGTACTTCTTGACCGTCCTAAGGACTTCTTGACCGTCCTAAGGACTTCTTGACCGTCCTAAGGACTTCTTGACCGTCCTAAGGACTTCTTGACCGTCCTAAGGACTTCTTGACCGTCCATAGAACTTCAAGACCGTCCTAAGTACTTCTTGACCGTCCTAAGGACTTCTTGACCGTCCAAAGGACCTCTTGACCGTCCTAAGTACTTCTTGACCGTCCTAAGGACTTCTTGACCGTCCTAAGGACTTCTTGACCGTCCTAAGGACTTCTTGACCGTCCATAGAACTTCAAGACCGTCCTTAGGACTTTATGACCGTCCTAAAGACTTCTTGGCCGTCCTGAGGACTTCTTGACCGTCCTAATGACTACATGACCGTCCTAAGGACTTCTTGACCGTCCAAAGGACTTCTTGACCGTCCTAAGGACTTCTTGACCGTCCTAAGGACTTCTTGACCGTCCTAAGGACTTCTTGACCGTCCTAAGGACTTCTTGACCGTCCATAGAACTTCAAGACCGTCCTAAGTACTTCTTGACCGTCCTAAGGCTTTCTTGACCGTCCTAAAGACTTCTTGACCGTCCTAAGGACTTCTTGACCGTCATAAAGACTTCTTGACCGTCCTTAGGACTTCTTGACCGTCCTTAGGACTTCTTGACCGTCCATAGAACTTCATGACCGTCCTAAGTACTTCTTGACCGTCCTAAGTACTTCTTGACAATCCTAAAGACTTCTTGACCGTCCTAAGGACTTCTTGACCGTCCTAAGTACTTCTTGACCGTCCTAAGGCTTTCTTGACCGTCCTAAAGACTTCTTGACCGTCCTAAGGACTTCTTGACCGTCCTAAAGACTTCTTGACCGTCCTTAGGACTTCTTGACCGTCCTTAGGACTTCTTGACCGTCCATAGAACTTCAAGACCGTCCTAAGTACTTCTTGACCGTCCTTAGTACTTCTTGACAATCCTAAAGACTTCTTGACCGTCCTAAGGACTTCTTGACCGTCCATAGGACCTCTTGACCGTCCTAAGGACTTCTTTACCGTCCTTAGGACTTCTTGACCATCCTAATGACTACATGACCGTCCTAAAGACTTCTTGACCGTCCTAAGGACCTCTGACCGTCCATAGAACTTCAAGAACGTTCTAACTTTTCTTGACCGTCCATAGGACCTCTTGACCGTCCTAAGGACTTCTTTACCGTCCTTAGGACTTCTTGACCGTCCTAAGGACTTCTTGACCGTCCTAAGGACTTCTTGACCGTCCTAAGGACTTCTTGACCGTCCTAAGGACTTCTTGACCGTCCTCAGAACTTGTTGACCGTCCTAAGGACTTCTTTACCGTCCTAAGGACTTCTTGATCGTCCATAGGACTTCTAGACCCTCCTAAGGACTTCTTGACCATCCATAGGACCTCTTGACAGTCCATAGGACTTCTTGACCTTCCTTAGGATTTCTTGACCGTCCTTAGGACTTTATGACCGTCCTAAAGACTTCTTGGCCGTCCTGAGGACTTCTTGACCGTCCTAAAGACTTCTTGACCGTCCTAAGTACTTGTTGACCGTCCTAAGGACTTCTTGACCGTTCTAATGACTACATGACCGTCCTAAAGACTTCTTGACCGTCCAAAGGACTTCTTGACCGTCCATAGGACTTCTTGAGCGTCCAAAGGACTTCTTGACCATCCTAAGGACTTCTTGACCGTCCAAAGGACCTCTTGACCGTCCTAAGTACTTCTTGACCTTCATAAGGACTTCTTGACCGTCCTAAGGACTTCTTGACCGTACATAGGACTTCTTGACCGTCCTAAGGACTTCTTGACCGTCCAAAGGACCTCTTGACCGTCCTAAGTACTTCTTGACCGTCCTAAGGACTTCTTGACCGTCCTAAGGACTTCTTGACCGTCCTAAGGACTTCTTGACCATCCTAAGGACTTCTTGACCGTCCAAAGGACCTCTTGACCATCCTAAGTACTTCTTGACCGTCCTAAGGACTTCTAGAACGTCCTTAGGACTTCTTGATCGTCCATAGGACTTCTAGACCCTCCTAAGGACTTCTTGACCATCCATAGGACCTCTTGACAGTCCATAGGACTTCTTGACCGTTCTAATGACTACATGACCGTCCTAAAGACTTCTTGACCGTCCAAAGGACTTCTTGACCGTCCATAGGACTTCTTGAGCGTCCAAAGGACTTCTTGACCATCCTAAGGACTTCTTGACCGTCCAAAGGACCTCTTGACCGTCCTAAGTACTTCTTGACCTTCATAAGGACTTCTTGACCGTCCTAAGGACTTCTTGACCGTACATAGGACTTCTTGACCGTCCTAAGGACTTCTTGACCGTCCAAAGGACCTCTTGACCGTCCTAAGTACTTCTTGACCGTCCTAAGGACTTCTTGACCGTCCTAAGGACTTCTTGACCGTCCTAAGGACTTCTTGACCATCCTAAGGACTTCTTGACCGTCCAAAGGACCTCTTGACCGTCCTAAGTACTTCTTGACCGTCCTAAGGACTTCTTGACCGTCCTAAGGACTTCTTGACCGTCCTAAGGACTTCTTGACCGTCCAAAGGACCTCTTGACCGTCCTAAGTACTTCTTGACCGTCCTAAGGACTTCTTGACCGTCCTAAGGACTTCTTGACCGTCCTAAGGACTTCTTGACCGTCCTAAGGACTTCTTGACCGTCCTAAGGACTTCTTGACCGTCCATAGAACTTCAAGACCGTCCTAAGTACTTCTTGACCGTCCTAAGGACTTCTTGACCGTCCTAAGGACTTCTTGACCGTCCAAAGGACCTCTTGACCGTCCTAAGTACTTCTTGACCGTCCTAAGGACTTCTTGACCGTCCTAAGGACTTCTTGACCGTCCTAAGGACTTCTTGACCGTCCATAGAACTTCAAGACCGTCCTTAGGACTTTATGACCGTCCTAAAGACTTCTTGGCCGTCCTGAGGACTTCTTGACCGTCCTAATGACTACATGACCGTCCTAAGGACTTCTTGACCGTCCAAAGGACTTCTTGACCGTCCTAAGGACTTCTTGACCGTCCTAAGGACTTCTTGACCGTCCTAAGGACTTCTTGACCGTCCTAAGGACTTCTTGACCGTCCATAGAACTTCAAGACCGTCCTAAGTACTTCTTGACCGTCCTAAGGCTTTCTTGACCGTCCTAAAGACTTCTTGACCGTCCTAAGGACTTCTTGACCGTCATAAAGACTTCTTGACCGTCCTTAGGACTTCTTGACCGTCCTTAGGACTTCTTGACCGTCCATAGAACTTCAAGACCGTCCTAAGTACTTCTTGACCGTCCTAAGTACTTCTTGACAATCCTAAAGACTTCTTGACCGTCCTAAGGACTTCTTGACCGTCCTAAGTACTTCTTGACCGTCCTAAGGCTTTCTTGACCGTCCTAAAGACTTCTTGACCGTCCTAAGGACTTCTTGACCGTCCTAAAGACTTCTTGACCGTCCTTAGGACTTCTTGACCGTCCTTAGGACTTCTTGACCGTCCATAGAACTTCAAGACCGTCCTAAGTACTTCTTGACCGTCCTTAGTACTTCTTGACAATCCTAAAGACTTCTTGACCGTCCTAAGGACTTCTTGACCGTCCATAGGACCTCTTGACCGTCCTAAGGACTTCTTTACCGTCCTTAGGACTTCTTGACCATCCTAATGACTACATGACCGTCCTAAAGACTTCTTGACCGTCCTAAGGACCTCTGACCGTCCATAGAACTTCAAGAACGTTCTAACTTTTCTTGACCGTCCATAGGACCTCTTGACCGTCCTAAGGACTTCTTTACCGTCCTTAGGACTTCTTGACCGTCCTAAGGACTTCTTGACCGTCCTAAGGACTTCTTGACCGTCCTAAGGACTTCTTGACCGTCCTAAGGACTTCTTGACCGTCCTCAGAACTTGTTGACCGTCCTAAGGACTTCTTGATCGTCCATAGGACTTCTAGACCCTCCTAAGGACTTCTTGACCATCCATAGGACCTCTTGACAGTCCATAGGACTTCTTGACCTTCCTTAGGATTTCTTGACCGTCCTTAGGACTTTATGACCGTCCTAAAGACTTCTTGGCCGTCCTGAGGACTTCTTGACCGTCCTAAAGACTTCTTGACCGTCCTAAGTACTTGTTGACCGTCCTAAGGACTTCTTGACCGTTCTAATGACTACATGACCGTCCTAAAGACTTCTTGACCGTCCAAAGGACTTCTTGACCGTCCATAGGACTTCTTGAGCGTCCAAAGGACTTCTTGACCATCCTAAGGACTTCTTGACCGTCCAAAGGACCTCTTGACCGTCCTAAGTACTTCTTGACCTTCATAAGGACTTCTTGACCGTCCTAAGGACTTCTTGACCGTACATAGGACTTCTTGACCGTCCTAAGGACTTCTTGACCGTCCATAAGACTTCAAGACCGTCCTAGGTACTTCTTGACCGTCCTAAGGACTTCTTGACCGTCCTAAGGACTTCTTGACCATCCTAATGACTACATGACCGTCCTAAAGACTTCTTGACCGTCCTAAGGACCTCTGACCGTCCATAGAACTTCAAGAACGTTCTTACTTTTCTTGACCGTCTTAAGGACTTCTTGACCGTCCTAAGGACTTCTTGACCGTCCTTAGGACTTCTTGACCATCATAAGGACTTCTTGACCGTCCATAGAACTTCAAGACCGTCCTTAGGACTTTATGACCGTCCTAAAGACTTCTTGGCCGTCCTGAGGACTTCTTGACCGTCCTAAGGACTTCTTGACCGTCCTCAGAACTTGTTGACCGTCCTAAGGACTTCTTTACCGTCCTAAGGACTTCTTGACCGTCCTAAGGACTTCTAGAACGTCCTTAGGACTTCTTGATCGTCCATAGGACTTCTAGACCCTCCTAAGGACTTCTTGACCATCCATAGGACCTCTTGACAGTCCATAGGACTTCTTGACCTTCCTTAGGATTTCTTGACCGTCCTTAGGACTTTATGACCGTCCTAAAGACTTCTTGGCCGTCCTGAGGACTTCTTGACCGTCCTAAAGACTTCTTGACCGTCCTAAGTACTTGTTGACCGTCCTAAGGACTTCTTGACCGTTCTAATGACTACATGACCGTCCTAAAGACTTCTTGACCGTCCAAAGGACTTCTTGACCGTCCATAGGACTTCTTGAGCGTCCAAAGGACTTCTTGACCGTCCTAAGGACTTCTTGACCGTCCAAAGGACCTCTTGACCGTCCTAAGTACTTCTTGACCTTCATAAGGACTTCTTGACCGTCCTAAGGACTTCTTGACCGTACATAGGACTTCTTGACCGTCCTAAGGACTTCTTGACCGTCCATAAGACTTCAAGACCGTCCTAATGACTACATGTCCGTCCTAAAAACTTCTTGACCGTCCTAAGGACCTCTGACCGTCCATAGAACTTCAAGAACGTTCTTACTTTTCTTGACCGTCCTAAGGACTTCTTGACCGTCCTAAAGACTTCTTGACCGTCCATAGGACCTCTTGACCGTCCTTAGAATTCTTGACCGTCCTAAGGACTTCTTGACCGTCCTAAGGACTTCTTGACCGTCCTTAGGACTTCTTGACCATCCTAAGGACTTCTTGACAGTCCATAGAACTTCAAGACCGTCCTTAGGACTTTATGACCGTCCTAAAGACTTCTTGGCCGTCCTGAGGACTTCTTGACCGTCCTAATGACTACATGACCGTCCTAAGGACTTCTTGACCGTCCAAAGGACTTCTTGACCGTCATAAGGACTTCTTGACCGTCCTTAGGACTTCTTGACAGTCCATAGGACCTCTTGACCGTCCTAAGGACTTCTTGACCGTCCTAAGGACTTCTTGACCGTCCTAAAGACTTCTTGACCGTCCTAAGGACTTCTTGACCGTCCTTAGGACTTCTTGACCGTCCATAGAACTTCAAGACCGTCCTAAGTACTTCTTGACTGTCCTAAGGCTTTCTTGACCGTCCTAAAGTCTTCTTGACCGTCCTAAGGACTTCTTGACCGTCCTAAAGACTTCTTGACCGTCCTAAGGACTTCTTGACCGTCCTTAGGACTTCTTGACCGTCCATAGAACTTCAAGACCGTCCTAAGTACTTCTTGACTGTCCTAAGTACTTCTTGACAATCCTAAAGACTTCTTGACCGTCCTAAGGACCTCTTGACCGTCCTAAGGACTTCTTTACCGTCCTTAGGACTTCTTGACCGTCCTAAGGACTTCTTGACCGTCCCTAGGACTTCTTGACCGTCCTTAGGACTTCTTGACCGTTCTAAGTACTTCTTGACCGTCCTAAGGACTTCTTGACCGTCTTAAAGACTTCTTGAGCGTCCTAAGGACTTCTTGACCGTCCTAAGGACTTCTTGACCGTCTAAAAGACTTCTTGACCGTCCTAAAGACTTCTTGACCGTCCTAAGGACTTCTTGAGCGTCCTAAGGACTTCTTGACCGTCTTAAGGACTTCTTGACCGTCCTAAGGACTACTTGACCGTCCTAAGGACTCCTTGACCGTCCTAAGGACTCCTTGACCGTCCTAAGGACTCCTTGACCGTCCTAAGGACTTCTTGACCGTCCTAAGGACTTCTTGACCGTCCTAAGGACTTCTTGACCGTCCTAAGGACTTCTTGACCGTCCTAAGGACTTCTAGAACGTCCTTAGGACTTCTTGACCGTCCTAAGGACGTCTTGACCGTCCATAGAGCTTCAAGACCGTTCTTAGTTTTTCTTGACCTACCTAAGGACTTCTTGACCGTCCTAAAGACTTCTTGACCGTCCTAAGGACTTCTTGAGCGTCTTAAGGACTTGTTGACCGTCCTTAGCACTTCTTGACCGTCCTAAGGACTACTTGACCGTCCTAAGGACTTTTTGACCGTCCTAAAGACTTCTTGACCGTCCTAAAGACTTCTTGACCGTCCTTAGGACTTCTTGACAGTCCATAGGACCTCTTGACCGTCCTAAGGACTTCTTGACCGTCCTAAGGACTTCTTGACCGTCCTAAGGACTTCTTGAGCGTCTTAAGGACTTCTTGACCGTCCTTAGCACTTCTTGACCGTCCTAAGGAATACTTGACCGTCCTAAGGACTTTTTGACCGTCCTAAAGACTTCTTGACCGTCCTAAAGACTTCTTGACCATCCTTAGGACTTCTTGACAGTCCATAGGACCTCTTGACCGTCCTAAGGACTTCTTGACCGTCCTAAGGACTTCTTGACCGTCCTTAGGACTTCTTGACCGTCCAAAGGACTTCTTGACCGTCCATAGAACTTCAAGACCGTCCATAGAACTTCAAGACCGTCCTAAGTACTTCTTGACCGTCCTAAGTACTTCTTGACCATCCTAAAGACTTCTTGACCGTCCTAAGGACATCTTGACCGTCCTAAGGACTTCTTGACCGTCCATAGAACTTCAAGACCGTCCAAAGTACTTCCTGACCGTCCTAAGCACTTCTTGACCATCCTAAAGACTTCTTGACCGTCCTAAGGACTTCTTGACCGTCCATAGGACCTCTTGACCGTCCTAAGGACTTCTTTACCCTCCTTAGGACTTCTTGACCGTCCCTAGGACTTCTTGACCGTCCTTAGGACTTCTTGACCGTTCTAAGTACTTCTTGACCGTCCTAAGGACTTCTTGACCGTCCTAAAGACTTCTTGGGCGTCCTAAGGACTTCTTGACCGTCCTAAGAACTTCAAGACCGTCCTAAGGACTTCTTGACCGTCCTTAGGACTTCTTGACCGTTCTAAGTACTTCTTGACCGTCCTAAGGACTTCTTGACCGTCCATAGGACCTCTTGACCGTCCCTAGGACTTCTTGACCGTCCTTAGGACTTCTTGACCGTTCTAAGTTCTTCTTGACCGTCCTAAGGACTTCTTGACCGTCCTAAGGACTTCTTGACCGTCCTCAGAACTTGTTGACCGTCTTAAGGACTTCTTGACCGTCCTAAGGACTTCTTGACCGTCCTAAGGACTTCTAGAACGTCCTTAGGACTTCTTGACCGTCCTTAGGACTTCTTGACCGTCCATAGAACTTCAAGACCGTCCTAAGTACTTCTTGACCGTCCTAAGTACTTCTTGACCATCCTAAAGACTTCTTGACCGTCCTAAGGACATCTTGACCGTCCATAGAACTTCAAGACCGTCCTTAGTACTTCTTGACCGTCCTAAGTACTTCTTGACCATCCTAAGGACTTCTTGACCGTCCTAAGGACTTCTTGACCGTCATAAGGACTTCTTGACCGTCCTAAGGACTTCTTGACCGTCCTAAGGACTTCTAGAACGCCCTTAGGACTTCTTGACCGTCCTAAGGACGTCTTGACCGTCCATAGAGCTTCAAGACCGTTCTTAGTTTTTCTTTACCTACCTAAGGACTTCTTGACCGTCCTAAAGACTTCTTGACCGTCCTAAGGACTTCTTGAGCGTCTTAAGGACTTGTTGACCGTCCTTAGCACTTCTTGACCGTCCTAAGGACTACTTGACCGTCCTAAGGACTTTTTGACCGTCCTAAAGACTTCTTGACCGTCCTAAAGACTTCTTGACCGTCCTTAGGACTTCTTGACAGTCCATAGGACCTCTTGACCGTCCTAAGGACTTCTTGACCGTCCTAAGGACTTCTTGACCGTCCTAAGGACTTCTTGAGCGTCTTAAGGACTTCTTGACCGTCCTTAGCACTTCTTGACCGTCCTAAGGAATACTTGACCGTCCTAAGGACTTTTTGACCGTCCTAAAGACTTCTTGACCGTCCTAAAGACTTCTTGACCATCCTTAGGACTTCTTGACAGTCCATAGGACCTCTTGACCGTCCTAAGGACTTCTTGACCGTCCTAAGGACTTCTTGACCGTCCTTAGGACTTCTTGACCGTCCAAAGGACTTCTTGACCGTCCATAGAACTTCAAGACCGTCCTAAGTACTTCTTGACCGTTCTAAGGCTTTCTTGACCGTCCTAAAGACTTCTTGACCGTCCTAAGGACTTCTTGACCGTCCTAAAGACTTCTTGACCGTCCTAAGGACTTCTTGACCGTCCTTAGGACTTCTTGACCGTCCATAGAACTTCAAGACCGTCCAAAGTACTTCCTGACCGTCCTAAGCACTTCTTGACCATCCTAAAGACTTCTTGACCGTCCTAAGGACTTCTTGACCGTCCATAGGACCTCTTGACCGTCCTAAGGACTTCTTTACCCTCCTTAGGACTTCTTGACCGTCCCTAGGACTTCTTGACCGTCCTTAGGACTTCTTGACCGTTCTAAGTACTTCTTGACCGTCCTAAGGACTTCTTGACCGTCCTAAAGTCTTCTTGGGCGTCCTAAGGACTTCTTGACCGTCCTAAGAACTTCAAGACCGTCCTAAGGACTTCTTGACCGTCCTTAGGACTTCTTGACCGTTCTAAGTACTTCTTGACCGTCCTAAGGACTTCTTGACCGTCCATAGGACCTCTTGACCGTCCCTAGGACTTCTTGACCGTCCTTAGGACTTCTTGACCGTTCTAAGTTCTTCTTGACCGTCCTAAGGACTTCTTGACCGTCCTAAGGACTTCTTGACCGTCCTCAGAACTTGTTGACCGTCTTAAGGACTTCTTGACCGTCCTAAGGACTTCTTGACCGTCCTAAGGACTTCTAAACGTCCTTAGGACTTCTTGACCGTCCTTAGGACTTCTTGACCGTCCATAGAACTTCAAGACCGTCCTAAGTACTTCTTGACCGTCCTAAGTACTTCTTGACCATCCTAAAGACTTCTTGACCGTCCTAAGGACATCTTGACCGTCCATAGGACCTCTTGACCATCCTAAGGACTTCTTGACCGTCCTAAGGACTTCTTGACCGTCCTAAGGACTTCTTGACCGTCCTCAGAACTTGTTGACCGTCCTAAGGACTTCTTGACCGTCCTAAGGACTTCTTGACCGTCCTAAGGACTTCTTGAACGTCCTTAGGACTTCTTGACCGTCCTTAGGACTTCTTGACCGTCCATAGAACTTCAAGACCGTCCTAAGTACTTCTTGACCGTCCTAAGTACTTCTTGACCATCCTAAAGACTTCTTGACCGTCCTAAGGACTTCTTGACCGTCCATAGGACCTCTTGACCGTCCCTAGGACTTCTTGACCGTCCTTAGGACTTCTTGACCGTTCTAAGTTCTTCTTGACCATCCTAAGGACTTCTTGACCGTCCTTAGGACTTCTTGACCGTTCTAAGTACTTCTTGACCGTCCTAAGGACTTCTTGACCGTCCTTAAGACTTCTTGAGCGTCCTAAGGACTTCTTGACCGTCCTAAGGACTTCTTGACCGTCCTAAGGACTTCTTGAGCGTCCTAAGGACTTCTTGACCGTCCTAAGGACTTCTTGACCGTCCTAAGGACTCCTTGACCGTCCTAAGGACTCCTTGACCGTCCTATGGACTCCTTGACCGTCCTAAGGACTCCTTGACCGTCCTAAGGACTTCTTGACCGTCCTAAGGACTTCTTGACCGTCCTAAGGACTTCTTGACCGTCCTCAGAACTTGTTGACCGTCCTAAGGACTTCTTGACCGTCCTAAGGACTTCTTGACCGTCCTAAGGACTTCTAGATTGTCCTTAGGACTTCTTGACCGTCCTTAGGACTTCTTGACCGTCCATAGGACTTCTTGACCGTCCTTAGGACTTCTTGAACGTCCATAGAACTTCAAGACCGTCCTAAGTACTTCTTGACCGTCCTTAGTACTTCTTGACCATCCTAAAGACTTCTTGACCGTCCTAAGGACTTCTTGACCGTCCATAGGACCTCTTGACCGTCCTAAGGACTTCTTTACCCTCCTTAGGACTTCTTGACCGTCCCTAGGACTTCTTGACCGTCCTTAGGACTTCTTGACCGTTCTAAGTACTTCTTGACCGTCCTAAGGACTTTTTGACCGTCCTAAAGACTTCTTGAGCGTCCTAAGGACTTCTTGACCGTCCTAAGGACTTCTTGACCGTCTAAAAGACTTCTTGACCGTCCTAAGGACTTCTTGACCGTCCTAAGGACTTCTTGGCCGTCCTTAGGACTTCTTGACCGTCCTAAGGACTCTTGACCGTCCTAAGGACTCCTTGACCGTCCTAAGGACTTCTTGACCGTCCTAAGGACTTCTTGACCGTCCTAAGGACTTCTTGACCGTCCTCAGAACTTGTTGTCCGTCCTAAGGACATCTTGACCGTCCTAAGGACTTCTTGACCGTCCTAAGGACGTCTTGACCGTCCATAGAGCTTCAAGACCGTTCTAAGTTTTTCTTGACCGTCCTAAGGACTTCTTGACCGTCCTAAAGACTTCTTGACCGTCCTAAGGACTTTTTGACCGTCCTAAAGACTTCTTGACCGTCCTAAGGACTTCTTGAGCGTCTTAAGGACTTCTTGACCGTCCTTAGCACTTCTTGACCGTCCTAAGGACTACTTGACTGTCCTAAGGACTTTTTGACCGTCCTAAAGACTTCTTGACCGTCCTAAAGACTTCTTGGGCGTCCTAAGGACTTCTTGACCGTCCTAAGGACTTCTTGACCGTCCTAAGGACTCCTTGATCGTCCTAAGGACTTCTTGACCGTCTAAAAGACTTATTGACCGTCCTAAGGACTTCTTGACCGTCCTAAGGACTTCTTGAGCGTCCTAAGGAATTCTTGACCGTCCTAAGGACTTCTTGACCGTCCTAAGGACTTCTTGACTATCCTAAGGACATCTTGACCGTCCTAAGGACTCCTTGACCGTCCTAAGTACTTCTTGACCGTCCTAAGGACTTCTTGACCGTCCTAAGGACTTCTTGACCGTCCTCAGAACTTGTTGACCGTCCGAAGGACTTCTTGACCGTCCTAAGGACTTCTTGAGCGTCCTAAGGACTTCTTGACCGTCCTAAGGACTTCTTGACCGTCTTTAGGACTTCTTGACCGTCCCAAGGACTCCTTGACCGTCCTTAGGACTTCTTGACCGTCCTAAGGACTTCTTGACCGTCCATAGAACTTCAAGACCGTCCTAAGTACTTCTTGACCGTCCTAAGGACTTCTTGACCGTCCTAAAGACTTCTTGACCGTCCATAGGACCTCTTGACCGTCCTAAGGACTTCTTGACCGTCCTAATGACTACTTGACCGTCCTAAGGACTTCTTGACCGGCCTTAGGACTTCTTGACCGTCCATAGGACCTCTTGACCGTCCTAAGGACTTCTTGACCGTCCTTAGGACTTCTTGACCGTCCTAAGGACGTCTTGACCGTCCTTAGGACTTCTTGACCTTCCTAAGGACTACTTGACCGTCCTAAGGACTTTTTGACCGTCCTAAAGACTTCTTGACCGTCCTAAAGACTTCTTGGGCGTCCTAAGGACTTCTTGACCGTCCTAAGGACTTCTTGACTATCCTAAGGACTTCTTGACCGTCCTAAGGACTTCTTGACCGTCTAAAAGACTTCTTGACCGTCCTAAGGACTTCTTGACCGTCTTAAAGACTTCTTGACCGTCCTAAGGACTTCTTGACCGTCCTAAGGACTTCTTGAGCGTCCTAAGGACTTCTTGACCGTCCTAAGGACTTCTTGACCGTCCTTAGGACTTCTTGACCGTCCTAAGGACTTCTTGACCGTCCTAAGGACTCCTTGACCGTCCTAAGGACTCCTTGGCCGTCCTAAGGACTTCTTGACCGTCCTAAGGACTTCTTGACCGTCCTAAGGACTTCTTGACCGTCCCAAGGACTCCTTGACCGTCCTAAGGACTCCTTGGCCGTCCTAAGGACTTCTTGACCGTCCTAAGGACTTCTTGACCGTCCTAAGGACTTCTTGACCGTCCCAAGGACTCCTTGACCGTCCTAAGGACTCCTTGGCCGTCCTAAGGACTTCTTGACCGTCCTAAGGACTTCTTGACCGTCCTAAGGACTTCTTGACCGTCCTAAGGACTTCTTGACCGTCCTAAGGACTTCTTGACCGTCCTAAGGACTCCTTGACCGTCCTAAGGACTCCTTGGCCGTCCCAAGGACTCCTTGACCGTCCTAAGGACTCCTTGGCCGTCCTAAGGACTTCTTGACCGTCCTAAGGACTTCTTGACCGTCCTAAGGACTTCTTGACCGTCCTAAGGACTTCTTGACCGTCCTAAGGACTTCTTGACCGTCCTAAGGACTTCTTGACCGTCCCAAGGACTCCTTGGCCGTCCTAAGGACTTCTTGACCGTCCTAAGGACTTCTTGACCGTCCTAAAGACTTCTTGAGCGTCCTAAAGACTTCTTGAGCGTCCTAAGGACTTCTTGTTCGTCCTAAGGACTTCTTGACCGTCTTAAAGACTTCTTGACCGTCCTAAGGACTTCTTGACCGTCCTAAGGACTTCTTGAGCGTCCTAAGGACTTCTTGACCGTACTAAGGACTTCTTGACCGTACTAAGGACTTCCTGACCGTCCTAAGGACTTCTTGACCGTCCCAAGGACTCCTTGGCCGTCCTAAGGACTTCTTGACCGTCCTAAGGACTTCTTGACCGTCCTAAGGACTTCTTGACCGTCCATAGGACCTCTTGACCGTCCTAAGGACTTCTTGACCGTCCTTAGGACTTCTTGACCGTCCTAAGGACTTCTTCACCGTCCTTAGGACTTCTTGACCTTCCTAAGGACTACTTGACCGTCCTAAGGACTTTTTGACCGTCCTAAAGACTTCTTGACCGTCCTAAAGACTTCTTGGGCGTCCTAAGGACTTCTTGACCGTCCTAAGGACTTCTTGACTATCCTAAGGACTTCTTGACCGTCCTAAGGACTTCTTGACCGTCTAAAAGACTTCTTGACCGTCCTAAGGACTTCTTGACCGTCCTAAGGACTTCTTGACCGTCCTAAAGACTTCTTGAGCGTCCTAAGGACTTCTTGACCGTCCTAAGGACTTCTTGACCGTCCTAAAGACTTCTTGAGCGTCCTAAAGACTTCTTGAGCGTCCTAAGGACTTCTTGTTCGTCCTAAGGACTTCTTGACCGTCTTAAAGACTTCTTGACCGTCCTAAGGACTTCTTGAGCGTCCTAAGGACTTCTTGACCGTACTAAGGACTTCTTGACCGTACTAAGGACTTCCTGACCGTCCTAAGGACTTCTTGACCGTCCCAAGGACTCCTTGGCCGTCCTAAGGACTTCTTGACCGTCCTAAGGACTTCTTGACCGTCCTAAGGACTTCTTGACCGTCCATAGGACCTCTTGACCGTCCTAAGGACTTCTTGACCGTCCTTAGGACTTCTTGACCGTCCTAAGGACTTCTTCACCGTCCTTAGGACTTCTTGACCTTCCTAAGGACTACTTGACCGTCCTAAGGACTTTTTGACCGTCCTAAAGACTTCTTGACCGTCCTAAAGACTTCTTGGGCGTCCTAAGGACTTCTTGACCGTCCTAAGGACTTCTTGACTATCCTAAGGACTTCTTGACCGTCCTAAGGACTTCTTGACCGTCTAAAAGACTTCTTGACCGTCCTAAGGACTTCTTGACCGTCCTAAGGACTTCTTGACCGTCCTAAGGACCTCTTGACCGTCCTAAGGACTTCTTGACCGTCCTAAGGACTCCTTGACCGTCCTAAGGACTCCTTGACCGTCCTAAGGACTTCTTGACCGTCCTAAGGACTTCTTGACCGTCCTAAGGACTTCTTGACCGTCCTCAGAACTTGTTGACCGTCCTAAGGACTTCTTGACCGTCCAAAGGACTTCTTGACCGTCCTAAGGACTTCTTGACCGTCTTAAAGACTTCTTGACCGTCCTAAGGACTTCTTGACCGTCCTAAGGACTTCTTGACCGTCCTAAGGACTTCTTGACCGTCCTAAGGACTTCTTGACCGTCCTAAGGACTTCTTGACCGTCCCAAGGACTCCTTGACCGTCCTAAGGACTTCTTGACCGTCCATAGAACTTCAAGACCGTCCTAAGTACTTCTTGAACGTCCTAGGTACTTCTTGACCGTCCTAAAGACTTCTTGACCGTCCTTAGGACTTCTTGACAGTCTTAAAGACTTCTTGACCGTCCCAAGGACTCCTTGACCGTCCTAAGGACTTCTTGACCGTCCATAGAACTTCAAAACTGTCCTAAGTACTTCTTGACCGTCCTAAGGACTTCTTGACCGTCCTAAAGACTTCTTGACCGTCCATAGGACCTCTTGACCGTCCTAAGGAATTCTTGACCGTCCTAAGGACTTCTTGACTATCCTAAGGACTCCTTGACCGTCCTAAGGACTCCTTGACCGTCCTAAGGACTCCTTGACCGTCCTAAGTACTTCTTGACCGTCCTAAGGACTTCTTGACCGTCCTAAGGACTTCTTGACCGTCCTAAGGACTACTTGACCGTCCTTAGGACTTCTTGACCGTCCATAGGACCTCTTGACCGTCCTAAGGACTTCTTGACCGTCCTTAGGACTTCTTGACCGTCCTAAGGACTTCTTGACCGTCCTTAGGACTTCTTGACCGTCCTAAGGACTTCTTGACCGTCCATAGAACTTCAAGACCGTCCTAAGTACTTCTTGACCGTCCTAAGGACTTCTTGACCGTCCTAAAGACTTCTTGAGCGTCCTAAGGACTTCTTGACCGTCCTAAGGACTTCTTGACCGTCTTAAAGACTTCTTGACCGTCCTAAGGACTTCTTGACCGTCCTAAGGACTTCTTGAGCGTCCTAAGGACTTCTTGACCGTCCTAAGGACTTCTTGACCGTCCTTAGGACTTCTTGACCGTCCTAAGGACTTCTTGACCGTCCTAAGGACTCCTTGACCGTCCTAAGGACTCCTTGGCCGTCCTAAGGACTTCTTGACCGTCCTAAGGACTTCTTGACCGTCCTAAGGACTTCTTGACGGTCCCAAGGACTCCTTGACCGTCCTAAGGACTTCTTGACCGTCTTAAAGACTTCTTGACCGTCCTAAGGACTTCTTGACCATCCTAAGGACTTCTTGACCGTCCTAAGGACTTCTTGACCGTCCTAAGGACTTCTTGACCGTCCTAAGGACTTCTTGACCGTCCCAAGGACTCCTTGACCGTCCTAAGGAATTCTTGACCGTCCAAAAGACTTCTTGAGCGTCCTAATGACTTCTTGACCGTCCTAAGGACTTCTTGACCGTCCTAAAGACTTCTTGAGCGTCCTAAAGACTTCTTGAGCGTCCTAAGGACTTCTTGACCGTCCTAAGGACTTCTTGACCGTCCTAAGGACTTCTTGACCGTCCTAAGGACTTCTTGACCGTCCTCAGGACTTCTTGACCGTCCCAAGGACTCCTTGGCCGTCCTAAGGACTTCTTGACCGTCCTAAGGACTTCTTGACCGTCCTAAAGACTTCTTGAGCGTCCTAAGGACTTCTTGACCGTCCTAAGGACTTCTTGACCGTCCTAAAGACTTCTTGACCGTCTTAAATACTTCTTGACCGTCCTAAGGACTTCTTGACCGTCCTAAGGACTTCTTGACCGTCTTAAATACTTCTTGACCGTCCTAAGGACTTCTTGACCGTCCTAAGGACTTCTTGAACGTCCTAAGGACTTCTTGACCGTACTAAGGACTTCTTGACCGTCCTAAGAACTTCTTGACCGTCCCAAGGACTCCTTGGCCGTCCTAAGGACTTCTTGACCGTCCTAAGGACTTCTTGACCGTCCTAAGGACTTCTTGACCGTCCTAAGGACTTCTTGACCGTCCTCAGAACTTGTTGACCGTCCTAAGGACTTCTTGACCGTCCTAAGGACTCCTTGGCCGTCCTAAGGACTTCTTGACCGTCCTAAGGACTTCTTGACCGTCCTCAGAACTTGTTGACCGACCTAAGGACTTCTTGACCGTCCTAAGGACTTCTTGACCGTCATAAGGACTTCTTGACCGTCCTAATGACTTCTTGACCGTCCTAAAGACTTCTTGACCGTCCTACGGACTTCTTGACCGTCCTAAAGACTTCTTGACCGTCCTAAGGACTTCTTGAGCGTCTTAAGGACTTCTTGACCGTCCTTAGCACTTCTTGACCGTCCAAAGGACTTCTTGACCGTCCATAGGATCTCTTTACCGTCCATAGGACTTCTTGATCGTCCATAGGACTTCTAGACCCTCCTAAGGACTTCTTGACCATCCATAGGACCTCTTGACAGTCCATAGGACTTCTTGACCTTCCTTAGGATTTCTTGACCGTCCTTAGGACTTTATGACCGTCCTAAAGACTTCTTGGCCGTCCTGAGGACTTCTTGACCGTCCTAAAGACTACTTGACCGTCCTAAGTACTTCTTGACCGTCCTAAGGACTTCTTGACCGTTCTAATGACTACATGACCGTCCTAAAGACTTCTTGACCGTCCAAAGGACTTTTTGACCGTCAATAGGACTTCTTGACCGTCATAAGGACTTCTTGACCGTCCTTAGGACTTCTTGACCGTCCAAAGGACCTCTTGACCGTCCTTAGTACTTCTTGACCTTCCTAAGGACTACTTGACCGTCCTAAGGACTTCTTGACCGTCCATAGAACTTCAAAACTGTCCTAAGTACTTCTTGACCGTCCTAAGGACTTCTTGACCGTCCTAAAGACTTCTTGACCGTCCATAGGACCTCTTGACCGTCCTAAGGAATTCTTGACCGTCCTAAGGACTTCTTGACCGTCCTAAGGACTTCTTGACTATCCTAAGGACTCCTTGACCGTCCTAAGGACTCCTTGACCGTCCTAAGTACTTCTTGACCGTCCTAAGGACTTCTTGACCGTCCTAAGGACTTCTTGACCGTCCTAAGGACTACTTGACCGTCCTTAGGACTTCTTGACCGTCAATTGGACCTCTTGACCGTCCTAAGGACTTCTTGACCGTCCTTAGGACTTCTTGACCGTCCTAAGGACTTCTTGACCGTCCTTAGGACTTCTTGACCGTCCTAAGGACTTCTTGACCGTCCATAGAACTTCAAGACCGTCCTAAGTACTTCTTGACCGTCCTAAGGACTTCTTGACCGTCCTAAAGACTTCTTGAGCGTCCTAAGGACTTCTTGACCGTCCTAAGGACTTCTTGACCGTCTTAAAGACTTCTTGACCGTCCTAAGGACTTCTTGACCGTCCTAAGGACTTCTTGAGCGTCCTAAGGACTTCTTGACCGTCCTAAGGACTTCTTGACCGTCCTTAGGACTTCTTGACCGTCCTAAGGACTTCTTGACCGTCCTAAGGACTCCTTGACCGTCCTAAGGACTCCTTGGCCGTCCTAAGGACTTCTTGACCGTCCTAAGGACTTCTTGACCGTCCTAAGGACTTCTTGACGGTCCCAAGGACTCCTTGACCGTCCTAAGGACTTCTTGACCGTCTTAAAGACTTCTTGACCGTCCTAAGGACTTCTTGACCGTCCTAAGGACTTCTTGACCGTCCTAAGGACTTCTTGACCGTCCTAAGGACTTCTTGACCGTCCTAAGGACTTCTTGACCGTCCTAAGGACTTCTTGACCGTCCCAAGGACTCCTTGACCGTCCTAAGGACTTCTTGACCGTCCAAAAGACTTCTTGAGCGTCCTAAGGACTTCTTGACCGTCCTAAGGACTTCTTGACCGTCCTAAAGACTTCTTGAGCGTCCTAAAGACTTCTTGAGCGTCCTAAGGACTTCTTGACCGTCCTAAGGACTTCTTGACCGTCCTAAGGACTTCTTGACCGTCCTAAGGACTTCTTGACCGTCCTAAGGACTTCTTGACCGTCCCAAGGACTCCTTGGCCGTCCTAAGGACTTCTTGACCGTCCTAAGGACTTCTTGACCGTCCTAAAGACTTCTTGAGCGTCCTAAGGACTTCTTGACCGTCCTAAGGACTTCTTGACCGTCCTAAAGACTTCTTGAGCGTCCTAAAGACTTCTTGAGCGTCTTAAGGACTTCTTGACCGTCCTAAGGACTTCTTGACCGTCTTAAAGACTTCTTGACCGTCCTAAGGACTTCTTGACCGTCCTAAGGACTTCTTGAGCGTCCTAAGGACTTCTTGACCGTACTAAGGACTTCTTGACCGTCCTAAGCACTTCTTGACCGTCCCAAGGACTCCTTGGCCGTCCTAAGGACTTCTTGACCGTCCTAAGGACTTCTTGACCGTCCTAAGGACTTCTTGACCGTCCTAAGGACTTCTTGACCGTCCTCAGAACTTGTTGACCGTCCTAAGGACTTCTTGACCGTCCTAAGGACTTCTTGACCGTCCTAAGCACTTCTTGACCGTCCCAAGGACTCCTTGGCCGTCCTAAGGACTTCTTGACCGTCCTAAGGACTTCTTGACCGTCCTAAGGACTTCTTGACCGTCCTAAGGACTTCTTGACCGTCCTCAGAACTTGTTGACCGTCCTAAGGACTTCTTGGCCGTCCTAAGGACTTCTTGACCGTCCTAAGGACTTCTTGACCGTCCTAAGGACTTCTTGACCGTCCTCAGAACTTGTTGACCGACCTAAGGACTTCTTGACCGTCCTAAGGACTTCTTGACCGTCATAAGGACTTCTTGACCGTCCTAAGGACTTCTTGACCGTCCTAAAGACTTCTTGACCGTCCTACGGACTTCTTGACCGTCCTAAAGACTTCTTGACCGTCCTAAGGACTTCTTGAGCGTCTTAAGGACTTCTTGACCGTCCTTAGCACTTCTTGACCGTCCTAAGGACTTCTTGACCGTCCATAGGATCTCTTTACCGTCCATAGGACTTCTTGATCGTCCATAGGACTTCTAGACCCTCCTAAGGACTTCTTGACCATCCATAGGACCTCTTGACAGTCCATAGGACTTCTTGACCTTCCTTAGGATTTCTTGACCGTCCTTAGGACTTTATGACCGTCCTAAAGACTTCTTGGCCGTCCTGAGGACTTCTTGACCGTCCTAAAGACTACTTGACCGTCCTAAGTACTTCTTGACCGTTCTAATGACTACATGACCGTCCTAAAGACTTCTTGACCGTCCAAAGGACTTTTTGACCGTCAATAGGACTTCTTGACCGTCATAAGGACTTCTTGACCGTCCTTAGGACTTCTTGACCGTCCAAAGGACCTCTTGACCGTCCTTAGTACTTCTTGACCTTCCTAAGGACTACTTGACCGTCCTAAGGACTTCTTGACCGTCCATAGGACTTCTTGACCGTCCTAAGGACTTCTTGACCGTCCATAGAACTTCAAGACCGTCCTAGGTACTTCTTGACCGTCCTAAGGACTTCTTGACCTTCCTAAGGACTTCTTGACCATCCTAATGACTACATGACCGTCCTAAAGACTTCTTGACCGTCCTAAGAACCTCTGACCGTCCATAGAACTTCAAGAACGTTCTTACTTTTCTTGACCGTCCTAAGGACTTCTTGACCGTCCTAAAGACTTCTTGACCGTCCATAGGACCTCTTGACCGTCCTAAGGACTTCTTGACCATCTTAAGGACTTCTTGACCGTCCATAGAACTTCAAGACCTTCCTTAGGACTTTATGACCGTCCTAAAGACTTCTTGACCGTCCATAGGACCTCTTGACCGTCCTTAGAATTCTTGACCATCCTAAGGACTTCTTGACCGTCCTAAGGACTTCTTGACCGTCCTTAGGACTTCTTGACCATCCTTAGGACTTCAAGACCGTCCATAGAACTTCAAGACCGTCCTTAGGACTTTATGACCGTCCTAAAGACTTCTTGGCCGTCCTGAGGACCTCTTGACCGTCCTAAGGACTTCTTGACCGTCCTAAGGACTTCTTGACCATCTTAAGGACTTCTTGACCGTCCATAGAACTTCAAGACCTTCCTTAGGACTTTATGACCGTCCTAAAGACTTCTTGACCGTCCATAGGACCTCTTGACCGTCCTTAGAATTCTTGACCATCCTAAGGACTTCTTGACCGTCCTAAGGACTTCTTGACCGTCCTTAGGACTTCTTGACCATCCTTAGGACTTCAAGACCGTCCATAGAACTTCAAGACCGTCCTTAGGACTTTATGACCGTCCTAAAGACTTCTTGGCCGTCCTGAGGACTTCTTGACCGTCCTAATGACTACATGACCGTCCTAAAGACTTCTTGACCGTCCAAAGGGCTTCTTGACCGTCATAAGGACTTCTTGACCGTCCTTAGGACTTCTTGACAGTCCATAGGACCTCTTGACCGTCCTAAGAACTTCTTGACCGTCCTAAGGACTTCTTGACCGTCCTAAGGACTTCTTAACCGTCCTAAGGACTTCTTGACCGTCCATAGAACTTCAAGACCGTCCTAAGTACTTCTTGACCGTCCTAAGGCTTTCTTGACCGTCCTTAAGACTTCTTGACCGTCCGAAAGACTTCTTGACCGTCCTAAGGACTTCTTGACCGTCCTTAGGACTTCTTGACCGTCCATAGGACTTCAAGACCGTCCTAAGTACTTCTTGACCGTCCTAAGTACTTCTTGACCATCCTAAAGACTTCTTGACCGTCCTAAGGACTTCTTGACCGTCCATAGGACCTCTTGACCGTCCTAAGGACTTCTTTACCGTCCTTAGGACTTCTTGACCGTCCTAAGGACTTCTTGACCGTCCCTAGGACTTCTTGACCGTCCTTAGGACTTCTTAACCGTTCTAAGTACTTCTTGACCGTCCTAAGGACTTCTTGACCGTCCTAAAGACTTCTTGAGCGTTCTAAGGACTTCTTGACCGTCTAAAAGACTTCTTGACCGTCCTAAAGACTACTTGACCGTCCTAAGTACTTCTTGACCGTCCTAAGGACTTCTTGACCGTTCTAATGACTACATGACCGTCCTAAAGACTTCTTGACCGTCCAAAGGACTTCTTGACCGTCAATAGGACTTCTTGACCGTCATAAGGACTTCTTGACCGTCCTTAGGACTTCTTGACCATCTTAAGGACTTCTTGACCGTCCTAAGTACTTCTTGACATTCCTAAGGACTACTTGACCGTCCTAAGGACTTCTTGACCGTCCATAGGACTTCTTGACCGTCTTAAGGACTTCTTGACCGTCCATAGAACTTCAAGACCGTCCTTGGTACTTCTTGACCGTCCTAAGGACTTCTTGACCGTCCTAAGGACTTCTTGACCATCCTAATGACTACATGACCGTCCTAAAGACTTCTTGACCGTCCTAAGGACCTCTGACCGTCCATAGAACTTCAAGAACGTTCTTACTTTTCTTGACCGTCCTAAGGACTTCTTGACCGTCCTAAAGACTTCTTGACCGTCCATAGGACCTCATGACCGTCCATAGGACCTCTTGACCGTCCTAAGGACTTCTTGACCGTCCTAAGGACTTCTTGACCATCCTAAGGACTTCTTGACCGTCCATAGAACTTCAAGACCGTCCTTAGGACTTTATGACCGTCCTAAAGACTTCTTGACCGTCCATAGGACCTCTTGACCGTCCTTAGAATTCTTGACCATCCTAAGGACTTCTTGACCGTCCTAAGGACTTCTTGACCGTCCTTAGGACTTCTTGACCATCCTTAGGACTTCTAGACCGTCCATAGAACTTCAAGACCGTCCTTAGGACTTTATGACCGTCCTCAGAACTTGTTGACCGTCCTAAGGACTTCTTGACCGTCCTAAGGACTCCTTGGCCGTCCTAAGGACTTCTTGACCGTCCTAAGGACTTCTTGACCGTCCTAAGGACTTCTTGACCGTCCTCAGAACTTGTTGACCGACCTAAGGACTTCTTGACCGTCCTAAGGACTTCTTGACCGTCATAAGGACTTCTTGACCGTCCTAAGGACTTCTTGACCGTCCTAAAGACTTCTTGACCGTCCTACGGACTTCTTGACCGTCCTAAAGACTTCTTGACCGTCCTAAGGACTTCTTGAGCGTCTTAAGGACTTCTTGACCGTCCTTAGCACTTCTTGACCGTCCTAAGGACTTCTTGACCGTCCATAGGATCTCTTTACCGTCCATAGGACTTCTTGATCGTCCATAGGACTTCTAGACCCTCCTAAGGACTTCTTGACCATCCATAGGACCTCTTGACAGTCCATAGGACTTCTTGACCTTCCTTAGGATTTCTTGACCGTCCTTAGGACTTTATGACCGTCCTAAAGACTTCTTGGCCGTCCTGAGGACTTCTTGACCGTCCTAAAGACTACTTGACCGTCCTAAGTACTTCTTGACCGTTCTAATGACTACATGACCGTCCTAAAGACTTCTTGACCGTCCAAAGGACTTTTTGACCGTCAATAGGACTTCTTGACCGTCATAAGGACTTCTTGACCGTCCTTAGGACTTCTTGACCGTCCAAAGGACCTCTTGACCGTCCTTAGTACTTCTTGACCTTCCTAAGGACTACTTGACCGTCCTAAGGACTTCTTGACCGTCCATAGGACTTCTTGACCGTCCTAAGGACTTCTTGACCGTCCATAGAACTTCAAGACCGTCCTAGGTACTTCTTGACCGTCCTAAGGACTTCTTGACCTTCCTAAGGACTTCTTGACCATCCTAATGACTACATGACCGTCCTAAAGACTTCTTGACCGTCCTAAGAACCTCTGACCGTCCATAGAACTTCAAGAACGTTCTTACTTTTCTTGACCGTCCTAAGGACTTCTTGACCGTCCTAAAGACTTCTTGACCGTCCATAGGACCTCTTGACCGTCCTAAGGACTTCTTGACCATCTTAAGGACTTCTTGACCGTCCATAGAACTTCAAGACCTTCCTTAGGACTTTATGACCGTCCTAAAGACTTCTTGACCGTCCATAGGACCTCTTGACCGTCCTTAGAATTCTTGACCATCCTAAGGACTTCTTGACCGTCCTAAGGACTTCTTGACCGTCCTTAGGACTTCTTGACCATCCTTAGGACTTCAAGACCGTCCATAGAACTTCAAGACCGTCCTTAGGACTTTATGACCGTCCTAAAGACTTCTTGGCCGTCCTGAGGACCTCTTGACCGTCCTAAGGACTTCTTGACCGTCCTAAGGACTTCTTGACCATCTTAAGGACTTCTTGACCGTCCATAGAACTTCAAGACCTTCCTTAGGACTTTATGACCGTCCTAAAGACTTCTTGACCGTCCATAGGACCTCTTGACCGTCCTTAGAATTCTTGACCATCCTAAGGACTTCTTGACCGTCCTAAGGACTTCTTGACCGTCCTTAGGACTTCTTGACCATCCTTAGGACTTCAAGACCGTCCATAGAACTTCAAGACCGTCCTTAGGACTTTATGACCGTCCTAAAGACTTCTTGGCCGTTCTGAGGACTTCTTGACCGTCCTAATGACTACATGACCGTCCTAAAGACTTCTTGACCGTCCAAAGGGCTTCTTGACCGTCATAAGGACTTCTTGACCGTCCTTAGGACTTCTAGACAGTCCATAGGACCTCTTGACCGTCCTAAGAACTTCTTGACCGTCCTAAGGACTTCTTGACCGTCCTAAGGACTTCTTGACCGTCCTAAGGACTTCTTAACCGTCCTAAGGACTTCTTGACCGTCCATAGAACTTCAAGACCGTCCTAAGTACTTCTTGACCGTCCTAAGGCTTTCTTGACCGTCCTTAAGACTTCTTGACCGTCCGAAAGACTTCTTGACCGTCCTAAGGACTTCTTGACCGTCCTTAGGACTTCTTGACCGTCCATAGGACTTCAAAACCGTCCTAAGTACTTCTTGACCGTCCTAAGTACTTCTTGACCATCCTAAAGACTTCTTGACCGTCCTAAGGACTTCTTGACCGTCCATAGGACCTCTTGACCGTCCTAAGGACTTCTTTACCGTCCTTAGGACTTCTTGACCGTCCTAAGGACTTCTTGACCGTCCCTAGGACTTCTTGACCGTCCTTAGGACTTCTTAACCGTTCTAAGTACTTCTTGACCGTCCTAAGGACTTCTTGACCGTCCTAAAGACTTCTTGAGCGTTCTAAGGACTTCTTGACCGTCTAAAAGACTTCTTGACCGTCCTAAAGACTACTTGACCGTCCTAAGTACTTCTTGACCGTCCTAAGGACTTCTTGACCGTTCTAATGACTACATGACCGTCCTAAAGACTTCTTGACCGTCCAAAGGACTTCTTGACCGTCAATAGGACTTCTTGACCGTCATAAGGACTTCTTGACCGTCCTAAGGACTTCTTGACCATCTTAAGGACTTCTTGACCGTCCTAAGTACTTCTTGACATTCCTAAGGACTACTTGACCGTCCTAAGGACTTCTTGACCGTCCATAGGACTTCTTGACCGTCTTAAGGACTTCTTGACCGTCCATAGAACTTCAAGACCGTCCTTGGTACTTCTTGACCGTCCTAAGGACTTCTTGACCGTCCTAAGGACTTCTTGACCATCCTAATGACTACATGACCGTCCTAAAGACTTCTTGACCGTCCTAAGGACCTCTGACCGTCCATAGAACTTCAAGAACGTTCTTACTTTTCTTGACCGTCCTAAGGACTTCTTGACCGTCCTAAAGACTTCTTGACCGTCCATAGGACCTCATGACCGTCCATAGGACCTCTTGACCGTCCTAAGGACTTCTTGACCGTCCTAAGGACTTCTTGACCATCCTAAGGACTTCTTGACCGTCCATAGAACTTCAAGACCGTCCTTAGGACTTCTTGACCGTCCTAAAGACTTCTTGACCGTCCATAGGACCTCTTGACCGTCCTAAGGACTTCTTGACCATCTTAAGGACTTCTTGACCGTCCATAGAACTTCAAGACCTTCCTTAGGACTTTATGACCGTCCTAAAGACTTCTTGACCGTCCATAGGACCTCTTGACCGTCCTTAGAATTCTTGACCATCCTAAGGACTTCTTGACCGTCCTAAGGACTTCTTGACCGTCCTTAGGACTTCTTGACCATCCTTAGGACTTCAAGACCGTCCATAGAACTTCAAGACCGTCCTTAGGACTTTATGACCGTCCTAAAGACTTCTTGGCCGTCCTGAGGACCTCTTGACCGTCCTAAGGACTTCTTGACCGTCCTAAGGACTTCTTGACCATCTTAAGGACTTCTTGACCGTCCATAGAACTTCAAGACCTTCCTTAGGACTTTATGACCGTCCTAAAGACTTCTTGACCGTCCATAGGACCTCTTGACCGTCCTTAGAATTCTTGACCATCCTAAGGACTTCTTGACCGTCCTAAGGACTTCTTGACCGTCCTTAGGACTTCTTGACCATCCTTAGGACTTCAAGACCGTCCATAGAACTTCAAGACCGTCCTTAGGACTTTATGACCGTCCTAAAGACTTCTTGGCCGTTCTGAGGACTTCTTGACCGTCCTAATGACTACATGACCGTCCTAAAGACTTCTTGACCGTCCAAAGGGCTTCTTGACCGTCATAAGGACTTCTTGACCGTCCTTAGGACTTCTTGACAGTCCATAGGACCTCTTGACCGTCCTAAGAACTTCTTGACCGTCCTAAGGACTTCTTGACCGTCCTAAGGACTTCTTAACCGTCCTAAGGACTTCTTGACCGTCCATAGAACTTCAAGACCGTCCTAAGTACTTCTTGACCGTCCTAAGGCTTTCTTGACCGTCCTTAAGACTTCTTGACCGTCCGAAAGACTTCTTGACCGTCCTAAGGACTTCTTGACCGTCCTTAGGACTTCTTGACCGTCCATAGGACTTCAAGACCGTCCTAAGTACTTCTTGACCGTCCTAAGTACTTCTTGACCATCCTAAAGACTTCTTGACCGTCCTAAGGACTTCTTGACCGTCCATAGGACCTCTTGACCGTCCTAAGGACTTCTTTACCGTCCTTAGGACTTCTTGACCGTCCTAAGGACTTCTTGACCGTCCCTAGGACTTCTTGACCGTCCTTAGGACTTCTTAACCGTTCTAAGTACTTCTTGACCGTCCTAAGGACTTCTTGACCGTCCTAAAGACTTCTTGAGCGTTCTAAGGACTTCTTGACCGTTTAAAAGACTTCTTGACCGTCCTAAAGACTACTTGACCGTCCTAAGTACTTCTTGACCGTCCTAAGGACTTCTTGACCGTTCTAATGACTACATGACCGTCCTAAAGACTTCTTGACCGTCCAAAGGACTTCTTGACCGTCAATAGGACTTCTTGACCGTCATAAGGACTTCTTGACCGTCCTAAGGACTTCTTGACCATCTTAAGGACTTCTTGACCGTCCTAAGTACTTCTTGACATTCCTAAGGACTACTTGACCGTCCTAAGGACTTCTTGACCGTCCATAGGACTTCTTGACCGTCTTAAGGACTTCTTGACCGTCCATAGAACTTCAAGACCGTCCTTGGTACTTCTTGACCGTCCTAAGGACTTCTTGACCGTCCTAAGGACTTCTTGACCATCCTAATGACTACATGACCGTCCTAAAGACTTCTTGACCGTCCTAAGGACCTCTGACCGTCCATAGAACTTCAAGAACGTTCTTACTTTTCTTGACCGTCCTAAGGACTTCTTGACCGTCCTAAAGACTTCTTGACCGTCCATAGGACCTCATGACCGTCCATAGGACCTCTTGACCGTCCTAAGGACTTCTTGACCGTCCTAAGGACTTCTTGACCATCCTAAGGACTTCTTGACCGTCCATAGAACTTCAAGACCGTCCTTAGGACTTTATGACCGTCCTAAAGACTTCTTGACCGTCCATAGGACCTCTTGACCGTCCTTAGAATTCTTGACCATCCTAAGGACTTCTTGACCGTCCTAAGGACTTCTTGACCGTCCTTAGGACTTCTTGACCATCCTTAGGACTTCTAGACCGTCCATAGAACTTCAAGACCGTCCTTAGGACTTTATGACCGTCCTAAAGACTTCTTGGCCGTCCTGAGGACTTCTTGACCGTCCTAATGACTACATGACCGTCCTAAAGACTTCTTGACCGTCCAAAGGGCTTCTTGACCGTCATAAGGACTTCTTGACCGTCCTTAGGACTTCTTGACAGTCCATAGGACCTCTTGACCGTCCCAAGAACTTCTTGACCGTCCTAAGGACTTCTTGACCGTCCTAAGGCTTTCTTGACCGTCCTTAAGACTTCTTGACCGTCCTAAGGACTTCTTGACCGTCCTAAAGACTTCTTGACCGTCCTAAGGACTTCTTGACCGTCCTTAGGACTTATTGACCGTCCATAGAACTTCAAGAACGTCCTAAGTACTTCCTGACCGTCCTAAGTACTTCTTGACCATCCTAAAGACTTCTTGACCGTCCTAAGGACTTCTTGACCGTCCATAGGACCTCTTGACCGTCCTAAGGACTTCTTTACCGTCCTTAGGACTTCTTGACCGTCCTAAGGACTTCGTGACCGTCCCTAGGACTTCTTGACCGTCCTTAGGACTTCTTAACCGTTCTTAGTACTTCTTGACCGTCCTAAGGACTTCTTGACCGTCCTAAAGACTTCTTGTGCGTCCTAAGGACTTCTTGACCGTCTAAAAGACTTCTTGACCGTCCTAAAGACTTCTTGACCGTCCTTAGAATTCTTGACCATCCTAAGGACTTCTTGACCGTCCTAAGGACTTCTTGACCGTCCTTAGGACTTCTTGACCATCCTTAGGACTTCTAGACCGTCCATAGAACTTCAAGACCGTCCTTAGGACTTTATGACCGTCCTAAAGACTTCTTGGCCGTCCTGAGGACTTCTTGACCGTCCTAATGACTACATGACCGTCCTAAAGACTTCTTGACCGTCCAAAGGGCTTCTTGACCGTCATAAGGACTTCTTGACAGTCCTTAGGACTTCTTGACAGTCCATAGGACCTCTTGACCGTCCCAAGAACTTCTTGACCGTCCTAAGGACTTCTTGACCGTCCTAAGGACTTCTTGACCGTCCTTAGGACTTCTTGACCGTCCATAGAACTTCAAGAACGTCCTAAGTACTTCCTGACCGTCCTAAGTACTTCTTGCCCATCCTAAAGACTTCTTGACCGTCCTAAGGACTTCTTGACCGTCCATAGGACCTCTTGACCGTCCTAAGGACTTCTTTACCGTCCTTAGGACTTCTTGACCGTCCTAAGGACTTCGTGACCGTCCCTAGGACTTCTTGACCGTCCTTAGGACTTCTTAACCGTTCTTAGTACTTCTTGACCGTCCTAAGGACTTCTTGACCGTCCTAAAGACTTCTTGTGCGTCCTAAGGACTTCTTGACCGTCTAAAAGACTTCTTGACCGTCCTAAGGACTTCTTGACCGTCCTAAGGACTTCTTGACCGTCCTAAGGACTTCTTGAGCGTCCTAAGGACTTCTTGAGCGTCCTAAGGACTTCTTGACCGTCTTAAGGACTTCTTGACCGTCCTAAGGACTTCTTGACCGTCCTAAGGACTCCTTGACCGTCCTAAGGACTCCTTGACCGTCCTAAGGACTTCTTGACCGTCCTAAGGACTTCTTGACCGTCCTAAGGACTTCTTGACCGTCCTAAGGACTTCTTGACCGTCCTAAGGACTTCTTGACCGTCCTAAAGACTTCTTGACCGTCCTAAGGACTTCTTGACCGTCCTTAGGACTTCTTGACCGTCCATAGAACTTCAAGACCGTCCTAAGTTCTTCTTGACCGTCCTAAGTACTTCTTGACCATCCTAAAGTCTACTTGACCGTCCTAAGGACTTCTTGACCGTCCATAGGACCTCTTGACCGTCCTAAGGACTTCTTTACCGTCCTTAGGACTTCTTGACCGTCCTAAGGACTTCTTGACCGTCCCTAGGACTTCTTGACCGTCCTTAGGACTTCTTAACCGTTCTAAGTACTTCTTGACCGTCCTAAGGACTTCTTGACCGTCCTAAAGACTTCTTGAGCGTCCTAAGGACTTCTTGACCGTCTAAAAGACTTCTTGACCGTCCTAAGGACCTCTTGACCGTCCTAAGGACTTCTTGACCGTGCTAAGGACTTCTTGAGCGTCCTAAGGACTTCTTGACCGTCTTAAGTACTTCTTGACCGTCCTAAGGACTTCTTGACCGTCCTGAGGACTCCTTGACCGTCCTAAGGACTCCTTGACCGTCCTAAGGACTTCTTGACCGTCCTTAGGACTTCTTGACCGTCCTAAGGACTTCTTGACCGTCCTAAGGACTTCTTGACCGTCCTCAGAACTTGTTGACCGTCCTAAGGACTTCTTGACCGTCCTAAGGACTTCTTGACCGTCCTAAAGACTTCTTGACCGTCCTAAGGACTTCTTGACCGTCCTTAAGACTTCTTGACCGTCCATAGAACTTCAAGACCGTCCTAAGTTCTTCTTGACCGTCCTAAGTACTTCTTGACCATCCTAAAGTCTACTTGACCGTCCTAAGGACTTCTTGACCGTCCATAGGACTTCTTGACCGTCCTAAGGACCTCTTGACCGTCCTAAGGACTTCTTGACCGTGCTAAGGACTTCTTGAGCGTCCTAAGGACTTCTTGACCGTCCTAAGGACTTCTTGACCGTCCTAAGGACTTCTTGACCGTCCTAAGGACTTCTTGACCGTCCTAAGGACTTCTTGACCGTCCTAAAGACTTCTTGACCGTCCTAAAGACTTCCTGACCGTCCTAAGTACTTCTTGACCATCCTAAAGACTTCTTGACCGTCCTAAGGACTTCTTGACCGTCCATAGGACCTCTTGACCGTCCTAAGGACTTCTTTACCGTCCTTAGGACTTCTTGACCGTCCTAAGGACTTCGTGACCGTCCCTAGGACTTCTTGACCGTCCTTAGGACTTCTTAACCGTTCTTAGTACTTCTTGACCGTCCTAAGGACTTCTTGACCGTCCTAAAGACTTCTTGTGCGTCCTAAGGACTTCTTGACCGTCTAAAAGACTTCTTGACCGTCCTAAGGACTTCTTGACCGTCCTTAGAATTCTTGACCATCCTAAGGACTTCTTGACCGTCCTAAGGACTTCTTGACCGTCCTTAGGACTTCTTGACCATCCTTAGGACTTCTAGACCGTCCATAGAACTTCAAGACCGTCCTTAGGACTTTATGACCGTCCTAAAGACTTCTTGGCCGTCCTGAGGACTTCTTGACCGTCCTAATGACTACATGACCGTCCTAAAGACTTCTTGACCGTCCAAAGGGCTTCTTGACCGTCATAAGGACTTCTTGACCGTCCTTAGGACTTCTTGACAGTCCATAGGACCTCTTGACCGTCCCAAGAACTTCTTGACCGTCCTAAGGACTTCTTGACCGTCCTAAGGCTTTCTTGACCGTCCTTAAGACTTCTTGACCGTCCTAAGGACTTCTTGACCGTCCTAAAGACTTCTTGACCGTCCTAAGGACTTCTTGACCGTCCTTAGGACTTCTTGACCGTCCATAGAACTTCAAGAACGTCCTAAGTACTTCCTGACCGTCCTAAGTACTTCTTGCCCATCCTAAAGACTTCTTGACCGTCCTAAGGACTTCTTGACCGTCCATAGGACCTCTTGACCGTCCTAAGGACTTCTTTACCGTCCTTAGGACTTCTTGACCGTCCTAAGGACTTCGTGACCGTCCCTAGGACTTCTTGACCGTCCTTAGGACTTCTTAACCGTTCTTAGTACTTCTTGACCGTCCTAAGGACTTCTTGACCGTCCTAAAGACTTCTTGTGCGTCCTAAGGACTTCTTGACCGTCCTAAGGACTTCTTGACCGTCCTAAGGACTTCTTGACCGTCCTAAGGACTTCTTGAGCGTCCTAAGGACTTCTTGAGCGTCCTAAGGACTTCTTGACCGTCTTAAGGACTTCTTGACCGTCCTAAGGACTTCTTGACCGTCCTAAGGTCTCCTTGACCGTCCTAAGGACTCCTTGACCGTCCTAAGGACTTCTTGACCGTCCTAAGGACTTCTTGACCGTCCTAAGGACTTCTTGACCGTCCTAAGGACTTCTTGACCGTCCTAAGGACTTCTTGACCGTCCTAAAGACTTCTTGACCGTCCTAAGGACTTCTTGAGCGTCCTTAGGACTTCTTGACCGTCCATAGAACTTCAAGACCGTCCTAAGTTCTTCTTGACCGTCCTAAGTACTTCTTGACCATCCTAAAGTCTACTTGACCGTCCTAAGGACTTCTTGACCGTCCATAGGACCTCTTGACCGTCCTAAGGACTTCTTTACCGTCCTTAGGACTTCTTGACCGTCCTTAGGACTTCTTGACCGTCCTAAGGACTTCTTGACCGTCCCTAGGACTTCTTGACCGTCCTTAGGACTTCTTAACCGTTCTAAGTACTTCTTGACCGTCCTAAGGACTTCTTGACCGTCCTAAAGACTTCTTGAGCGTCCTAAGGACTTCTTGACCGTCTAAAAGACTTCTTGACCGTCCTAAGGACCTCTTGACCGTCCTAAGGACTTCTTGACCGTGCTAAGGACTTCTTGAGCGTCCTAAGGACTTCTTGACCGTCTTAAGTACTTCTTGACCGTCCTAAGGACTTCTTGACCGTCCTGAGGACTCCTTGACCGTCCTAAGGACTCCTTGACCGTCCTAAGGACTTCTTGACCGTCCTTAGGACTTCTTGACCGTCCTAAGGACTTCTTGACCGTCCTAAGGACTTCTTGACCGTCCTCAGAACTTGTTGACCGTCCTAAGGACTTCTTGACCGTCCTAAGGACTTCTTGACCGTCCTAAAGACTTCTTGACCGTCCTAAGGACTTCTTGACCGTCCTTAAGACTTCTTGACCGTCCATAGAACTTCAAGACCGTCCTAAGTTCTTCTTGACCGTCCTAAGTACTTCTTGACCATCCTAAAGTCTACTTGACCGTCCTAAGGACTTCTTGACCGTCCATAGGACTTCTTGACCGTCCTAAGGACCTCTTGACCGTCCTAAGGACTTCTTGACCGTGCTAAGGACTTCTTGAGCGTCCTAAGGACTTCTTGACCGTCCTAAGGACTTCTTGACCGTCCTAAGGACTTCTTGACCGTCCTAAGGACTTCTTGACCGTCCTAAGGACTTCTTGACCGTCCTAAAGACTTCTTGACCGTCCTAAGGACTTCTTGACCGTCCATAGAACTTCAAGACCGTCCTAAGTTCTTCTTGACCGTCCTAAGTACTTCTTGACCATCCTAAAGTCTACTTGACCGTCCTAAGGACTTCTTGACCGTCCATAGGACCTCTTGACCGTCCTAAGGACTTCTTTACCGTCCTTAGGACTTCTTGACCGTCCTAAGGACTTCTTGACCGTCCCTAGGACTTCTTGACCGTCCTTAGGACTTCTTAAACGTTCTAAGTACTTCTTGACCGTCCTAAGGACTTCTTGACCGTCCTAAAGACTTCTTGAGCGTCCTAAGGACTTCTTGACCGTCTAAAAGACTTCTTGACCGTCCTAAGGACCTCTTGACCGTCCTAAGGACTTCTTGACCGTGCTAAGGACTTCTTGAGCGTCCTAAGGACTTCTTGACCGTCTTAAGTACTTCTTGACCGTCCTAAGGACTCCTTGACCGTCCTAAGGACTTCTTGACCGTCCTAAGGACTTCTTGACCGTCCTAAGGACTTCTAGAACGTCCTTAGGACTCCTTGACCGTCCTAAGGACTCCTTGACCGTCCTAAGGACTTCTTGACCGTCCTAAGGACTTCTTGACCGTCCTAAGGACTTCTTGACCGTCCTCAGAACTTGTTGACCGTCCTAAGGACTTTCTGACCGTCCTAAGGATTTCTTGACCGTCCTAAGGACTTCTAGACCGTCCTTAGGACTTCTTGACCGTCCTTGGAGCTTCAAGACCGTTCTAAGTTTTTCTTGACCGTCCTAAGGACTTCTTGACCGTCCTAAAGACTTCTTGACCGTCCTAAGGACTTTTTGACCGTCCTAAAGACTTCTTGACCGTCCTAAGAACTTCTTGAGCGTCTTAAGGACTTCTTGACCGTCCTTAGCACTTCTTGACCGTCCTAACGACTACTTGACCGTCCTAAGGACTTCTTGACCGTCCTAAGGACCTCTTTACCGTCCATAGGACTTCTTGATCGTCCATAGGACTTCTAGACCGTCCTAAAGACTTCTTGACCGTCCTAAGGACTTCTTGACCGTCCTAAGGACTTCTTGACCGTCCTAAGGACTTCTTGACCGTCCTAAGGACTTCTAGAACGTCCTTAGGACTTCTTGACCGTCCTAAGGACTTCTTAACCGTCCTAAGGACTCCTTGACCGTCCTAAGGACTCCTTGACCGTCCTAAGGACTTCTTGACCGTCCTAAGGACTTCTTGAACGTCCTAAGGACTTCTAGAACGTCCTTAGGACTTCTTGACCGTCCTAAGGACTTCTTGACCGTCCATAGAGCTTCAAGACCGTTCTAAGTTTTTCTTGACCGTCCTAAGGACTTCTTGACCGTCCTAAGGACTCCTTGACCGTCCTAAGGACTTCTTGACCGTCCTAAGGACTTCTTGACCGTCCTAAGGACTCCTTGACCGTCCTAAGGACTCCTTGACCGTCCTAAGGACTTCTTGACCGTCTTAAGGACTTCTTGACCGTCCTAAGGACTTCTTGACCGTCCTCAGAACTTGTAGACCGTCCTAAGGACTTCTTGACCGTCCTTAGGACTCCTTGACAGTCCTAAGGACTCCTTGACCGTCCTAAGGACTTCTTGACCGTCCTAAGGACTTCTTGACCGTCCTCAGAACTTGTTGACCGTCCTAAGGACTTCTTGACCGTCCTAAGGACTTCTTGACCGTCCTAAGGACTTCTTGACCGTCCTAAGGATTTCTTGACCGTCCTAAGGACTTCTAGACCGTCCTTAGGACTTCTTGACCGTCCTTGGAGCTTCAAGACCGTTCTTAGTTTTTCTTGACCGTCCTAAGGACTTCTTGACCGTCCTAAAGACTTCTTGACCGTCCTAAGGACTTTTTGACCGTTCTAAAGACTTCTTGACCGTCCTAAGGACTTCTTGAGCGTCTTAAGGACTTCTTGACCGTCCTTAGCACTTCTTGACCGTCCTAACGACTACTTGACCGTCCTAAGGACTTCTTGATCGTCCATAGGACTTCTAGACCGTCCTAAAGACTTCTTGACCGTCCTAAGGACTTCTTGACCGTCCTAAGGACTCCTTGACCGTCCTAAGGACTCCTTGACCGTCCTAAGGACTTCTTGACCGTCCTAAGGACTTCTTGACAATCCTAAGGACTTCTAGAACGTCCTTAGGACTTCTTGACCGTCCTAAGGACTTCTTGACCGTCCATAGAGCTTCAAGACCGTTCTAAGTTTTTCTTGACCGTCCTAAGGACTTCTTGACCGTCCTAAGGACTCCTTGACCGTCCTAAGGACTTCTTGACCGTCCTAAGGACTTCTTGACCGTCCTAAGGACTCCTTGACCGTCCTAAGGACTTCTTGACCGTCCTTAGGACTTCTTGACCGTCCTAAGGACTTCTTGACCGTCCTCAGAACTTGTAGACCGTCCTAAGGACTTCTTGACCGTCCTAAGGACTTCTTGACAGTCCTAAGGATTTCTTGACCGTCCTAAGGACTTCTAGACCGTCCTTAGGACTTGACCGTCCTTAGAGCTTCAAGACCGTTCTAAGTTTTTCTTGACCGTCCTAAGGACTTCTTGACCGTCCTAAAAACTTCTTGACCGTCCTAAGGACTTTTTGACCGTCCTAAAGACTTCTTGACCGTCCTAAGGACTTCTTGAGCGTCTTAAGGACTTCTTGACCGTCCTAAGCACTTCTTGACCGTCCTAACGACTACTTGACCGTCCTAAGGACTTTTTGACCGTCCTAAAGACTTCTTGACCGTCCTAAGGACTTCTTGACCGTCCTAAAGACCTCTTTACCGTCCATAGGACTTCTTGATCGTCCATAGGACTTCTAGACCGTCCTAAAGACTTCTTGACCGTCCTAAGGACTTCTTGACCGTCCTAAGGACTCCTTGACCGTCCTAAGGACTTCTTGACCGTCCTAAGGACTTCTTGAGCGTCCTAAGGACTTCTTAACCGTCCTTAGGACTTCTTGACCGTCCTAAGGACTCCTTGACCGTCCTAAGGACTCCTTGACCGTCCTAAGGACTCCTTGACCGTCCTAAGGACTCCTTGACCGTCCTAAGGACTCCTTAACCGTCCTAAGGACTTCTTGACCGTCCCAAGGACTTCTTGACCGTCCTAAGGACTTCTAGAACGTCCTTAGGACTCCTTGACCGTCCTAAGGACTCCTTGACCGTCCTAAGGACTTCTTGACCGTCCTAAGGACTTCTTGACCGTCCTAAGGACTTCTTGACCGTCCTCAGAACTTGTTGACCGTCCTAAGGACTTCTTGACCGTCCTAAGGACTTCTTGACCGTCCTAAGGACTTCTTGACCGTCCTAAGGACTTCTTGACCGTCCTCAGAACTTGTTGACCGTCCTAAGGACTTCTTGACCGTCCTAAGGACTTCTTGACCGTCCTAAGGACTTCTTGACCGTCCTAAAGACTTCTTGACCGTCCTAAGGACTTCTTGACCGTCCTAAGGACTTCTTGACCGTCCTAAGGACTTCTTGAGCGTCCTAAGGACTTCTTGACCGTCCTAAAGACTTCTTGACCGTCCTAAGGACTCTTTGACCGTCCTAAGGACTCCTTGACCGTCCTAAGGACTTCTTGACCGTCCTAAGGACTTCTTGACCGTCCTAAGGACTTCTAGAACGTCCTTAGGACTTCTTGACCGTCCTAAGGACTTCTTGACCGTCCATAGAGCTTCAAGACCGTTCCAAGTTTTTCTTGACCGTCCTAAGGACTTCTTGACCGTCCTAAGGACTCCTTGACCGTCCTAAGGACTTCTTGACCGTCCTAAGGACTTCTTGACCGTCCTAAGGACTCCTTGACCGTCCTAAGGACTCCTTGACCGTCCTAAGGACTTCTTGACCGTCCTAAGGACTTCTTGACCGTCCTAAGGACTTCTTGACCGTCCTCAGAACTTGTAGACCGTCCTAAGGACTTCTTGACCGTCCTAAGGACTTCTTGACAGTCCTAAGGATTTCTTGACCGTCCTAAGGACTTCTAGACCGTCCTTAGGACTTGACCGTCCTTAGAGCTTCAAGACCGTTCTAAGTTTTTCTTGACCGTCCTAAGGACTTCTTGACCGTCCTAAAAACTTCTTGACCGTCCTAAGGACTTTTTGACCGTCCTAAAGACTTCTTGACCGTCCTAAGGACTTCTTGAGCGTCTTAAGGACTTCTTGACCGTCCTTAGCACTTCTTGACCGTCCTAACGACTACTTGACCGTCCTAAGGACTTTTTGACCGTCCTAAAGACTTCTTGACCGTCCTAAGGACTTCTTGACCGTCCTAAAGACCTCTTTACCGTCCATAGGACTTCTTGATCGTCCATAGGACTTCTAGACCGTCCTATAGACTTCTTGACCGTCCTAAGGACTTCTTGACCGTCCTAAGGACTCCTTGACCGTCCTAAGGACTTCTTGACCGTCCTAAGGACTTCTTGAGCGTCCTAAGGACTTCTTAACCGTCCTTAGGACTTCTTGACCGTCCTAAGGACTCCTTGACCGTCCTAAGGACTCCTTGACCGTCCTAAGGACTCCTTGACCGTCCTAAGGACTCCTTAACCGTCCTAAGGACTTCTTGACCGTCCCAAGGACTTCTTGACCGTCCTAAGGACTTCTAGAACGTCCTTAGGACTCCTTGACCGTCCTAAGGACTCCTTGACCGTCCTAAGGACTCCTTGACCGTCCTAAGGACTTCTTGACCGTCCTAAGGACTTCTTGACCGTCCTAAGGACTTCTTGACCGTCCTCAGAACTTGTTGACCGTCCTAAGGACTTCTTGACCGTCCTAAGGACTTCTTGACCGTCCTAAGGACTTCTTGACCGTCCTAAGGACTTCTTGACCGTCCTCAGAACTTGTTGACCGTCCTAAGGACTTCTTGACCGTCCTAAGGACTTCTTGACCGTCCTAAGGACTTCTTGACCGTCCTAAGGATTTCTTGACCGTCCTAAGGATTTCTTGACCGTCCTAAGGACTTCTAGACCGTCCTAAGGACTTCTTGACCGTCCTTGGAGCTTCAAGACCGTTCTAAGTTTTTCTTGACCGTCCTAAGGACTTCTTGACCGTCCTAAAGACTTCTTGACCGTCCTAAGGACTTTTTGACCGTCCTAAAGACTTCTTGACCGTCCTAAGGACTTCTTGAGCGTCTTAAGGACTTCTTGACCGTCCTTAGCACTTCTTGACCGTCCTAACGACTACTTGACCGTCCTAAGGACTTTTTGACCGTCCTAAAGACTTCTTGACCGTCCTAAGGACTTCTTGACCGTCCTAAGGACCTCTTTACCGTCCATAGGACTTCTTGATCGTCCATAGGACTTCTAGACCGTCCTAAAGACTTCTTGACCGTCCTAAGGACTTCTTGACCGTTCAAGGACTCCTTGACCGTCCTAAGGACTCCTTGACCGTCCTAAGGACTCCTTGACCGTCCTAAGGACTTCTTGACCGTCCTAAGGACTTCTTGACCGTCCTAAGGACTTCTTGAGCGTCTTAAGGACTTCTTGACCGTCCTTAGCACTTCTTGACCGTCCTAACGACTACTTGACCGTCCTAAGGACTTTTTGACCGTCCTAAAGACTTCTTGACCGTCCTAAGGACTTCTTGACCGTCCTAAAGACCTCTTTACCGTCCATAGGACTTCTTGATCGTCCTAAAGACCTCTTTACCGTCCATAGGACTTCTTGATCGTCCATAGGACTTCTAGACCGTCCTAAAGACTTCTTGACCGTCCTAAGGACTTCTTGACCGTCCTAAGGACTCCTTGACCATCCTAAGGACTCCTTGACCGTCCTAAGGACTTCTTGACCGTCCTAAGGACTTCTTGAGCGTCCTAAGGACTTCTTAACCGTCCTTAGGACTTCTTGACCGTCCTAAGGACTCCTTGACCGTCCTAAGGACTTCTTGACCGTCCTAAGGACTCCTTGACCGTCCTAAGGACTCCTTAACCGTCCTAAGGACTTCTTGACCGTCCTAAGGACTTCTTGACCGTCCTAAGGATTTCTTGACCGTCCTAAGGATTTCTTGACCGTCCTAAGGACTTCTAGACCGTCCTTAGGACTTCTTGACCGTCCTTGGAGCTTCAAGACCGTTCTAAGTTTTTCTTGACCGTCCTAAGGACTTCTTGACCGTCCTAAAGACCTCTTTACCGTCCATAGGACTTCTTGATCGTCCATAGGACTTCTAGACCGTCCTAAAGACTTCTTGACCGTCCTAAGGACTTCTTGACCGTCCTAAGGACTCCTTGACCATCCTAAGGACTCCTTGACCGTCCTAAGGACTTCTTGACCGTCCTAAGGACTTCTTGAGCGTCCTAAGGACTTCTTAACCGTCCTTAGGACTTCTTGACCGTCCTAAGGACTCCTTGACCGTCCTAAGGACTTCTTGACCGTCCTAAGGACTCCTTGACCGTCCTAAGGACTCCTTAACCGTCCTAAGGACTTCTTGACCGTCCTAAGGACTTCTTGACCGTCCTAAGGATTTCTTGACCGTCCTAAGGATTTCTTGACCGTCCTAAGGACTTCTAGACCGTCCTTAGGACTTCTTGACCGTCCTTGGAGCTTCAAGACCGTTCTAAGTTTTTCTTGACCGTCCTAAGGACTTCTCGACCGTCCTAAAGACTTCTTGACCGTCCTAAGGACTTCTTGAGCGTCTTAAGGACTTCTTGACCGTCCTTAGCACTTCTTGACCGTCCTAACGACTACTTGACCGTCCTAAGGACTTTTTGACCGTCCTAAAGACTTCTTGACCGTCCTAAGGACTTCTTGACCGTCCTAAGGACCTCTTTACCGTCCATAGGACTTCTTGATCGTCCATAGGACTTCTAGACCGTCCTAAAGACTTCTTGACCGTCCTAAGGACTTCTTGACCGTCCTAAGGACTCCTTGACCGTCCTAAGGACTTCTTAACCGTCCTAAGGACTCCTTGACCGTCCTAAGGACTCCTTGACCGTCCTAAGGACTCCTTGACCGTCCTAAGGACTTCTTGACCGTCCTAAGGACTTCTTGAGCGTCTTAAGGACTTCTTGACCGTCCTTAGCACTTCTTGACCGTCCTAACGACTACTTGACCGTCCTAAGGACTTTTTGACCGTCCTAAAGACTTCTTGACCGTCCTAAGGACTTCTTGACCGTCCTAAAGACCTCTTTACCGTCCATAGGACTTCTTGATCGTCCTAAAGACCTCTTTACCGTCCATAGGACTTCTTGATCGTCCATAGGACTTCTAGACCGTCCTAAAGACTTCTTGACCGTCCTAAGGACTTCTTGACCGTCCTAAGGACTCCTTGACCATCCTAAGGACTCCTTGACCGTCCTAAGGACTTCTTGACCGTCCTAAGGACTTCTTGACCGTCCTAAGGACTCCTTGACCGTCCTAAGGACTCCTTGACCGTCCTAAGGACTCCTTGACCGTCCTAAGGACTCCTTAACCGTCCTAAGGACTTCTTGACCGTCCTAAGGACTTCTTGACCGTCCTAAGGACTTCTAGAACGTCCTTAGGACTCCTTGACCGTCCTAAGGACTCCTTGACCGTCCTAAGGACTTCTTGACCGTCCTAAGGACTTCTTGACCGTCCTAAGGACTTCTTGACCGTCCTCAGAACTTGTTGACCGTCCTAAGGACTTCTTGACCGTCCTTAGGACTTCTTGACCGTCCTAAGGACTTCTTGACCGTCCTAAGGATTTCTTGACCGTCCTAAGGACTTCTAGACCGTCCTTAGGACTTCTTGACCGTCCTTGGAGCTTCAAGACCGTTCTAAGTTTTTCTTGACCGTCCTAAGGACTTCTTGACCGTCCTAAAGACCTCTTTACCGTCCATAGGACTTCTTGATCGTCCTAAAGACCTCTTTACCGTCCATAGGACTTCTTGATCGTCCATAGGACTTCTAGACCGTCCTAAAGACTTCTTGACCGTCCTAAGGACTTCTTGACCGTCCTAAGGACTTCTTGACCGTCCTAAGGACTTTTTGACCGTCCTAAAGACTTCTTGACCGTCCTAAGGACTTCTTGACCGTCCTAAGGACTTCTTGAGCGTCCTAAGGACTTCTTAACCGTCCTTAGGACTTCTTGACCGTCCTAAGGACTCCTTGACCGTCCTAAGGACTCCTTGACCGTCCTAAGGACTCCTTAACCGTCCTAAGGACTTCTTGACCATCCTAAGGACTTCTTGACCGTCCTAAGGATTTCTTGACCGTCCTAAGGATTTCTTGACCGTCCTAAGGACTTCTAGACCGTCCTTAGGACTTCTTGACCGTCCTTGGAGCTTCAAGACCGTTCTAAGTTTTTCTTGACCGTCCTAAGGACTTCTTGACCGTCCTAAAGACTTCTTGACCGTCCTAAGGACTTTTTGACCGTCCTAAAGACTTCTTGACCGTCCTAAGGACTTCTTGAGCGTCTTAAGGACTTCTTGACCGTCCTTAGCACTTCTTGACCGTCCTAACGACTACTTGACCGTCCTAAGGACTTTTTGACCGTCCTAAAGACTTCTTGACCGTCCTAAGGACTTCTTGACCGTCCTAAGGACCTCTTTACCGTCCATAGGACTTCTTGATCGTCCATAGGACTTCTAGACCGTCCTAAAGACTTCTTGACCGTCCTAAGGACTTCTTGACCGTCCTAAGGACTCCTTGACCGTCCTAAGGACTTCTTAACCGTCCTAAGGACTCCTTGACCGTCCTAAGGACTCCTTGACCGTCCTAAGGACTCCTTGACCGTCCTAAGGACTTCTTGACCGTCCTAAGGACTTCTTGACCGTCCTAAGGACTTCTTGAGCGTCTTAAGGACTTCTTGACCGTCCTTAGCACTTCTTGACCGTCCTAACGACTACTTGACCGTCCTAAGGACTTTTTGACCGTCCTAAAGACTTCTTGACCGTCCTAAGGACTTCTTGACCGTCCTAAAGACCTCTTTACCGTCCATAGGACTTCTTGATCGTCCTAAAGACCTCTTTACCGTCCATAGGACTTCTTGATCGTCCATAGGACTTCTAGACCGTCCTAAAGACTTCTTGACCGTCCTAAGGACTTCTTGACCGTCCTAAGGACTCCTTGACCATCCTAAGGACTTCTTGACCGTCCTAAAGACCTCTTTACCGTCCATAGGACTTCTTGATCGTCCTAAAGACCTCTTTACCGTCCATAGGACTTCTTGATCGTCCATAGGACTTCTAGACCGTCCTAAAGACTTCTTGACCGTCCTAAGGACTTCTTGACCGTCCTAAGGACTCCTTGACCATCCTAAGGACTCCTTGACCGTCCTAAGGACTTCTTGACCGTCCTAAGGACTTCTTGACCGTCCTAAGGACTCCTTGACCGTCCTAAGGACTCCTTGACCGTCCTAAGGACTCCTTGACCGTCCTAAGGACTCCTTAACCGTCCTAAGGACTTCTTGACCGTCCTAAGGACTTCTTGACCGTCCTAAGGACTTCTAGAACGTCCTTAGGACTCCTTGACCGTCCTAAGGACTCCTTGACCGTCCTAAGGACTTCTTGACCGTCCTAAGGACTTCTTGACCGTCCTAAGGACTTCTTGACCGTCCTCAGAACTTGTTGACCGTCCTAAGGACTTCTTGACCGTCCTTAGGACTTCTTGACCGTCCTAAGGACTTCTTGACCGTCCTAAGGATTTCTTGACCGTCCTAAGGACTTCTAGACCGTCCTTAGGACTTCTTGACCGTCCTTGGAGCTTCAAGACCGTTCTAAGTTTTTCTTGACCGTCCTAAGGACTTCTTGACCGTCCTAAAGACCTCTTTACCGTCCATAGGACTTCTTGATCGTCCTAAAGACCTCTTTACCGTCCATAGGACTTCTTGATCGTCCATAGGACTTCTAGACCGTCCTAAAGACTTCTTGACCGTCCTAAGGACTTCTTGACCGTCCTAAGGACTTCTTGACCGTCCTAAGGACTTTTTGACCGTCCTAAAGACTTCTTGACCGTCCTAAGGACTTCTTGACCGTCCTAAGGACTTCTTGAGCGTCCTAAGGACTTCTTAACCGTCCTTAGGACTTCTTGACCGTCCTAAGGACTCCTTGACCGTCCTAAGGACTCCTTGACCGTCCTAAGGACTCCTTAACCGTCCTAAGGACTTCTTGACCATCCTAAGGACTTCTTGACCGTCCTAAGGATTTCTTGACCGTCCTAAGGATTTCTTGACCGTCCTAAGGACTTCTAGACCGTCCTTAGGACTTCTTGACCGTCCTTGGAGCTTCAAGACCGTTCTAAGTTTTTCTTGACCGTCCTAAGGACTTCTTGACCGTCCTAAAGACTTCTTGACCGTCCTAAGGACTTTTTGACCGTCCTAAAGACTTCTTGACCGTCCTAAGGACTTCTTGAGCGTCTTAAGGACTTCTTGACCGTCCTTAGCACTTCTTGACCGTCCTAACGACTACTTGACCGTCCTAAGGACTTTTTGACCGTCCTAAAGACTTCTTGACCGTCATAAGGACTTCTTGACCGTCCTAAGGACCTCTTTACCGTCCATAGGACTTCTTGATCGTCCATAGGACTTCTAGACCGTCCTAAAGACTTCTTGACCGTCCTAAGGACTTCTTGACCGTCCTAAGGACTCCTTGACCGTCCTAAGGACTTCTTAACCGTCCTAAGGACTCCTTGACCGTCCTAAGGACTCCTTGACCGTCCTAAGGACTCCTTGACCGTCCTAAGGACTTCTTGACCGTCCTAAGGACTTCTTGACCGTCCTAAGGACTTCTTGACCGTCCTAAGGACTTCTTGAGCGTCTTAAGGACTTCTTGACCGTCCTAACGACTACTTGACCGTCCTAAGGACTTTTTGACCGTCCTAAAGACTTCTTGACCGTCCTAAGGACTTCTTGACCGTCCTAAAGACCTCTTTACCGTCCATAGGACTTCTTGATCGTCCTAAAGACCTCTTTACCGTCCATAGGACTTCTTGATCGTCCATAGGACTTCTAGACCGTCCTAAAGACTTCTTGACCGTCCTAAGGACTTCTTGACCGTCCTAAGGACTCCTTGACCATCCTAAGGACTCCTTGACCGTCCTAAGGACTTCTTGACCGTCCTAAGGACTTCTTGAGCGTCCTAAGGACTTCTTAACCGTCCTTAGGACTTCTTGACCGTCCTAAGGACTCCTTGACCGTCCTAAGGACTTCTTGACCGTCCTAAGGACTTCTTGACCGTCCTAAGGACTTCTTGACCGTCCTAAGGACTTCTTGACCGTCCTAAGGACTTCTTGACCGTCCTAAGGACTTCTAGAACGTCCTTAGGACTCCTTGACCGTCCTAAGGACTCCTTGACCGTCCTAAAGACTTCTTGACCGTCCTAAGGACTTCTTGAGCGTCTTAAGGACTTCTTGACCGTCCTTAGCACTTCTTGACCGTCCTAACGACTACTTGACCGTCCTAAGGACTTTTTGACCGTCCTAAAGACTTCTTGACCGTCCTAAGGACTTCTTGACCGTCCTAAGGACCTCTTTACCGTCCATGGGACTTCTTGATCGTCCATAGGACTTCTAGACCGTCCTAAAGACTTCTTGACCGTCCTAAGGACTCCTTGACCGTCCTAAGGACTCCTTGACCGTCCTAAGGACTTCTTGACCGTCCTAAGGACTTCTTGACCGTCCTAAGGACTTCTTGACCGTCCTAAGGACTTCTAGAACGTCCTTAGGACTTCTTGACCGTCCTAAGGACTTCTTGACCGTCCATAGAGCTTCAAGACCGTTCTAAGTTTTTCTTGACAGTCCTAGAGACTTCTTGACCGTCCTAAAGACTTCTTGACCGTCCTAAGGAATTTTTGACCGTCCTAAGGACTTCTTGACCGTCCTAAGGACTCCTTGACCGTCCTAAGGACTCCTTGACCGTCCTAAGGACTTCTTGACCGTCCTAAGGACTTCTTGACCGTCCTAAGGACTCCTTGACCGTCCTAAGGACTTCTTGACCGTCCTAAGGACTTCTTGACCGTCCTAAGGACTTCTAGAAAGTCCTTAGGACTTCTTGACCGTCCTAAGGACTTCTTAACCGTCCTAAGGACTCCTTGACCGTCCTAAGGACTCCTTGACCGTCCTAAGGACTTCTTGACCGTCCTAAGGACTTCTTGACCGTCCTAAGGACTTCTTGACCGTCCTAAGGACTTCTAGAACGTCCTTAGGACTTCTTGACCGTCCTAAGGACTTCTTGACCGTCCATTGAGCTTCAAGAACGTTCTATGTTTTTCTTGACAGGCCTAGAGACTTCTTGACCGTCCTAAAGACTTCTTGACCGTCCTAAGGAATTTTTGACCGTCCTAAGGACTTCTTGACCGTCCTAAGGACTCCTTGACCGTCCTAAGGACTCCTTGACCGTCCTAAGGACTTCTTGACCGTCCTAAGGACTTCTTGACAGTCCTAAGGACTCCTTGACCGTCCTAAGGACTCCTTGACCGTCCTAAGGACTCCTTGACCGTCCTAAGGACTTCTTGACCGTCCTAAGGACTTCTTGAGCGTCTTAAGGACTTCTTGACCGTCCTTAGCACTTCTTGACTGTCCTAAGGACTACTTGACCGTCCTAAGGACTCCTTGACCGTCCTAAGGACTCCTTGACCGTCCTAAGGACTCCTTGACCGTCCTTAGGACTTCTTGACCGTCCTAAGGACTTCTTGAACGTCTTAAGGACTTCTTGACCGTCCTTAGCACTTCTTGACTGTCCTAAGGACTACTTGACCGTCCTAAGGACTTTTTGAACGTCCTATAGACTTCTTGACCGTCCTAAAGACTTCTTGGGCGTCCTAAGGACTTCTTGACCGTCCATAGAGCTTCAAGACCGTTCTAAGTTTTTCTTGACAGTCCTAGAGACTTCTTGACCGTCCTAAAGACTTCTTGACCGTCCTAAGGAATTTTTGACCGTCCTAAAGACTTCTTGACCGTCCTAAGGACCATTTACCGTCCATAGGACTTCTTGATCGTCCATAGGACTTCTAGACCGTCCTAAAGACTTCTTGACCGTCCTAAGGACTTCTTGACCGTCCTAAGGACTCCTTGACCGTCCTAAGGACTCCTTGACCGTCCTTAGGACTTCTTGACCGTCCTAAGGACTTCTTGAGCGTCCTAAGGACTTCTTGACCGTCCTAAAGACTTCTTGACCGTCCTAAGGACTCTTTGACCGTCCTAAGGACTCCTTGACCGTCCTAAGGACTCCTTGACCGTCCTAAGGACTTCTTGACCGTCCTAAGGACTTCTTGACCGTCCTAAGGACTTCTTGACCGTCCTAAGGACTTCTAGAACGTCCTTAGGACTCCTTGACCGTCCTAAGGACTCCTTGACCGTCCTAAGGACTTCTTGACCGTCCTAAGGACTTCTTGACCGTCCTAAGGACTTCTTGACCGTCCTAAGGACTTCTTGACCGTCCTAAGGATTTCTTGACCGTCCTAAGGACTTCTAGACCGTCCTTAGGACTTCTTGACCGTCCTTAGAGCTTCAAGACCGTTCTAAGTTTTTCTTGACCGTCCTAAGGACTTCTTAACCGTCCTAAAGACTTCTTGACCGTCCTAAGGACTTTTTGACCGTCCTAAAGACTTCTTGACCGTCCTAAGAACTTCTTGAGCGTCTTAAGGACTTCTTGACCGTCCTTAGCACTTCTTGACCGTCCTAACGACTACTTGACCGTCCTAAGGACTCCTTGACCGTCCTAAGGACTTCTTGACCGTCCTAAGGACTTCTTGACCGTCCTAAGGACTTCTAGAACGTCATTAGGACTCCTTGACCGTCCTAAGGACTCCTTGACCGTCCTAAGGACTTCTTGACCGTCCTAAGGACTTCTTGACCGTCCTCAGAACTTGTTGACCGTCCTAAGGACTTCTTGACCGTCCTAAGGACTTCTTGACCGTCCTAAGGATTTCTTGACCGTCCTAAGGACTTCTAGACCGTCCTTAGGACTTCTTGACCGTCCTTAGAGCTTCAAGACCGTTCTAAGTTTTTCTTGACCGTCCTAAGGACTTCTTGACCGTCCTAAAGACTTCTTGACCGTCCTAAGGACTTTTTGACCGTCCTAAAGACTTCTTGACCGTCCTAAGAACTTCTTGAGCGTCTTAAGGACTTCTTGACCGTCCTTAGCACTTCTTGACCGTCCTAACGACTACCTGACCGTCCTAAGGACTTTTTGACCGTCCTAAAGACTTCTTGACCGTCCTAAGGACTTCTTGACCGTCCTAAGGACCTCTTTACCGTCCATAGGACTTCTTGATCGTCCATAGGACTTCTTGCCGTCCTAAGGACTTCTTGACCGTCCTAAGGACTCCTTGACCGTCCTAAGGACTTCTTGAGCGTCTTAAGGACTTCTTGACCGTCCTTAGCACTTCTTGACCGTCCTAACGACTACTTGACCGTCCTAAGGACTTTTTGACCGTCCTAAAGACTTCTTGACCGTCCTAAGGACTTCTTGACCGTCCTAAGGACTTCTTAACCGTCCTAAGGACTTCTTGACCGTCCTAAGGACTCATTGACCGTCCTAAGGACTCCTTGACCGTCCTAAGGACTTCTTGACCGTCCTAAGGACTTCTTGACCGTCCTAAGGACTTCTAGAACGTCCTTAGGACTTCTTGACCGTCCTAAGGACTTCTAGAACGTCCTTAGGACTTCTTTACCGTCCTAAGGACTTCTTAACCGTCCTAAGGACTTCTTGACCGTCCTAAGGACTTCTTGACCGTCCTAAGGACTCCTTGACCGTCCTAAGGACTTCTTGACCGTCCTAAGGACTTCTAGAACGTCCTTAGGACTTCTTGAACGTCCTTAGGACTTCTTGACCGTCCTAAGGACTTCTTGAGCGTCTTAAGGACTTCTTGACCGTCCTTAGCACTTCTTGACTGTCCTAAGGACTACTTGACCGTCCTAAGGACTTTTTGAACGTCCTATAGACTTCTTGACCGTCCTAAAGACTTCTTGGGCGTCCTAAGGACTTCTTGACCGTCCTAAGGACTTATTGACCGTCCTAAGGACTCCTTGACCGTCCTAAGAACTTTTTGAGCGTCTTAAGGACTTCTTGACCGTCCTTAGCACTTCTTGACCGTCCTAACGACTACTTGACCGTCCTAAGGACTCCTTGACCGTCCTAAGGACTTCTTGACCGTCCTAAGGACTTCTTGACCGTCCTAAGGACTTCTTGACCGTCCTAAGGACTTCTAGAACGTCCTTAGGACTCCTTGACCGTCCTAAGGACTCCTTGACCGTCCTAAGGACTTCTTGACCGTCCTAAGGACTTCTTGACCGTCCTCAGAACTTGTTGACCGTCCTAAGGACTTCTTGACCGTCCTAAGGACTTCTTGACCGTCCTAAGGATTTCTTGACCGTCCTAAGGACTTCTAGACCGTCCTTAGGACTTCTTGACCGTCCTTAGAGCTTCAAGACCGTTCTAAGTTTTTCTTGACCGTCCTAAGGACTTCTTGACCGTCCTAAAGACTTCTTGACCGTCCTAAGGACTTTTTGACCGTCCTAAAGACTTCTTGACCGTCCTAAGAACTTCTTGAGCGTCTTAAGGACTTCTTGACCGTCCTTAGCACTTCTTGACCGTCCTAACGACTACTTGACCGTCTTAAGGACTTTTTGACCGTCCTAAAGACTTCTTGACCGTCCTAAGGACTTCTTGACCGTCCTAAGGACCTCTTTACCGTCCATAGGACTTCTTGATCGTCCATAGGACTTCTAGACCGTCCTAAAGACTTCTTGACCGTCCTAAGGACTTCTTGACCGTCCTAAGGACTCCTTGACCGTCCTAAGGACTCCTTGACCGTCCTAAGGACTTCTTGACCGTCCTAAGGACTTCTTGACCGTCCTAAGGACTTCTTAACCGTCCTAAGGACTTCTTGACCGTCCTAAGGACTCATTGACCGTCCTAAGGACTCCTTGACCGTCCTAAGGACTTCTTGACCGTCCTAAGGACTTCTTGACCGTCCTAAGGACTTCTAGAACGTCCTTAGGACTTCTTGACCGTCCTAAGGACTTCTAGAACGTCCTTAGGACTTCTTGACCGTCCTAAGGACTTCTTAACCGTCCTAAGGACTTCTTGACCGTCCTAAGGACTTCTTGACCGTCCTCAGAACTTGTTGACCGTCCTAAGGACTTCTTGACCGTCCTAAGGACTTCTTGACCGTCCTAAGGATTTCTTGACCGTCCTAAGGACTTCTAGACCGTCCTTAGGACTTCTTGACCGTCCTTAGAGCTTCAAGACCGTTCTAAGTTTTTCTTGACCGTCCTAAGGACTTCTTGACCGTCCTAAAGACTTCTTGACCGTCCTAAGGACTTTTTGACCGTCCTAAAGACTTCTTGACCGTCCTAAGGACTTCTAGAACGTCCTTAGGACTCCTTGACCGTCCTAAGGACTCCTTGACCGTCCTAAGGACTTCTTGACCGTCCTAAGGACTTCTTGACCGTCCTCAGAACTTGTTGACCGTCCTAAGGACTTCTTGACCGTCCTAAGGACTTCTTGACCGTCCTAAGGATTTCTTGACCGTCCTAAGGACTTCTAGACCGTCCTTAGGACTTCTTGACCGTCCTTAGAGCTTCAAGACCGTTCTAAGTTTTTCTTGACCGTCCTAAGGACTTCTTGACCGTCCTAAAGACTTCTTGACCGTCCTAAGGACTTTTTGACCGTTCTAAAGACTTCTTGACCGTCCTAAGAACTTCTTGAGCGTCTTAAGGACTTCTTGACCGTCCTTAGCACTTCTTGACCGTCCTAACGACTACTTGACCGTCCTAAGGACTTTTTGACCGTCCTAAAGACTTCTTGACCGTCCTAAGGACTTCTTGACCGTCCTAAGGACCTCTTTACCGTCCATAGGACTTCTTGATCGTCCATAGGACTTCTAGACCGTCCTAAAGACTTCTTGACCGTCCTAAGGACTTCTTGACCGTCCTAAGGACTCCTTGACCGTCCTAAGGACTCCTTGACCGTCCTAAGGACTTCTTGACCGTCCTAAGGACTTCTTGACCGTCCTAAGGACTTCTTAACCGTCCTAAGGACTTCTTGACCGTCCTAAGGACTCATTGACCGTCCTAAGGACTCCTTGACCGTCCTAAGGACTTCTTGACCGTCCTAAGGACTTCTTGACCGTCCTAAGGACTTCTAGAACGTCCCTAGGACTTCTTGACCGTCCTAAGGACTTCTAGAACGTCCTTAGGACTTCTTGACCGTCCTAAGGACTTCTTAACCGTCCTAAGGACTTCTTGACCGTCCTAAGGACTTCTTGACCGTCCTAAGGACTCCTTGACCGTCCTAAGGACTTCTTGACCGTCCTAAGGACTTCTAGAACGTCCTTAGGACTTCTTGACCGTCCTAAGGACTTCTTGAGCGTCTTAAGGACTTCTTGACCGTCCTTAGCACTTCTTGACTGTCCTAAGGACTACTTGACCGTCCTAAGGACTTTTTGAACGTCCTATAGACTTCTTGACCGTCCTAAAGACTTCTTGGGCGTCCTAAGGACTTCTTGACCGTCCTAAGGACTTATTGACCGTCCTAAGGACTCCTTGACCGTCCTAAGGACTTCTTGACCGTCTAAAAGACTTCTTGACCGTCCTAAGGACTTCTTCACCGTCCTTAGGACTTCTTGAGCCTCCTAAGGACTTCTTGACCGTCCTTAGGACTTCTTGACCGTCCTAAAGACTTCTTGACCGTCCTAAGGACTCCTTGTCCGTCCTAAGGACTTCTTGACCGTCCTAAGGACTTCTTGACCGTCCTAAGGACTCCTTGACCGTCCTAAGGACTCCTTGACCGTCCTAAGGACTTCTTGACCGTCCTAAGGACTTCTTGACCGTCCTAAGGACTTCTTGACCGTCCTCAGAACTTGTTGACCGTCCTAAGGACTTCTTGACCGTCCTATGGACTTCTTGACCGTCCTAAGGATTTCTTGACCGTCCTAAGGACTTCTAGACCGTCCTTAGGACTTGACCGTCCTTAGAGCTTCAAGACCGTTCTAAGTTTTTCTTGACCGTCCTAAGGACTTCTTGACCGTCCTAAAAACTTCTTGACCGTCCTAAGGACTTTTTGACCGTCCTAAAGACTTCTTGACCGTCCTAAGGACTTCTTGAGCGTCTTAAGGACTTCTTGACCGTCCTTAGCACTTCTTGACCGTCCTAACGACTACTTGACCGTCCTAAGGACTTTTTGACCGTCCTAAAGACTTCTTGACCGTCCAAAGGACTTCTTGACCGTCCTAAAGACCTCTTTACCGTCCATAGGACTTCTTGATCGTCCATAGGACTTCTAGACCGTCCTAAAGACTTCTTGACCGTCCTAAGGACTTCTTGACCGTCCTAAGGACTCCTTGACCGTCCTAAGGACTCCTTGACCGTCCTAAGGACTTCTTGACCGTCCTAAGGACTTCTTGAGCGTCCTAAGGACTTCTTAACCGTCCTTAGGACTTCTTGACCGTCCTAAGGACTCCTTGACCGTCCTAAGGACTCCTTGACCGTCCTAAGGACTCCTTGACCGTCCTAAGGACTCCTTGACCGTCCTAAGGACTCCTTGACCGTCCTAAGGACTTCTTGACCGTCCTAAGGACTTCTTGACCGTCCTAAGGACTCCTTGACCGTCCTAAGGACTCCTTGACCGTCCTAAGGACTCCTTGACCGTCCTAAGGACTTCTTGACCGTCCTAAGGACTTCTTGACCGTCCTCAGAACTTGTTGACCGTCCTAAGGACTTCTTGACCGTCCTAAGGACTTCTTGACCGTCCTAAGGACTTCTTGACCGTCCTAAGGATTTCTTGACCGTCCTAAGGACTTCTAGACCGTCCTTAGGACTTCTTGACCGTCCTTGGAGCTTCAAGACCGTTCTAAGTTTTTCTTGACCGTGCTAAGGACTTCTTGACCGTCCTAAAGACTTCTTGACCGTCCTAAGGACTTTTTGACCGTCCTAAAGACTTCTTGACCGTCATAAGGACTTCTTGAGCGTCTTAAGGACTTCTTGACCGTCCTTAGCACTTCTTGACCGTCCTAACGACTACTTGACCGTCCAAAGGACTTTTTGACCGTCCTAAAGACTTCTTGACCGTCCTAAGGACTTCTTGACCGTCCTAAGGACCTCTTTACCGTCCATAGGACTTCTTGATCGTCCATAGGACTTCTAGACCGTCCTAAAGACTTCTTGACCGTCCTAAGGACTTCTTGACCGTCCTAAGGACTCCTTGACCGTCCTAAGGACTCCTTGACCGTCCTAAGGACTCCTTGACCGTCCTAAGGACTTCTTGACCGTCCTAAGGACTTCTTGACCGTCCTCAGAACTTGTTGACCGTCCTAAGGACTTCTTGACCGTCCTAAGGACTTCTTGACCGTCCTAAGGACTTCTTGACCGTCCTAAGGATTTCTTGACCGTCCTAAGGACTTCTAGACCGTCCTTAGGACTTCTTGACCGTCCTTGGAGCTTCAAGACCGTTCTAAGTTTTTCTTGACCGTCCTAAGGACTTCTTGACCGTCCTAAAAACTTCTTGACCGTCCTAAGGACTTTTTGACCGTCCTAAAGACTTCTTGACCGTCCTAAGGACTTCTTGAGCGTCTTAAGGACTTCTTGACCGTCCTTAGCACTTCTTGACCGTCCTAACGACTACTTGACCGTCCTAAGGACTTTTTGACCGTCCTAAAGACTTCTTGACCGTCCAAAGGACTTCTTGACCGTCCTAAAGACCTCTTTACCGTCCATAGGACTTCTTGATCGTCCATAGGACTTCTAGACCGTCCTAAAGACTTCTTGACAGTCCTAAGGACCTCTTGACCGTCCTAAGGACTCCTTGACCGTCCTAAGGACTCCTTGACCGTCCTAAGGACTTCTTGACCGTCCTAAGGACTTCTTGAGCGTCCTAAGGACTTCTTAACCGTCCTTAGGACTTCTTGACCGTCCTAAGGACTCCTTGACCGTCCTAAGGACTCCTTGACCGTCCTAAGGACTCCTTGACCGTCCTAAGGACTCCTTGACCGTCCTAAGGACTTCTTGAGCGTCCTAAGGACTTCTTGACCGTCCTAAAGACTTCTTGACCGTCCTAAGGACTCCTTGACCGTCCTAAGGACTCCTTGACCGTCCTAAGGACTCCTTGACCGTCCTAAGGACTTCTTGACCGTCCTAAGGACTTCTTGACCGTCCTAAGGACTTCTTGACCGTCCTAAGGACTTCTAGAACGTCCTTAGGACTCCTTGACCGTCCTAAGGACTTCTTGACCGTCCTAAGGACTTCTTGACCGTCCTAAGGACTTCTTGACCGTCCTCAGAACTTGTTGACCGTCCTAAGGACTTCTTGACCGTCCTAAGGACTTCTTGACCGTCCTAAGGATTTCTTGACCGTCCTAAGGACTTCTAGACCGTCCTTAGGACTTCTTGACCGTCCTTAGAGCTTCAAGACCGTTCTAAGGACTTCTTGACCGTCCTAAGGACTTCTTGACCGTCCTAAGGATTTCTTGACCGTCCTAAGGACTTCTAGACCGTCCTTAGGACTTGACCGTCCTTAGAGCTTCAAGACCGTTCTAAGTTTTTCTTGACCGTCCTAAGGACTTCTTGACCGTCCTAAAAACTTCTTGACCGTCCTAAGGACTTTTTGACCGTCCTAAAGACTTCTTGACCGTCCTAAGGACTTCTTGAGCGTCTTAAGGACTTCTTGACCGTCCTTAGCACTTCTTGACCGTCCTAAGGACTTCTTGACCGTCCTAAGGACTCCTTGACCGTCCTAAGGACTCCTTGACCGTCCTAAGGACTTCTTGACCGTCCTAAGGACTTCTTGAGCGTCCTAAGGACTTCTTAACCGTCCTTAGGACTTCTTGACCGTCCTAAGGACTCCTTGACCGTCCTAAGGACTCCTTGACCGTCCTAAGGACTCCTTGACCGTCCTAAGGACTCCTTGACCGTCCTAAGGACTCCTTGACCGTCCTAAGGACTTCTTGACCGTCCTAAGGACTTCTTGACCGTCCTAAGGACTCCTTGACCGTCCTAAGGACTCCTTGACCGTCCTAAGGACTCCTTGACCGTCCTAAGGACTTCTTGACCGTCCTAAGGACTTCTTGACCGTCCTAAGGACTTCTTGACCGTCCTCAGAACTTGTTGACCGTCCTAAGGACTTCTTGACCGTCCTAAGGACTTCTTGACCGTCCTAAGGATTTCTTGACCGTCCTAAGGACTTCTAGACCGTCCTTAGGACTTCTTGACCGTCCTTGGAGCTTCAAGACCGTTCTAAGTTTTTCTTGACCGTCCTAAGGACTTCTTGACCGTCCTAAAGACTTCTTGACCGTCCTAAGGACTTTTTGACCGTCCTAAAGACTTCTTGACCGTCATAAGGACTTCTTGAGCGTCTTAAGGACTTCTTGACCGTCCTTAGCACTTCTTGACCGTCCTAACGACTACTTGACCGTCCTAAGGACTTTTTGACCGTCCTAAAGACTTCTTGACCGTCCTAAGGACTTCTTGACCGTCCTAAGGACCTCTTTACCGTCCATAGGACTTCTTGATCGTCCATAGGACTTCTAGACCGTCCTAAAGACTTCTTGACCGTCCTAAGGACTTCTTGACCGTCCTAAGGACTCCTTGACCGTCCTAAGGACTCCTTGACCGTCCTAAGGACTTCTTGACCGTCCTAAGGACTTCTTGACCGTCCTAAGGACTCCTTGACCGTCCTAAGGACTCCTTGACCGTCCTAAGGACTCCTTGACCGTCCTAAGGACTTCTTGACCGTCCTAAGGACTTCTTGACCGTCCTAAGGACTTCTAGAACGTCCTTAGGACTTCTTGACCGTCCTAAGGACTTCTTAACCGTCCTAAGGACTCCTTTACCGTCCTAAGGACTCCTTGACCGTCCTAAGGACTTCTTGACCGTCCTAAGGACTTCTTGACCGTCCTAAGGACTTCTAGAACGTCCTTAGGACTTCTTGACCGTCCTAAGGACTTCTTGACCGTCCATAGAGCTTCAAGACCGTTCTAAGTTTTTCTTGACCGTCCTAGAGACTTCTTGACCGTCCTAAAGACTTCTTGACCGTCCTAAGGAATTTTTGACCGTCCTAAAGACTTCTTGACCGTCCTAAGGACCTCTTTACCGTCCATAGGACTTCTTGATCGTCCATAGGACTTCTAGACCGTCCTAAAGACTTCTTGACCGTCCTAAGGATTTCTTGACCGTCCTAAGGACTCCTTGACCGTCCTAAGGACTCCTTGACCATCCTAAGGACTTCTTGACCGTCCTAAGGACTTCTTGAGCGTCCTAAGGACTTCTTGACCGTCCTAAAGACTTCTTGACCGTCCTAAGGACTCCTTGACCGTCCTAAGGACTCCTTGACCGTCCTAAGGACTCCTTGACCGTCCTAAGGACTTCTTGACCGTCCTAAGGACTTCTTGACCGTCCTAAGGACTTCTAGAACGTCCTTAGGACTCCTTGACCGTCCTAAGGACTTCTTGACCGTCCTAAGGACTTCTTGACCGTCCTAAGGACTTCTTGACCGTCCTAAGGACTTCTTGACCGTCCTAAGGACTCCTTGACCGTCCTAAGGACTCCTTGACCGTCCTAAGGACTTCTTGACCGTCCTAAGGACTTCTTGACCGTCCTAAGGACTTCTTGACCGTCCTCAGAACTTGTTGACCGTCCTAAGGACTTCTTGACCGTCCTAAGGACTTCTTGACCGTCCTAAGGATTTCTTGACCGTCCTAAGGACTTCTAGACCGTCCTTAGGACTTGACCGTCCTTAGAGCTTCAAGACCGTTCTAAGTTTTTCTTGACCGTCCTAAGGACTTCTTGACCGTCCTAAAAACTTCTTGACCGTCCTAAGGACTTTTTGACCGTCCTAAAGACTTCTTGACCGTCCTAAGGACTTCTTGAGCGTCTTAAGGACTTCTTGACCGTCCTTAGCACTTCTTGACCGTCCTAACGACTACTTGACCGTCCTAAGGACTTCTTAACCGTCCTTAGGACTTCTTGACCGTCCTAAGGACTCCTTGACCGTCCTAAGGACTCCTTGACCGTCCTAAGGACTCCTTGACCGTCCTAAGGACTCCTTGACCGTCCTAAGGACTCCTTGACCGTCCTAAGGACTTCTTGAGCGTCCTAAGGACTTCTTAACCGTCCTTAGGACTTCTTGACCGTCCTAAGGACTCCTTGACCGTCCTAAGGACTCCTTGACCGTCCTAAGGACTCCTTGACCGTCCTAAGGACTCCTTGACCGTCCTAAGGACTCCTTGACCGTCCTAAGGACTTCTTGACCGTCCTAAGGACTTCTTGAGCGTCCTAAGGACTTCTTAACCGTCCTTAGGACTTCTTGACCGTCCTAAGGACTCCTTGACCGTCCTAAGGACTCCTTGACCGTCCTAAGGACTCCTTGACCGTCCTAAGGACTCCTTGACCGTCCTAAGGACTCCTTGACCGTCCTAAGGACTTCTTGACCGTCCTAAGGACTTCTTGACCGTCCTAAGGACTCCTTGACCGTCCTAAGGACTCCTTGACCGTCCTAAGGACTCCTTGACCGTCCTAAGGACTTCTTGACCGTCCTAAGGACTTCTTGACCGTCCTAAGGACTTCTTGACCGTCCTCAGAACTTGTTGACCGTCCTAAGGACTTCTTGACCGTCCTAAGGACTTCTTGACCGTCCTAAGGATTTCTTGACCGTCCTAAGGACTTCTAGACCGTCCTTAGGACTTCTTGACCGTCCTTGGAGCTTCAAGACCGTTCTAAGTTTTTCTTGACCGTCCTAAGGACTTCTTGACCGTCCTAAAGACTTCTTGACCGTCCTAAAGACTTCTTGACCGTCCTAAGGACTTCTTGACCGTCCTAAGGACCTCTTTACCGTCCATAGGACTTCTTGATCGTCCATAGGACTTCTAGACCATCCTAAAGACTTCTTGACCGTCCTAAGGACTTCTTGACCGTCCTAAGGACTCCTTGACCGTCCTAAGGACTCCTTGACCGTCCTAAGGACTTCTTGACCGTCCTAAGGACTTCTTGACCGTCCTAAGGATTTCTTGACCGTCCTAAGGACTTCTAGACCGTCCTTAGGACTTCTTGACCGTCCTTGGAGCTTCAAGACCGTTCTAAGTTTTTCTTGACCGTCCTAAGGACTTCTTGACCGTCCTAAAGACTTCTTGACCGTCCTAAGGACTTTTTGACCGTCCTAAAGACTTCTTGACCGTCATAAGGACTTCTTGAGCGTCTTAAGGACTTCTTGACCGTCCTTAGCACTTCTTGACCGTCCTAACGACTACTTGACCGTCCTAAGGACTTTTTGACCGTCCTAAAGACTTCTTGACCGTCCTAAGGACTTCTTGACCGTCCTAAGGACCTCTTTACCGTCCATAGGACTTCTTGATCGTCCATAGGACTTCTAGACCGTCCTAAAGACTTCTTGACCGTCCTAAGGACTTCTTGACCGTCCTAAGGACTCCTTGACCGTCCTAAGGACTCCTTGACCGTCCTAAGGACTTCTTGACCGTCCTAAGGACTTCTTGACCGTCCTAAGGACTCCTTGACCGTCCTAAGGACTCCTTGACCGTCCTAAGGACTCCTTGACCGTCCTAAGGACTTCTTGACCGTCCTAAGGACTTCTTGACCGTCCTAAGGACTTCTAGAACGTCCTTAGGACTTCTTGACCGTCCTAAGGACTTCTTAACCGTCCTAAGGACTCCTTTACCGTCCTAAGGACTCCTTGACCGTCCTAAGGACTTCTTGACCGTCCTAAGGACTTCTTGACCGTCCTAAGGACTTCTAGAACGTCCTTAGGACTTCTTGACCGTCCTAAGGACTTCTTGACCGTCCATAGAGCTTCAAGACCGTTCTAAGTTTTTCTTGACCGTCCTAGAGACTTCTTGACCGTCCTAAAGACTTCTTGACCGTCCTAAGGAATTTTTGACCGTCCTAAAGACTTCTTGACCGTCCTAAGGACCTCTTTACCGTCCATAGGACTTCTTGATCGTCCATAGGACTTCTAGACCGTCCTAAAGACTTCTTGACCGTCCTAAGGATTTCTTGACCGTCCTAAGGACTCCTTGACCGTCCTAAGGACTCCTTGACCATCCTAAGGACTTCTTGACCGTCCTAAGGACTTCTTGAGCGTCCTAAGGACTTCTTGACCGTCCTAAAGACTTCTTGACCGTCCTAAGGACTCCTTGACCGTCCTAAGGACTCCTTGACCGTCCTAAGGACTCCTTGACCGTCCTAAGGACTTCTTGACCGTCCTAAGGACTTCTTGACCGTCCTAAGGACTTCTAGAACGTCCTTAGGACTCCTTGACCGTCCTAAGGACTTCTTGACCGTCCTAAGGACTTCTTGACCGTCCTAAGGACTTCTTGACCGTCCTAAGGACTTCTTGACCGTCCTAAGGACTCCTTGACCGTCCTAAGGACTCCTTGACCGTCCTAAGGACTTCTTGACCGTCCTAAGGACTTCTTGACCGTCCTAAGGACTTCTTGACCGTCCTCAGAACTTGTTGACCGTCCTAAGGACTTCTTGACCGTCCTAAGGACTTCTTGACCGTCCTAAGGATTTCTTGACCGTCCTAAGGACTTCTAGACCGTCCTTAGGACTTGACCGTCCTTAGAGCTTCAAGACCGTTCTAAGTTTTTCTTGACCGTCCTAAGGACTTCTTGACCGTCCTAAAAACTTCTTGACCGTCCTAAGGACTTTTTGACCGTCCTAAAGACTTCTTGACCGTCCTAAGGACTTCTTGAGCGTCTTAAGGACTTCTTGACCGTCCTTAGCACTTCTTGACCGTCCTAACGACTACTTGACCGTCCTAAGGACTTCTTAACCGTCCTTAGGACTTCTTGACCGTCCTAAGGACTCCTTGACCGTCCTAAGGACTCCTTGACCGTCCTAAGGACTCCTTGACCGTCCTAAGGACTCCTTGACCGTCCTAAGGACTCCTTGACCGTCCTAAGGACTTCTTGAGCGTCCTAAGGACTTCTTAACCGTCCTTAGGACTTCTTGACCGTCCTAAGGACTCCTTGACCGTCCTAAGGACTCCTTGACCGTCCTAAGGACTCCTTGACCGTCCTAAGGACTCCTTGACCGTCCTAAGGACTCCTTGACCGTCCTAAGGACTTCTTGACCGTCCTAAGGACTTCTTGAGCGTCCTAAGGACTTCTTAACCGTCCTTAGGACTTCTTGACCGTCCTAAGGACTCCTTGACCGTCCTAAGGACTCCTTGACCGTCCTAAGGACTCCTTGACCGTCCTAAGGACTCCTTGACCGTCCTAAGGACTCCTTGACCGTCCTAAGGACTTCTTGACCGTCCTAAGGACTTCTTGACCGTCCTAAGGACTCCTTGACCGTCCTAAGGACTCCTTGACCGTCCTAAGGACTCCTTGACCGTCCTAAGGACTTCTTGACCGTCCTAAGGACTTCTTGACCGTCCTAAGGACTTCTTGACCGTCCTCAGAACTTGTTGACCGTCCTAAGGACTTCTTGACCGTCCTAAGGACTTCTTGACCGTCCTAAGGATTTCTTGACCGTCCTAAGGACTTCTAGACCGTCCTTAGGACTTCTTGACCGTCCTTGGAGCTTCAAGACCGTTCTAAGTTTTTCTTGACCGTCCTAAGGACTTCTTGACCGTCCTAAAGACTTCTTGACCGTCCTAAAGACTTCTTGACCGTCCTAAGGACTTCTTGACCGTCCTAAGGACCTCTTTACCGTCCATAGGACTTCTTGATCGTCCATAGGACTTCTAGACCGTCCTAAAGACTTCTTGACCGTCCTAAGGACTTCTTGACCGTCCTAAGGACTCCTTGACCGTCCTAAGGACTCCTTGACCGTCCTAAGGACTTCTTGACCGTCCTAAGGACTTCTTGACCGTCCTAAGGACTCCTTGACCGTCCTAAGGACTCCTTGACCGTCCTAAGGACTCCTTGACCGTCCTAAGGACTTCTTGACCGTCCTAAGGACTTCTTGACCGTCCTAAGGACTTCTAGAACGTCCTTAGGACTTCTTGACCGTCCTAAGGACTTCTTAACCGTCCTAAGGACTCCTTTACCGTCCTAAGGACTCCTTGACCGTCCTAAGGACTTCTTGACCGTCCTAAGGACTTCTTGACCGTCCTAAGGACTTCTAGAACGTCCTTAGGACTTCTTGACCGTCCTAAGGACTTCTTTACCGTCCTAAGGACTCCTTTACCGTCCTAAGGACTCCTTGACCGTCCTAAGGACTTCTTGACCGTCCTAAGGACTTCTTGACCGTCCTAAGGACTTCTAGAACGTCCTTAGGACTTCTTGACCGTCCTAAGGACTTCTTGACCGTCCATAGAGCTTCAAGACCGTTCTAAGTTTTTCTTGACCGTCCTAGAGACTTCTTGACCGTCCTAAAGACTTCTTGACCGTCCTAAGGAATTTTTGACCGTCCTAAAGACTTCTTGACCGTCCTAAGGACCTCTTTACCGTCCATAGGACTTCTTGATCGTCCATAGGACTTCTAGACCGTCCTAAAGACTTCTTGACCGTCCTAAGGATTTCTTGACCGTCCTAAGGACTCCTTGACCGTCCTAAGGACTCCTTGACCATCCTAAGGACTTCTTGACCGTCCTAAGGACTTCTTGAGCGTCCTAAGGACTTCTTGACCGTCCTAAAGACTTCTTGACCGTCCTAAGGACTCCTTGACCGTCCTAAGGACTCCTTGACCGTCCTAAGGACTCCTTGACCGTCCTAAGGACTTCTTGACCGTCCTAAGGACTTCTTGACCGTCCTAAGGACTTCTAGAACGTCCTTAGGACTCCTTGACCGTCCTAAGGACTTCTTGACCGTCCTAAGGACTTCTTGACCGTCCTAAGGACTTCTTGACCGTCCTCAGAACTTGTTGACCGTCCTAAGGACTTCTTGACCGTCCTAAGGACTTCTTGACCGTCCTAAGGATTTCTTGACCGTCCTAAGGACTTCTAGACCGTCCTTAGGACTTCTTGACCGTCCTTAGAGCTTCAAGACCGTTCTAAGATTTTCTTGACCGTCCTAAGGACTTCTTGACCGTCCTAAAGACTTCTTGACCGTCCTAAGGACTTTTTGACCGTCCTAAAGACTTCTTGACCGTCCTAAGAACTTCTTGAGCGTCTTAAGGACTTCTTGACCGTCCTTAGCACTTCTTGACCATCCTAACGACTACTTGACCGTCCTAAGGACTTTTTGACCGTCCTAAAGACTTCTTGACCGTCCTAAGGACTTCTTGACCGTCCTAAGGACCTCTTTACCGTCCATAGGACTTCTTGATCGTCCATAGGACTTCTAGACCGTCCTAAAGACTTCTTGACCGTCCTAAGGACTTCTTGACCGTCCTAAGGACTCCTTGACCGTCCTAAGGACTCCTTGACCGTCCTAAGGACTTCTTGACCGTCCTAAGGACTTCTTGAGCGTCCTAAGGACTTCTTAACCGTCCTAAGGACTTCTTGACCGTCCTAAGGACTCCTTGACCGTCCTAAGGACTCCTTGACCGTCCTAAGGACTTCTTGACCGTCCTAAGGACTTCTTGACCGTCCTAAGGACTTCTAGAACGTCCTTAGGACTTCTTGACCGTCCTAAGGACTTCTAGAACGTCCTAAGGACTCCTTGACCGTCCTAAGGACTCCTTGACCGTCCTAAGGACTTCTTGACCGTCCTAAGGACTTCTTGACCGTCCTAAGGACTTCTAGAACGTCCTTAGGACTTCTAGACCGTCCTAAGGACTTCTAGAACGTCCTTAGGACTTCTTGACCGTCCTAAGGACTTCTTAACCGTCCTAAGGACTCCTTGACCGTCCTTAGGACTCCTTGACCGTCCTAAGGACTTCTTGACCGTCCTAAGGACTTCTTGACCGTCCTAAGGACTCTAGAACGTCCTTAGGACTTCTTGACCGTCCTAAGGACTTCTTGACCGTCCTAAGGACTTCTTGACCGTCCTAAAAACTTCTTGACCGTCCTAAGGAATTTTTGACCGTCCTAAAGACTTCTTGACCGTCCTAAGGACTTCTTGAGCGTCTTAAGGACTTCTTGACCGTCCTTAGCACTTCTTGACCGTCCTAAGTACTACTTGACCGTCCTAAGGACTTTTTGAACGTCCTAAGGACTTCTTGAGCGTCTTAAGGACTTCTTGACCGTCCTTAGCACTTCTTGACCGTCCTAAGTACTACTTGACCGTCCTAAGGACTTTTTGAACGTCCTAAAGACTTCTTGACCGTCCTAAGGACTTCTTGAGCGTCTTAAGGACTTCTTGACCGTCCTTAGCACTTCTTGACCGTCCTAACGACTACTTGACCGTCCTAAGGACTTTTTGACCGTCCTAAAGACTTCTTGACCGTCCTAAGGACTTCTTGACCGTCCTAAGGACCTCTTTACCGTCCATAGGACTTCTTGATCGTCCATAGGACTTCCAGACCGTCCTAAAGACTTCTTGACCGTCCTAAGGACTTCTTGACCGTCCTAAGGACTCCTTGACCGTCCTAAGGACTCCTTGACCGTCCTAAGGACTTCTCGACCGTCCTAAGGACTTCTTGACCGTCCTAAGGACTCCTTGACCGTCCTAAGGACTCCTTGACCGTCCTAAGGACTCCTTGACCGTCCTAAGGACTTCTTGACCGTCCTAAGGACTTCTTGACCGTCCTAAGGACTTCTTGACCGTCCTAAGGACATCTAGAACGTCCTTAGGACTTCTTGACCGTCCTAATTACTCCTTGACCGTCCTAAGGACTCCTTGACCGTCCTAAGGACTTCTTGAGCGTCCTAAGGACTTCTTGACCGTGTTAAGGACTTCTAGAACGTCCTTAGGACTTCTTGACCGTCCTAAGGACTTCTTGACCGTCCATAGAGCTTCAAGACCGTTCTTAGTTTTTCTTGACCGTCCTAAGGACTTCTTGACCGTCCTAAAGACTTCTTGACCGTCCTAAGGAATTTTTGACCGTCCTAAAGACATCTTGACCGTCCTAAGGACTTCTTGAGCGTCTTAAGGACTTCTTGACCATCCTTAGCACTTCTTGACCGTCCTAAGGACTACTTGACCGTCCTAAGGACTTTTTGAACGTCCTAAAGACTTCTTGACCGTCCTAAAGACTTCTTGGGCGTCCTAAGGACTACTTGACCGTCCTAAGGACTTTTTGAACGTCCTAAAGACTTCTTGACCGTCCTAAAGACTTCTTGGGCGTCCTAAGGACTTCTTGACCGTCCTAAGGACTTCTTGACCGTCCTAAGGACTCCTTGACCGTCCTAAGGACTTCTTGACCGTCTAAAAGACTTCTTGACCGTCCTAAGGACTTCTTGACCGTCCTAAGGACTCCTTGACCGTCCTAAGGACTTCTTGAGCGTCCTAAGGACTTCTTGACCGTCCTAAGGACTCCTTGACCGTCCTAAGGACTTCTTGACCGTCCTAAGGACTTCTTGACCGTCCTAAGGACTCCTTGACCGTCCTAAGGACTTCTTGACCGTCCTAAGGACTTCTAGACCGTCCTTAGGACTTCTTGACCGTCCTTAGAGCTTCAAGACCGTTCTAAGGACTCCTTGACCGTCCTAAGGACTTCTTGACCGTCCTAAGGACTTCTTGACCGTCCTAAGGACTTCTTTACCGTCCTAATTACTCCTTGACCGTCCTAAGGACTCCTTGACCGTCCTAAGGACTTCTTGACCGTCCTAAGGACTTCTTGACCGTGTTAAGGACTTCTAGAACGTCCTTAGGACTTCTTGACCGTCCTAAGGACTTCTTGACCGTCCATAGAGCTTCAAGACCGTTCTTAGTTTTTCTTGACCGTCCTAAGGACTTCTTGACCGTCCTAAAGACTTCTTGACAGTCCTAAGGAATTTTTGACCGTCCTAAAGACTTCTTGACCGTCCTAAGGACTTCTTGAGCGTCTTAAGGACTTCTTGACCATCCTTAGCACTTCTTGACCGTCCTAAGGACTACTTGACCGTCCTAAGGACTTTTTGAACGTCCTAAAGACTTCTTGACCGTCCTAAAGACTTCTTGGGCGTCCTAAGGACTTCTTGACCGTCCTTAGGACTTCTTGACCGTCCTAAGGACTCCTTGACCGTCCTAAGGACTTCTTGACCGTCTAAAAGACTTCTTGACCGTCCTAAGGACTTCTTGACCGTCCTGAGGACTTCTTGAGCGTCCTAAGGACTTCTTGACCGTCCTAAGGACTTCTTGACCGTCCTAAGGACTTCTTGACCGTCCTAAGGACTCCTTGACCGTCCTAAGGACTTCTTGACCGTCCTAAGGACTTCTTGATCGTCCTAAGGGCTTCTTAATCGTCGTAAGGTGTTATATATCGTCCTAAGGACTTCATAATTCTCCTAAGGAAGTCTTTATCAACCTGATTACTTATTGATCGTCCTAAGGTCTTCTAGATCGTCGTAAGTAGTAATACATCGTCCTAAGGACTTCATGATTGTCCTAAGGACGTCTTGTTCAATCTGATTACTTATAGATCGTCCTTAGGTCTTTTAGATCGTCGTAAGGAGTTATATAACGTCATTAGGACTTCATGGTTGTCCTAAGGACGTCTTGATCAACCTGATTACTTATTGATCGTCCTAATGTCTTTTAGATCGTCGTAAGGAGTTATATATCGTCCTAAGGACTTCATGATTCTCCTAAGTACGTCTTGATCAACCTGATTGCTTATTGATCGTCCTAAGAGCTTCTAGATCGTCGTAATAAGTTATATATCGTCCTAAGGACTTCATGATTGTCCTAAGAACTTCTTGATCAGCCTGATTACTTATTGATCGTCCTAAGGTCTTCTAGATCGTCGTAAGGAGTTATATATCGTGCAAGTTCTTCATGATTCTCCTAAGTACGTCTTGATCAACCTGATTGCTTATTAATCGTCCTAAGAGCTTCTAGATCGTCGTAATAAGTTATATATCGTCCTAAGGACTTCATGATTGTCCTAAGGACTTCTTGATCAGCCTGATTACTTATTGATCGTGCTAAGGTCCTCTTAATCGTCGTAAGGAATTAAATATCGTCCTAAGGACTTCATGATTGTCCTAAGGACGTCTTGATCAACCTGATTACTTATTGATCGTCCTAAGGTCTTCTTGAATGTCGTAAGGAATTATATATCGTCCAAAGGATTTCATGATTGTCCTAAGGAAGTCTTGATCGACCTGATTACTAATTGATCGTCCTAAGGTCTTCTTGAATGTCGTAAGGAGTTATATATCGTCCTAAGGAATTCATGATTCTCCTTAGTACGTCTTGATCAACCTGATTACTTATTGATCGTCCTTAGGTCTTCTTGTTCGTCGTAAGGAGTTATATATCGTCCAAGTTCTTCATGATTGTCCTAAGGACTTCTTGATCAGCCTGATTACTTATTGATCGTCCTAAGGTCTTCTAGATCGTCGTAAGGAGTTATATATCGTCCAAGTTCTTCATGATTGTCTTAAGGACGTCTTGATCAACCTGATTACTTATTGATCGTCCTAAGGTCTTCTAAATCGTCGTAAGGAATTATATATCGTCCTAAGGACTTCATGATTGTCCTAAGGACGTCTTGATCAACCTGATTACTTATTGATCGTCCTAAGGGCTTCTTAATCGTCGTAAGGTGTTATATATCGTCCTAAGGACTTCATGATTCTCCTAAGGAAGTCTTTATAAACCTGATTACTTATTGATCGTCCTAAGATCTTCTAGATCGTCGTAAGTAGTAATACATCGTCCTAAGGACTTCATGATTGTCCTAAGGACGTCTTGTTCAACCTGATTACTTATAGATCGTCCTAAGGTCTTCTAGAATGTCGTAAGGAGTTATATATCGTCGAAAGGACTTCATGATTCTCCTTAGTACGTCCTGATCAACCTGATTACTTATTGATCTTCCTAAGAGCTTCTAGATCGTCGTAATAAGTTATATATCGTCCTAAGGACTTCATGATTCTCCGAATTACGTCTTGTTTATCCTGATTACTTATTGATCGTCCTAAGAGCTTCTAGATCGTCGTAATAAGTTATATATCGTCCTAAGGACTTCATGATTGTCCTATGAATTTCTTGATCAGCCTGATTACTTATTGATCGTCCTAAGGTCTTCTAGATCGTCGTAAGGAGTTATATATCGTCCAAGTTCTTCATGATTGTCATAAGGACGTCTTAATCAACCTGATTACTTATTGATCGTCCTAAGGTCTTCTAGATCGTCGTAAGTAGTTATTTATCGTCCCAAGGACTTGATGATTCTCCTTTGTACGTCTTGATCAACCTGATTACTTATTGATCGTTCTTAGGTCTTCTTGTTCGTCATAAGGAGTTATATATCGTTCAAATTCTTCATGATTGTCAAAAGGACGTCTTTATCAACCTGATTACTTTTTGATCATCCAAAGGTTTTCTAGATCGTCGTAAGGAGTTATATATCGTCCTAAGGACTTCTTGATCCTCCTCGGGACTTCCTAATAGTCAAAAGGACTTCAAGATCGTCATTTTGTCTTATTGATCGTCCTTAGGTCTTCTAGATCGTCGTTAGGAGTTATATATCGTCCAAGTTCTTCATGATTGTCCTAAGGACATCTTGATCAACCTGATTACTTATTGATCGTCCTAAGGTCTTCTAGATCGTCGTAAGGAGTTATATATCGTCCTTAGGACTTCATGATTGTCCTAAGGACGTCTTGATCAACCTGATTACTTAATGATCATCCTAAGGTCTTCTAGATCGTCTTAAGGAGTTATATATCGTCCTAAGGACTTCATGATTGTCCAAAGGACGTCTTGATTAACCTGATTACTTATTGATCGTCCTAAGGTCTTCTAGATCGTCGTAAGGAGTTATATATTGTCCTTAAGACTTCATGATTGTCCTAAGGTCGTCTTGATCGACCTGATTACTTATTGGTCTTCCTTAGTTCTTCTAGATCGTCGTTAGGAGTTATATATCGTCCAAGTTTTTCATGATTGTCCTAATGACATCTTGATCAACCTGATTACTTATTGATCGTCCTTAGGTCTTCTGGATCGTCGTAAGGAGTTATATATCGTCCTTAGGACTTCATGATTGCCCTAAGGACGTCTTGATCAACCTGATTACTTAATGATCGTCCTAAGGTCTTCTAGATCGTCGTAAGGAGTTATATATCGTCCAAGTTCTTCATGATTGTCATAAGGACGTCTTGATCAACCTGATTACTTATTGATCGTCCTAAGGTCTTCTAGATCGTCGTAAGTAGTTATTTATCGTCCTAAGGACTTGATGATTCTCCTTTGTACGTCTTGATCAACCTGATTACTTATTGATCGTTCTTAGGTCTTCTTGTTCGTCATAAGGAGTTATATATCGTTCAAATTCTTCATGATTGTCAAAAGGACGTCTTTATCAACCTGATTACTTTTTGATCATCCAAAGGTTTTCTAGATCGTCGTAAGGAGTTATATATCGTCCTAAGGACTTCTTGATCCTCCTCGGGACTTCCTAATAGTCAAAAGGACTTCAAGATCGTCATTTTGTCTTATTGATCGTCCTAAGGTCTTCTAGATCGTCGTAAGGAGTTATATATTGTCCTTAAGACTTCATGATTGTCCTAAGGTCGTCTTGATCGACCTGATTACTTATTGGTCTTCCTTAGGTCTTCTAGATCGTCGTTAGGAGTTATATATCGTCCAAGTTTTTCATGATTGTCCTAATGACATCTTGATCAACCTGATTACTTATTGATCGTCCTTAGGTCTTCTGGATCGTCGTAAGGAGTTATATATCGTCCTTAGGACTTCATGATTGTCCTAAGGACGTCTTGATCAACCTGATTACTTAATGATCGTCCTAAGGTCTTCTAGATCGTCGTAAGGAGTTATATATCGTCCAAGTTCTTCATGATTGTCATAAGGACGTCTTAATCAACCTGATTACTTATTGATCGTCCTAAGGTCTTCTAGATCGTCGTAAGTAGTTATTTATCGTCCTAAGGACTTGATGATTCTCCTTTGTACGTCTTGATCAACCTGATTACTTATTGATCGTTCTTAGGTCTTCTTGTTCGTCATAAGGAGTTATATATCGTTCAAATTCTTCATGATTGTCAAAAGGACGTCTTTATCAACCTGATTACTTTTTGATCATCCAAAGGTTTTCTAGATCGTCGTAATAAGTTATATATCGTCCTAAGGACTTCATGATTGTCCTATGAATTTCTTGATCAGCCTGATTACTTATTGATCGTCCTAAGGTCTTCTAGATCGTCGTAAGGAGTTAAATATCGTCCAAGTTCTTCATGATTGTCATAAGGACGTCTTAATCAACCTGATTACTTATTGATCGTCCTAAGGTCTTCTAGATCGTCGTAAGTAGTTATTTATCGTCCTAAGGACTTGATGATTCTCCTTTGTACGTCTTGATCAACCTGATTACTTATTTATCGTTCTTAGGTCTTCTTGTTCGTCATAAGGAGTTATATATCGTTCAAATTCTTCATGATTGTCAAAAGGACGTCTTTATCAACCTGATTACTTTTTGATCATCCAAAGGTTTTCTAGATCGTCGTAAGGAGTTATATATCGTCCTAAGGACTTCTTGATCCTCCTCGGGACTTCCTAATAGTCAAAAGGACTTCAAGATCGTCATTTTGTCTTATTGATCGTCCTTAGGTCTTCTAGATCGTCGTTAGGAGTTATATATCGTCCAAGTTCTTCATGATTGTCCTAAGGACATCTTGATCAACCTGATTACTTATTGATCGTCCTAAGGTCTTCTAGATCGTCGTAAGGAGTTATATATCGTCCTTAGGACTTCATGATTGTCCTAAGGACGTCTTGATCAACCTGATTACTTAATGATCATCCTAAGGTCTTCTAGATCGTCTTAAGGAGTTATATATCGTCCTAAGGACTTCATGATTGTCCAAAGGACGTCTTGATTAACCTGATTACTTATTGATCGTCCTAAGGTCTTCTAGATCGTCGTAAGGAGTTATATATTGTCCTTAAGACTTCATGATTGTCCTAAGGTCGTCTTGATCGACCTGATTACTTATTGGTCTTCCTTAGGTCTTCTAGATCGTCGTTAGGAGTTATATATCGTCCAAGTTTTTCATGATTGTCCTAAGGACGTCTTGATCAACCTGATTACTTAATGATCGTCCTAAGGTCTTCTAGATCGTCGTAATGAGTTATATATCGTCCTAAGGACTTCATGATATTCCTAAGTACGTCTTGATCAACCTGATAACTTATTGATCGTCCTTAGGTCTTCTAGATCGTCGAAAGAAGTTATATATCGTCCTTAGGACTTCATGATTGTCCTAAGGTCGTCTTGATCAACCTGATTACTTAATGATCGTCCTAAGGTCTTCTAGATCGTCGTTAGGAGTAATATATCGTCCAAGTTCTTCATGATTGTCCTAAGGACGTCTTGATCAACCTGATTATTTATTGATCGCCCTAAGGTCTTCTAGATCGTCGTAAGGAGTTATATATCGTCCTAAGGACTTCATGATTGTCCTAAGGACGTCGTGATCAACCTGATTTCTTATTGATCGTCCTAAGGGCTTCTTTATCGTCGTAAGGTGTTATATATCGTCCTAAGGACTTCATGATTCTCCTAAGAACGTCTTGATCAACCTGATTACTTATTGATCGTCCTAAGAGCTTCTAGATCGTCGTAATAAGTTATATATCGTCCTAAGGACTTCATGATTGTCCTAAGAACTTCTTGATCAGCCTGATTACTTATTGATCGTCCTAAGGTCTTCTAGATCGTCGTAAGGAGTTATATAACGTCATTAGGACTTCATGGTTGTCCTAAGGGCGTCTTGATCAACCTGATTACTTATTGATCGTCCTAAGGTCTTTTAGATCGTCGTAAGGAGTTAATTATCGTCCAAGTTCTTCATGATTGTCTTAAGGACGTCTTGATCAACCTGATTACTTATTGATCGTCCTAAGGTCTTCTAAATCGTCTTAAGGAATTATATATCGTCCTAAGGACTTCATGATTGTCCTAAGGACGTCTTGATCAACCTGATTACTTATTGATCGTCCTAAGGGCTTCTTAATCGTCGTAAGGAATTATATATCGTCCTAAGGAATTCATGATTGTCCTAAGGACGTCTTGATCAACCTGATTACTTATTGATCGTCCTAAGGTCTTCTAGATCGTCGTAAGGAGTTATATAACGTCATTAGGACTTCATGGTTGTCCTAAGGATGTCTTGATCAACCTGATTACTTATTGATCGTCCTAAGGTCTTTTAGATCGTCGTAAGGAGTTATATATCGTCCTAAGGACTTCATGATTCTCCTAAGTACGTCTTGATCAACCTGATTACTTATTGATCGTCCTAAGAGCTTCTAGATCGTCTTAATAAGTTATATATCGTCCTAAGGACTTCATGATTGTCCTAAGAACTTCTTGATCAGCCTGATTACTTATTGATCGTCCTAAGGTCTTCTAGAATGTCGTAAGGAGTTATATATCGTCGTAAGGACTTCATGATTCTCCTAAGTACGTCCTGATTAACCTGATTACTTATTGATCGTCCTTAGGTCTTCTAGATCGTCGTAAAGAGTTATATATCGTCCTTAAGACTTCATGATTGTCCTAAGGACGTCTTGATCAACCTGATTACTTATTGATCGTCCTAAGGTCTTCTAGATCGTCGAAAGGAGTTTTATATCGTCCTTAGGACTTCATGATTGTCCTAAGGACGTCTTGATCAACCTGATTACTTATTGATAGTCCTAAGGTCTTTTTGATCGTCGTAAGGAGTAATATATCGTCCTAAGGACTTCATGATTCTCCTAAGTACGTCTTGATCAACCTGATTGCTGATTGATCGTCCTAAGAGCTTCTAGATCGTCGTAATTAGTTATATATCGTCCTAAGGACTTCATGATTGTCGTAAGGACTTCTTGATCAGCCTGATTACTTATTGATCGTCCTAAGTTCATCTAGATCGTCGTAAGGAGTTATATATCGTCCAAGTTCTTCATGATTGTCTTAAGGACGTCTTGATCAACCTGATTACTTATTGATCGTCCTAAGGTCTTCTAAATCGTCGTAAGGAATTATATATCGTCCTAATGACTTCATGATTGTCCTAAGGACGTCTTGATCAACCTGATTACTTATTGATCGTCCAAAGGGCTTCTTAATCGTCGTAAGGTGTTATTTATCGTCCTAAGGACTTCATGATTGTCCTAAGGAAGTCTTGATCAACCTGATTACTTACAGATCGTCCTAAGGTCTTCTAGAATGTCGTAAGGGGTTATACATCGTCGAAAGGACTTCATGATTCTCCTAAGTACGTCCTGATCAACCTGATTACTTATTGATCGTCCTAAGGTCTTCTAGATCGTCGTAAGGAGTTATATAACGTCCTTAGGACGTCATAATTGTCCTTAGTACGTCTTGATCAACCTGATTACTTATTGATAGTCCTAAGGTCTTCTAGATCGTAGTAAGGATTTATAAATCGTCCAAGTTCTTCATGATTGTCCTAAGGAAGTCTTTATCAACCTGATTACTTATTGATCGTCCTAAGGTCTTCATGATTGTCCTAAGGACGTCTTGATCAACCTGACTACTCATTGATCGTCCTAAGAGCTTCTAGATCGTCGTAAGGAGTTACGTATCGTCCTAAGGACTTCTTGATCCTCCTCGGGACTTCATGATATTCAAAAATATTTCAAGATCGTCATTTTCACTGATTGATCGTCCTTAGGTCTTCTAGAATGTCGTAAGGAGTTATATATCTTCCTGAGGACTTCATGATTGTCCTAAGGACGTCTTGATCAACCTGATTATTTATTGATCGTCCTAAGGTCTTCATGATTGTCCTAAGGACGTCTTGATCAACCTGATTACTTATTGATCGTCCTAAGGTCTTCTAGATCGTCGTAAGTAGTAATACATCGTCCTAAGGACTTCGTGATTGTCCTAAGGACGTCTTGATCAACCTGATTACTTATAGATAGTCCTAAGGTCTTTTAGATCGTCGTTAGGAGTTATATATCGTCCTAAGGACTTCATGATTCTCCTTAGTAGGTCTTGATCAACCTGATTGCTTATTGATCGTCCTAAGGTCTTCTAGATCGTCGTAAGTAGTAATACATCGTCCTAAGGACTTCGTGATTGTCCTAAGGACGTCTTGATCAACCTGATTACTTATAGATAGTCCTAAGGTCTTCTTGAATGTCGTAAGGAGATATATATCGTCGTAAGGACTTCATGATTCTCCTGAGAACGTCCTGATCAACCTGATTACTTATTAATCGTCCTTAGGTCTTCTAGATCGTCGTAAGGAGTTATATATCGTCCTTAGGACTTCATGATTGTCCTAAGGACGTCTTGATCAACCTGATTACTTATTGATCGTCCTGAGGTCTTTTAGATCGTCGTAAGGAGTTATATATCGTCCTAAGGACTTCATGATTCTCCTAAGTAGGTCTTGATCAACCTGATTGCTTATTGATCGTCCTTAGGTCTTCTAAATCGTCGTAAGGAATTATATATCGTCCTAATGACTTCATGATTGTCCTAAGGACGTCTTGATCAACCTGATTACTTATTGATCGTCCAAAGGGCTTCTTAATCGTCGTAAGGTGTTATTTATCGTCCTAAGGACTTCATGATTGTCCTAAGGAAGTCTTGATCAACCTGATTACTTACAGATCGTCCTAAGGTCTTCTAGAATGTCGTAAGGGGTTATACATCGTCGAAAGGACTTCATGATTCTCCTAAGTACGTCCTGATCAACCTGATTACTTATTGATCGTCCTAAGGTCTTCTAGATCGTCGTAAGGAGTTATATAACGTCCTTAGGACGTCATAATTGTCCTTAGTACGTCTTGATCAACCTGATTACTTATTGATAGTCCTAAGGTCTTCTAGATCGTAGTAAGGATTTTTAAATCGTCCAAGTTCTTCATGATTGTCCTAAGGAAGTCTTTATCAACCTGATTACTTATTGATCGTCCTAAGGTCTTCATGATTGTCCTAAGGACGTCTTGATCAACCTGACTACTCATTGATCGTCCTAAGAGCTTCTAGATCGTCGTAAGGAGTTACGTATCGTCCTAAGGACTTCTTGATCCTCCTCGGGACTTCATGATATTCAAAAATATTTCAAGATCGTCATTTTCACTGATTGATCGTCCTTAGGTCTTCTAGAATGTCGTAAGGAGTTATATATCTTCCTGAGGACTTCATGATTGTCCTAAGGACGTCTTGATCAACCTGATTATTTATTGATCGTCCTAAGGTCTTCATGATTGTCCTAAGGACGTCTTGATCAACCTGATTACTTATTGATCGTCCTAAGGTCTTCTAGATCGTCGTAAGTAGTAATACATCGTCCTAAGGACTTCGTGATTGTCCTAAGGACGTCTTGATCAACCTGATTACTTATAGATAGTCCTAAGGTCTTTTAGATCGTCGTTAGGAGTTATATATCGTCCTAAGGACTTCATGATTCTCCTTAGTAGGTCTTGATCAACCTGATTGCTTATTGATCGTCCTAAGGTCTTCTAGATCGTCGTAAGTAGTAATACATCGTCCTAAGGACTTCGTGATTGTCCTAAGGACGTCTTGATCAACCTGATTACTTATAGATAGTCCTAAGGTCTTCTTGAATGTCGTAAGGAGATATATATCGTCGTAAGGACTTCATGATTCTCCTGAGAACGTCCTGATCAACCTGATTACTTATTAATCGTCCTTAGGTCTTCTAGATCGTCGTAAGGAGTTATATATCGTCCTTAGGACTTCATGATTGTCCTAAGGACGTCTTGATCAACCTGATTACTTATTGATCGTCCTGAGGTCTTTTAGATCGTCGTAAGGAGTTATATATCGTCCTAAGGACTTCATGATTCTCCTAAGTAGGTCTTGATCAACCTGATTGCTTATTGATCGTCCTTAGGTCTTCTAAATCGTCGTAAGGAATTATATATCGTCCTAATGACTTCATGATTGTCCTAAGGACGTCTTGATCAACCTGATTACTTATTGATCGTCCAAAGGGCTTCTTAATCGTCGTAAGGTGTTATTTATCGTCCTAAGGACTTCATGATTGTCCTAAGGAAGTCTTGATCAACCTGATTACTTACAGATCGTCCTAAGGTCTTCTAGAATGTCGTAAGGGGTTATACATCGTCGAAAGGACTTCATGATTCTCCTAAGTACGTCCTGATCAACCTGATTACTTATTGATCGTCCTAAGGTCTTCTAGATCGTCGTAAGGAGTTATATAACGTCCTTAGGACGTCATAATTGTCCTTAGTACGTCTTGATCAACCTGATTACTTATTGATAGTCCTAAGGTCTTCTAGATCGTAGTAAGGATTTATAAATCGTCCAAGTTCTTCATGATTGTCCTAAGGAAGTCTTTATCAACCTGATTACTTATTGATCGTCCTAAGGTCTTCATGATTGTCCTAAGGACGTCTTGATCAACCTGACTACTCATTGATCGTCCTAAGAGCTTCTAGATCGTCGTAAGGAGTTACGTATCGTCCTAAGGACTTCTTGATCCTCCTCGGGACTTCATGATATTCAAAAATATTTCAAGATCGTCATTTTCACTGATTGATCGTCCTTAGGTCTTCTAGAATGTCGTAAGGAGTTATATATCTTCCTGAGGACTTCATGATTGTCCTAAGGACGTCTTGATCAACCTGATTATTTATTGATCGTCCTAAGGTCTTCATGATTGTCCTAAGGACGTCTTGATCAACCTGATTACTTATTGATCGTCCTAAGGTCTTCTAGATCGTCGTAAGTAGTAATACATCGTCCTAAGGACTTCGTGATTGTCCTAAGGACGTCTTGATCAACCTGATTACTTATAGATAGTCCTAAGGTCTTTTAGATCGTCGTTAGGAGTTATATATCGTCCTAAGGACTTCATGATTCTCCTTAGTAGGTCTTGATCAACCTGATTGCTTTTTGATCGTCCTAAGGTCTTCTAGATCGTCGTAAGTAGTAATACATCGTCCTAAGGACTTCGTGATTGTCCTAAGGACGTCTTGATCAACCTGATTACTTATAGATAGTCCTAAGGTCTTCTTGAATGTCGTAAGGAGATATATATCGTCGTAAGGACTTCATGATTCTCCTGAGAACGTCCTGATCAACCTGATTACTTATTAATCGTCCTTAGGTCTTCTAGATCGTCGTAAGGAGTTATATATCGTCCTTAGGACTTCATGATTGTCCTAAGGACGTCTTGATCAACCTGATTACTTATTGATCGTCCTGAGGTCTTTTAGATCGTCGTTAGGAGTTATATATCGTCCTAAGGACTTCATGATTCTCCTAAGTAGGTCTTGATCAACCTGATTGCTTATTGATCGTCCTTAGGTCTTCTAGATCGTCGTAAGGAGTTATATATCGTCCTTAGGACTTCATGATTGTCCTAAGGACGTCTTGATCAACCTGATTACTTATTGATCGTCCTGAGGTCTTTTAGATCGTCGTTAGGAGTTATATATCGTCCTAAGGACTTCATGATTGTCATAAGGACTTCTTGATCAGCCTGATTACTTATTGATCATCCTAAGGTCTTCTAAATCGTCGTAAGTAATTATATATCGTCCTAAGGACTTCATGATTGTCCTAAGGACGTCTTGATCAACCTGATTACTTATTGATCGTCCTTAGGGCTTCTTAATCGTCGTAAGGTGTTATATATCGTCCTAAGGACTTCATGATTCTCCTAAGGAAGTCTTTATCAACCTGATTACTAATTGATCGTCCTAAGGTCTTCTAGATCGTCGTAAGTAGTAATACATCGTCCTAAGGACTTCATGATTGTCCTAAGGACGTCTTGATCAACCTGATTACTTATAGATCGTACTAAGGTCTTCTAGAATGTCGTAAGGAGTTATATATCGTCATAAGGACTTCATGATTCTCCTTAGTACGTCCTGATCAACCTGATTACTTATAGATCGTCCTAAGGTCTTCTAGAATGTCGTAAGGAGTTATATATCGTCCTTAGGACTTCATGATTCTCCTAAGGAAGTCTTTATCAACCTGATTACTTATTGATCGTCCTAAGGTCTTCTAGATCGTCGTAAGTAGTAATACATCGTCCTAAGGACTTCGTGATTGTCCTAAGGACGTCTTGATCAAACTTATTACTTATAGATCGTCCTAAGGTCTTCTAGAATGTCGTAAGGAGTTATATATCGTAATAAGGACTTCATGATTCTCCTAAGGACGTCCTGATCAACCTGATTACTTAATAATCGTCCTTAGGTCTTCTAGATCGTCATAAGGAGTTATATATCGTCCTTAGGACTTCATGATTGTCCTAAGGACGTCTTGATCAACCTGATTACTTATTGATCGTCCTAAGGTCTTTTAGATCGTCGTTAGGAGTTATATATCGTGCAAGTTCTTCATGATTCTCCTAAGTACGTCTTGATCAACCTGATTGCTTATTAATTATCCTAAGAGCTTCTAGATCGTCGTAATAAGTTATATATCGTCCTAAGGACTTCATGATTGTCCTAAGGACTTCTTGATCAGCCTGATTTCTTATTGATCGTCCTAAGGTCTTCTAGATCGTCGTAAGGAGTTATATATCGTCCAAGTTCTTCATGATTGTCTTAAGGACGTCTTGATCAACCTGATTACTTATTGATCGTCCTAAGGTCTTCTAAATCGTCGTAAGGAATTATATATCGTCCTAAGGACTTCATGATTGTCCTAAGGACGTCTTGATCAACCTGATTACTTATTGATCGTCCTAAGGGCTTCTTAATCGTCGTAAGGTGTTATATATCGTCCTAAGGACTTCATGATTCTCCTAAGGAAGTCTTTATCAACCTGATTACTTATTGATCGTCCTAAGGTCTTCTAGATCGTCGTAAGTAGTAATACATCGTCCTAAGGACTTCATGATTGTCCTAAGGACGTCTTGTTCAACCTGATTACTTATAGATCGTCCTAAGGTCTTCTAGAATGTCGTAAGGAGTTATATATCGTCGTAAGGACTTCAAGATTCTCCTAAGTACGTCCTGATCAACCTGATTACTTATTGATCGTCCTAAGGTCTTCTAGATCGTCGTAAGGAGTTATATAACGTCATTAGGACTTCATGGTTGTCCTAAGGACGTCTTGATCAACCTGATTACTTATTGATCGTCCTAAGGTCTTTTAAATCGTCGTAAGGAGTTATATATCGTCCTAAGGACTTCATGATTCTCCTAAGTACGTCTTGATCAACCTGATTACTTATTGATCGTCCTAAGAGCTTCTAGATCGTCGTAATAAGTTATATATCGTCCTAAGGACTTCATGATTGTCCTAAGAACTTCTTGATCAGCCTGATTACTTATTGATCGTCCTAAGGTCTTCAAGATCGTCGTAAGGAGTTATATAACGTCATTAGGACTTCATGGTTGTCCTAAGAACTTCTTGATCAGCCTGATTACTTATTGATCGTCCTTAGGTCTTCTAGATCGTCGTAAGGAGTTATATAACGTCATTAGGACTTCATGGTTGTCCTAAGGACGTCTTGATCAACCTGATTACTTATTGATCGTCCTAAGGTCTTTTAGATCGTCGTAAGGAGTTATATATCGTCCTAAGGACTTCATGATTCTCCTAAGTACGTCTTGATCAACCTGATTACTTATTGATCGTCCTAAGGGCTTCTTAATCGTCGTAAGGTGTTATATATCGTCCTAAGGACTTCATGATTGTCCTAAGAACTTCTTGATCAGCCTGATTACTTATTGATCGTCCTAAGGTCTTCTAGATCGTCGAAAGGAGTTAAATATCGTGCAAGTTCTTCATGATTCTCCTAAGTACGTCTTGATCAACCTGATCGCTTATTAATCGTCCTAAGAGCTTCTTGATCGTCGTAATAAGTTATATATCGTCCTAAGGACTTCATGATTGTCCTAAGGACTTCTTGATCAGCCTGATTACTTATTGATCGTCCTAAGGTCTTCTAGATCGTCGTAAGGAGTTATATATCGTCCAAGTTCTTCATGATTGTCTTAAGGACGTCTTGATCAACCTGATTACTTATTGATCGTCCTAAGGTCTTCTAAATCGTCGTAAGGAATTATATATCGTCCTAAGGACTTCATGATTGTCCTAAGGACGTCTTGATCAACCTGATTACTTATTGATCGTCCTAAGGGCTTCTTAATCGTCGTAAGGTGTTATATATCGTCCTAAGGACTTCATGATTCTCCTAAGGAAGTCTTTATCAACCTGATTACTTATTGATCGTCCTAAGGTCTTCTAGATCGTCGTAAGTAGTAATACATCGTCCTAAGGACTTCATGATTGTCCTAAGGACGTCTTGTTCAATCTGATTACTTATAGATCGTCCTAAGGTCTTCTAGAATGTCGTAAGGAGTTAAATATCGTCGTAAGGACTGCATGATTCTCCTAAGTACGTCCTGATCAACCTGATTACTTATTGATCGTCCTAAGGTCTTCTAGATCGTCGTTAGGAGTTATATAACGTCATTAGGACTTCATGGTTGTCCTAAGGACGTCTTGATCAACCTGATTACTTATTGATCGTCCTAAGGTCTTTTAGATCGTCTTTAGGAGTTATATATCGTCCTAAGGACTTCATGATTCTCCTAAGTACGTCTTGATCAACCAGATTACTTTTTGATCGTCCTAAGGTCTTTTAGATCGTCGTAAGGAGTTATATATCGTCCTAAGGACTTCATGGTTGTCCTAAGGACGTCTTGATCAACCTGATTACTTATTGATCGTCCTAAGGTCTTTTAGATCGTCGTAAGGAGTTATATATCGTCCTAAGGACTTCATGATTCTCCTAAGTACGTCTTGATCAGCCTGATTACTTATTGATCGTCCTAAGGTCTTCTAGATCGTCGTAAGGAGTTATATATCGTCCAAGTTCTTCATGATTGTCTTAAGGACGTCTTGATCAACCTGATTACTTATTGATAGTCCTAAGGTCTTCTAAATCGTCGTAAGGAATTATATATCTTCCTAAGGACTTCATGATTGTCCTAAGGACGTCTTGATCAACCTGATTACTTATTGATCGTCCTATGGGCTTCTTAATCGTCGTAAGGTCTTATATATCGTCCTAAGGACTTCATGATTCTCCTAAGGAAGTCTTTATCAAACTGATTACTTATTGATCGTTCTAAGGTCTTCTAGATCGTCGTAAGTAGTAATACATCGTCCTTAGGACTTCATGATTGTCCTAAGGACGTCTTGTTCAATCTGATTACTTATAGATCGTCCTAAGGTCTTCTAGAATGTCGTAAGGAGTTAAATATCGTCGTAAGGACTGCATGATTCTCCTAAGTACGTCCTGATCAACCTGATTACTTATTGATCGTCCTAAGGTCTTCTAGATCGTCGTTAGGAGTTATATAACGTCATTAGGACTTCATGGTTGTCCTAAGGACGTCTTGATCAACCTGATTACTTATTGATCGTCCTAAGGTCTTTTAGATCGTCGTTAGGAGTTATATATCGTCCTAAGGACTTCATGATTGTCCTAAGAACTTCTTGATCAGCCTGATTACTTATAGATCGTCCTTAGGTCTTCTAGAATGTCGTAAGGAGTTATATATCGTCGTAAGGACTTCATGATTCTCCTAAGTACGTCCTGATCAACCTGATTACTTATTGATCGTCCTAAGGTCTTTTAGATCGTCGTAAGGAGTTATATAACGTCATTAGGACTTCATGGTTGTCCTAAGGACGTCTTGATCAACCTGATTACTTATTGATCGTCCTAATGTATTTTAGATCGTCGTAAGGAGTTATATATCGTCCTAAGGACTTCATGATTCTCCTTAGTACGTCTTGATCAACCTGATTGCTTATTGATCGTCCTAAGAGCTTCTAGATCGTCGTAATAAGTTATATATCGTCCTAAGGACTTCATGATTGTCCTAAGAACTTCTTGATCAGCCTGATTACTTATTGATCGTCCTAAGGTCTTCTAGATCGTCGTAAGGAGTTATATATCGTGCAAGTTCTTCATGATTCTCCTAAGTACGTCTTGATCAACCTGATTGCTTATTAATCGTCCTTAGAGCTTCTAGATCGTCGTAATAAGTTATATATCGTCCTAAGGACTTCATGATTGTCCTAAGGACTTCTTGATCAGCCTGATTACTTATTGATCGTCCTAAGGTCCTCTTAATCGTCGTAAGGAATTAAATATCGTCCTAAGGACTTCATAATTGTCCTAAGGACGTCTTGATCAACCTGATTACTTATTGATCGTCCTAAGGTCTTCTTGAATGTCGTAAGGAATTATATATCGTCCAAAGGATTTCATGATTGTCCTAAGGAAGTCTTGATCGACCTGATTACTAATTGATCGTCCTAAGGTCTTCTTGAATGTCGTAAGGAGTTATATATCGTCCTAAGGAATTCATGATTCTCCTTAGTACGTCTTGATCAACCTGATTACTTATTGATCGTCCTTAGGTCTTCTTGTTCGTCGTAAGGAGTTATATATCGTCCAAGTTCTTCATGATTGTCCTAAGGACTTCTTGATCAGCCTGATTACTTATTGATCGTCCTAAGGTCTTCTAGATCGTCGTAAGGAGTTATATATCGTCCAAGTTCTTCATGATTGTCTTAAGGACGTCTTGATCAACCTGATTACTTATTGATCGTCCTAAGGGCTTCTTAATCGTCGTAAGGTGTTATATATCGTCCTAAGGACTTCATGATTCTCCTAAGGAAGTCTTTATAAACCTGATTACTTATTGATCGTCCTTAGGTCTTCTAGATCGTCGTAAGTAGTAATACATCGTCCTAAGGACTTCATGATTGTCCTAAGGACGTCTTGTTCAACCTGATTACTTATAGATCGTCCTAAGGTCTTCTAGAATGTCGTAAGGAGTTATATATCGTCGAAAGGACTTCATGATTCTCCTAAGTACGTCCTGATCAACCTGATTACTTATTGATCGTCCTAAGAGCTTCTAGATCGTCGTAATAAGTTATATATCGTCCTAAGGACTTCATGATTCTCCTAAATACGTCTTGTTTATCCTGATTACTTATTGATCGTCCTAAGAGCTTCTAGATCGTCGTAATAAGTTATATATCGTCCTAAGGACTTCATGATTTTCCTATGAACTTCTTGATCAGCCTGATTACTTATTGATCGTCCTAAGGTCTTCTAGATCGTCGTAAGGAGTTATATATCATCCAAGTTCTTCATGATTGTCTTAAGGACGTCTTAATCAACCTGATTACTTATTGATCGTCCTAAGGTCTTCTAGATCGTCGTAAGTAGTTATTTATCGTCCTAAGGACTTGATGATTCTCCTTTGTACGTCTTGATCAACCTGATTACTTATTGATCGTTCTTAGGTCTTCTTGTTCGTCATAAGGAGTTATATATCGTTCAAATTCTTCATGATTGTCAAAAGGACGTCTTTATCAACCTGATTACTTTTTGATCATCCAAAGGATTTCTAGATCGTCGTAAGGAGTTATATATCGTCCTAAGGACTTCTTGATCCTCCTCGGGACTTCCTAATAGTCAAAAGGACTTCAAGATCGTCATTTTGTCTTATTGATCGTCCTTAGGTCTTCTAGATCGTCGTTAGGAGTTATATATCGTCCAAGTTCTTCATGATTGTCCTAAGGACATCTTGATCAACCTGATTACTTATTGATCGTCCTAAGGTCTTCTAGATCGTCGTAAGGAGTTATATATCGTCCTTAGGACTTCATGATTGTCCTAAGGACGTCTTGATCAACCTGATTACTTAATGATCATCCTAAGGTCTTCTAGATCGTCGTAAGGAGTTATATATCGTCCTAAGGACTTCATGATTGTCCAAAGGACGTCTTGATTAACCTGATTACTTATTGATCGTCCTAAGGTCTTCTAGAGCGTCGTAAGGAGTTATATATTGTCCTTAAGACTTCATGATTGTCCTAAGGTCGTCTTGATCGACCTGATTACTTATTGGTCTTCCTTAGGTCTTCTAGATCGTCGTTAGGAGTTATATATCGTCCAAGTTTTTCATGATTGTCCTAATGACATCTTGATCAACCTGATTACTTATTGATCGTCCTTAGGTCTTCTGGATCGTCGTAAGGAGTAATATATCGTCCTTAGGACTTCATGATTGTCCTAAGGACGTCTTGATCAACCTGATTACTTAATGATCGTCCTAAGGTCTTCTAGATCGTCGTAATGAGTTATATATCGTCCTAAGGACTTCATGATATTCCAAATTACGTCTTGATCAACCTGATAACTTATTGATCGTCCTTAGGTTTTCTAGATCGTCGTAAGAAGTTATATATCGTCCTTAGGACTTCATGATTGTCCTAAGGACGTCTTGATCAACCTGATTACTTAATGATCGTCCTAAGGTCTTCTAGATCGTCGTTAGGAGTAATATATCGTCCAAGTTCTTCATGATTGTCCTAAGGACGTCTTGATCAACCTGATTATTTATTGATCGCCCTAAGGTCTTCTAGATCGTCGTAAGGAGTGATATATCGTCCAAGTTCTTCATGATTGTCCTTAGGACATTTGGATCAACCTGATTAATTATTGATCGTCCTAAGGTCTTCTAGATCGTCGTTAGGAGTTATATATCGTCCTTAGGACTTCATGATTGTCCTAAGGACGTCTTGATCAACCTGATTACTTAATGATCGTCCTAAGGTCTTCTAGATCGTCGTTAGGAGTTATACATCGTCCAAGTTCTTCATGATTGTCCTAAGGACTTCTTGATCAACCTGATTATTTATTGATCGCCCTAAGGTCTTCTAGATCGGCGTAAGGAGTTATATATCATCCTTAGGACTTCATGATTGTCCTAAGGTCGTCTTGATCGACCTGATTACTTATTGGTCTTCCTTAGGTCTTCTAGATCGTCGTTAGGAGTTATATATCGTCCAAGTTTTTCATGATTGTCCTAATGACATCTTGATCAACCTGATTACTTATTGATCGTCCTTAGGTCTTCTGGATCGTCGTAAGGAGTTATATATCGTCCTTAGGACTTCATGATTGTCCTAAGGACGTCTTGATCAACCTGATTACTTAATGATCGTCCTAAGGTCTTCTAGATCGTCGTAATGAGTTATATATCGTCCTAAGGACTTCATGATATTCCAAATTACGTCTTGATCAACCTGATAACTTATTGATCGTCCTTAGGTTTTCTAGATCGTCGTAAGAAGTTATATATCGTCCTTAGGACTTCATGATTGTCCTAAGGACGTCTTGATCAACCTGATTACTTAATGATCGTCCTAAGGTCTTCTAGATCGTCGTTAGGAGTAATATATCGTCCAAGTTCTTCATGATTGTCCTAAGGACGTCTTGATCAACCTGATTATTTATTGATCGCCCTAAGGTCTTCTAGATCGTCGTAAGGAGTGATATATCGTCCAAGTTCTTCATGATTGTCCTTAGGACATTTGGATCAACCTGATTAATTATTGATCGTCCTAAGGTCTTCTAGATCGTCGTTAGGAGTTATATATCGTCCTTAGGACTTCATGATTGTCCTAAGGACGTCTTGATCAACCTGATTACTTAATGATCGTCCTAAGGTCTTCTAGATCGTCGTTAGGAGTTATACATCGTCCAAGTTCTTCATGATTGTCCTAAGGACTTCTTGATCAACCTGATTATTTATTGATCGCCCTAAGGTCTTCTAGATCGGCGTAAGGAGTTATATATCATCCTTAGGACTTCATGATTGTCCTTAGGACGTCTTGATCAACCTGATTACTTATTGGTCTTCCTTAGGTCTTCTAGATCGTCGGTAGGAGTTATATATCGTCCAAGTTTTTCATGATTGTCCTTAGGACGTCTTGATCAACCTGATTACTTATTGATCGTCCTAAGGTCTTCTAGATCGTCGTGAGGAGTTATATATTGTCCTTAGGACTTCATGATTGTCCTAAGGACGTCTTGATCAACCTGATTACTTATTAATCGTCCTAAGGTCTTCTTGATCGTCGTAAAGAGTTATATAACGTCCTTTGGACTTCATGATTGTCCTAAGGACGTCTTGATCAACCTGATTACTTATTGATCGTCCTAAGGTCTTCTAGATCGTCGTAAGAAGTTATATATCGTCCTTAGGACTTCATGATTGTCCTAAGGACGTCTTGATCAACCTGATTACTTATTGATCATCCTAAGGTCTTCTAGATCGTCGTAAGAAGTTATATATCGTCCTTAGGACTTCATGATTGTCCTAAGGACGTCTTTATCAACCTGATTACTTATTGATCATCCTAAGGTCTTCTAGATCGTCGTTAGGAGTTATATATCGTCCAAGTTCTTCATGATTGTCCTAAGGACGTCTTGATCTTCCTGATTACTTATTGATCGTCCTTAGGTCTTCTAGATCGTCGTAAATTGTTATATATCGTCCAAGTTCTTCATGATTGTCCTAAGGACGTCTTGATCAACCTGATTACTAATTGATCGTCCTAAGGTCTTCTAGATCGTCGTAAGAAGTTATATATCGTCCTTAGGACTTCATGATTGTCCTAAGGACGTCTTTATCAACCTGATTACTTATTGATCATCCTAAGGTCTTCTAGATCGTCGTAAGGAGTTATATATCGTCCAAGTTCTTCATGATTGTCCTAAGTACGTCTTGATCAACCTGATTACTTATTGATCGTCCTTAGGTCTTCTAGATCGTCGTAAGTTGTTATATATCGTACTTAGGACTTCATGATTGTCCTAAGGACGTCTTGATCAACCTGATTACTTAATGATCGTCCTAAGGTCTTCTAGATCGTCGTAATGAGTTATATATCGTCCAAGTTATTCATGATTGTCCTAAGGACGTCTTGATCGACCTGATTACTAATTGATCGTCCTAAGGTCTTCTAGATCGTCGTAAGAAGTTATATATCATCCTTAGGACTTCATGATTGTCCTTAGGACGTCTTGATCAATCTGATTTCTTATTGATCATCCTTAGGTCTTCTAGATCGTCGTAAGGAGTTATATATCGTCCAAGTTCTTCATGATTGTCCTAAGTACGTCTTGATCAACCTGATTACTTATTGATCGTCCTTAGGTCTTCTAGATCGTCGTAAGTTGTTATATATCGTCCAAGTTCTTCATGATTGTCCTAAGGACGTCTTGATCAACCTGATTACTAATTGATCGTCCTAAGGTCTTCTAGATCGTCGTAAGAAGTTATTATCGTCCTTAGGACTTCATGATTGTCCTAAGGACGTCTTTATCAACCTGATTACTTATTGATCATCCTAAGGTCTTCTAGATCGTCGTAAGGAGTTATATATCGTCAAAGTTCTTCATGATTGTCCAAAGTACGTCTTTATCAACCTGATTACTTATTGATCGTCCTTAGGTCTTCTAGATCGTCGTAAGTTGTTATATATCGTCCTTAGGACTTCATGATTGTCCTAAGGACGTCTTGATCAACCTGATTACTTAATGATCGTCCTAAGGTCTTCTAGATCGTCGTAATGAGTTATATATCGTCCTAAGGACTTCATGATTCTCCTAAGTACGTCTTGATCGACCTGATTACTTATTGATCATCCTAAGGTCTTCTAGATCGTCGTTAGGAGTTATATATCGTCCAAGTTCTTCATGATTGTCCTAAGGACGTCTTGATCTTCCTGATTACTTATTGATCGTCCTTAGGTCTTCTAGATCGTCGTAAGTTGTTATATATCGTCCAAGTTCTTCATGATTGTCCTAAGGACGTCTTGATCAACCTGATTACTAATTGATCGTCCTAAGGTCTTCTAGATCGTCGTAAGAAGTTATATATCGTCCTTAGGACTTTATGATTGTCCTAAGGACGTCTTTATCAACCTGATTACTTATTGATCATCCTAAGGTCTTCTAGATCGTCGTAAGGAGTTATATATCGTCCAAGTTCTTCATGATTGTCCTAAGTACGTCTTGATCAACCTGATTACTTATTGATCGTCCTTAGGTCTTCTAGATCGTCGTAAGTTGTTATATATCGTCCTTAGGACTTCATGATTGTCCTAAGGACGTCTTGATCAACCTGATTACTTAATGATCGTCCTAAGGTCTTCTAGATCGTCGTAATGAGTTATATATCGTCCTAAGGACTTCATGATTCTCCTAAGTACGTCTTGATCGATCTGATTACTTATTGATCGTCCTTAGGTCTTCTAGATCGTCGTAAGAAGTTATATATCGTCCTTAGGACTTCATGATTGTCCTAAGGACGTCTTTATCAACCTGATTACTTATTAATCGTCTTTAGGTCTTCTAGATCGTCGTTAGGAGTTATATGTCGTCCAAGTTCTTCATGATTGTCCTAAGGACTTCTTGATCAACCTGATTATTTATTGATCGCCCTAAGGTCTTCTAGATCGGCGTAAGGAGTTATATATCGTCCTTAGGACTTCATGATTGTCCTTAGGACGTCTTGATCAACCTGATTACTTATTGATCATCCTAAGGTCTTCTAGATCGTCGTAAGGAGTTATATATCGTCCAAGTTTTTCATGATTGTCCTTAGGACATCTGGATCAACCTGATTACTTATTGATCATCCTAAGGTCTTCTTGATCGTCGTAAGTTGTTATATATCGTCCAAGTTCTTCACGATTGTCCTAAGGACGTCTTGATCTTCCTGATTACTTATTGATCGTCTTTTGGTCTTCTAGATCGTCGTAAGGAGTTATATATCGTCCAAGTTTTTCATGATTGTCCTTAGGACATCTGGATCAACCTGATTACTTATTGATCAGCCTAAGGTCTTCTTGATCGTCGTAAGTTGTTATATATCGTCCTTAGGACTTCATGATTGTCCTTAGGACGTCTTTATCAACCTGATTACTTATTGATCGTCTTTAGGTCTTCTAGATCGTCGTTAGGAGTTACATATCGTCCAAGTTCTTCATGATTGTCCTAAGGACTTCTTGATCAACCTGATTACTTATTGATCGTCCTAAGGTCTTCTAGATCGGCGTAAGGAGTTATATATCGTCCTTAGGACTTCATGATTGTCCTTAGGACGTCTTGATCAACCTGATTACTTATTGATCGTCCTAAGGTCTTCTAGATCGTCGTGAGGAGTTATATATTGTCCTTAGGACTTCATGATTGTCCTAAGGACGTCTTGATCAACCTGATTACTTATTAATCGTCCTAAGGTCTTCTTGATCGTCGTAAAGAGTTATATAACGTCCTTTGGACTTCATGATTGTCCTAAGGACGTCTTGATCAACCTGATTACTTATTGATCGTCCTAAGGTCTTCTAGATCGTCGTAAGAAGTTATATATCGTCCTTAGGACTTCATGATTGTCCTAAGGACGTCTTTATCAACCTGATTACTTATTGATCATCCTAAGGTCTTCTAGATCGTCGTAAGGAGTTATATATCGTCCAAGTTCTTCATGATTGTCCTAAGTACGTCTTGATCAACCTGATTACTTATTGATCGTCCTAAGGTCTTCTAGATCGTCGTGAGGAGTTATATATTGTCCTTAGGACTTCATGATTGTCCTAAGGACGTCTTGATCAACCTGATTACTTATTAATCGTCCTAAGGTCTTCTTGATCGTCGTAAAGAGTTATATATCGTCCTTTGGACTTCATGATTGTCCTAAGGACGTCTTGATCAACCTGATTACTTATTGATCGTCCTAAGGTCTTCTAGATCGTCGTAAAGAGTTATATATCGTCCTTAGGACTTCATGATTTTCCCAAGGACGTCTTGGTCAACCTGATTACTTATTGATAGTCCTAAGGTCTTCTGGATCTTCGTAATGAGTTATATATCGTCCTTTGGACTTCATGATTGTCTTAAGGACGTTTTGATCAACCTGATTACTTATTGATCGTCCTAAGTTCTTCTAGATCGTCGTAAAAAGTTATATATCGTCCTTAGGACTTCATGATTGTCCTAAGGACGTCTTTATCAACCTGATTACTTATTGATCGTCTTTAGGTCTTCTAGATCGTCGTTAAGAGTTATATATCGTCCAAGTTCTTCATGATTGTCCTAAGGACGTCTTGATCAACCTGATTACTTAATGATCGTCCTAAGGTCTTCTAGATCGTCGTAATGAGTTATATATCGTCCTAAGGACTTCATGATTCTCCTAAGTACGTCTTGATCGATCTGATTACTTATTGATCGTCCTTAGGTCTTCTAGATCGTCGTAAGAAGTTATATATCGTCCTTAGGACTTCATGATTGTCCTAAGGACGTCTTTATCAACCTGATTACTTATTAATCGTCTTTAGGTCTTCTAGATCGTCGTTAGGAGTTATATGTCGTCCAAGTTCTTCATGATTGTCCTAAGGACTTCTTGATCAACCTGATTATTTATTGATCGCCCTAAGGTCTTCTAGATCGGCGTAAGGAGTTATATATCGTCCTTAGGACTTCATGATTGTCCTTAGGACGTCTTGATCAACCTGATTACTTATTGATCATCCTAAGGTCTTCTAGATCGTCGTAAGGAGTTATATATCGTCCAAGTTTTTCATGATTGTCCTTAGGACATCTGGATCAACCTGATTACTTATTGATCATCCTAAGGTCTTCTTGATCGTCGTAAGTTGTTATATATCGTCCAAGTTCTTCACGATTGTCCTAAGGACGTCTTGATCTTCCTGATTACTTATTGATCGTCTTTTGGTCTTCTAGATCGTCGTAAGGAGTTATATATCGTCCAAGTTTTTCATGATTGTCCTTAGGACATCTGGATCAACCTGATTACTTATTGATCAGCCTAAGGTCTTCTTGATCGTCGTAAGTTGTTATATATCGTCCTTAGGACTTCATGATTGTCCTTAGGACGTCTTTATCAACCTGATTACTTATTGATCGTCTTTAGGTCTTCTAGATCGTCGTTAGGAGTTACATATCGTCCAAGTTCTTCATGATTGTCCTAAGGACTTCTTGATCAACCTGATTACTTATTGATCGTCCTAAGGTCTTCTAGATCGGCGTAAGGAGTTATATATCGTCCTTAGGACTTCATGATTGTCCTTAGGACGTCTTGATCAACCTGATTACTTATTGATCGTCCTAAGGTCTTCTAGATCGTCGTGAGGAGTTATATATTGTCCTTAGGACTTCATGATTGTCCTAAGGACGTCTTGATCAACCTGATTACTTATTAATCGTCCTAAGGTCTTCTTGATCGTCGTAAAGAGTTATATAACGTCCTTTGGACTTCATGATTGTCCTAAGGACGTCTTGATCAACCTGATTACTTATTGATCGTCCTAAGGTCTTCTAGATCGTCGTAAGAAGTTATATATCGTCCTTAGGACTTCATGATTGTCCTAAGGACGTCTTTATCAACCTGATTACTTATTGATCATCCTAAGGTCTTCTAGATCGTCGTAAGGAGTTATATATCGTCCAAGTTCTTCATGATTGTCCTAAGTACGTCTTGATCAACCTGATTACTTATTGATCGTCCTAAGGTCTTCTAGATCGTCGTGAGGAGTTATATATTGTCCTTAGGACTTCATGATTGTCCTAAGGACGTCTTGATCAACCTGATTACTTATTAATCGTCCTAAGGTCTTCTTGATCGTCGTAAAGAGTTATATATCGTCCTTTGGACTTCATGATTGTCCTAAGGACGTCTTGATCAACCTGATTACTTATTGATCGTCCTAAGGTCTTCTAGATCGTCGTAAAGAGTTATATATCGTCCTTAGGACTTCATGATTTTCCCAAGGACGTCTTGGTCAACCTGATTACTTATTGATAGTCCTAAGGTCTTCTGGATCTTCGTAATGAGTTATATATCGTCCTTTGGACTTCATGATTGTCTTAAGGACGTTTTGATCAACCTGATTACTTATTGATCGTCCTAAGTTCTTCTAGATCGTCGTAAAAAGTTATATATCGTCCTTAGGACTTCATGATTGTCCTAAGGACGTCTTTATCAACCTGATTACTTATTGATCGTCTTTAGGTCTTCTAGATCGTCGTTAAGAGTTATATATCGTCCAAGTTCTTCATGATTGTCCTAAGGACTTCTTGATCAACCTGATTACTTATTGATCATCCTAAGGTCTTCTAGATCGTCGTAAGGAGTTATATATCGTCCAAGTTCTTCATGATTGTCATAAGTACGTCTTGATCAACCTGATTACTTATTGATCGTCCTTAGGTCTTCTAGATCGTCGTAAGTTGTTATATATCGTCCTAGTTCTTCATGATTGTCCTAAAGACGTCTTGATCAACCTGATTACTAATTGATCGTCCTAAGGTCTTCTAGATCGTCGTAAGAAGTTATATATCGTCCTTAAAACTTCATGATTGTCCTAAGGACGTCTTTATCAACCTGATTACTTATTGATCATCCTAAGGTCTTCTAGATCGTCGTTAGGAGTTATATATCGTCCAAGTTCTTCATGATTGTCCTAAGGACGTCTTGATCTTCCTGATTACTTATTGATCGTCCTTAGGTCTTCTAGATCGTCGTAAGTTGTTATATATCGTCCAAGTTCTTCATGATTGTCCTAAGGACGTCTTGATCAACCTGATTCCTAATTGATCGTCCTAAGGTCTTCTAGATCGTCGTAAGAAGTTATATATCGTCCTTAGGACTTCATGATTGTCCTAAGGACGTCTTTATCAACCTGATTACTTATTGATCATCCTAAGGTCTTCTAGATCGTCGTAAGGAGTTATATATCGTCCAAGTTCTTCATGATTGTCCTAAGTACCTCTTGATCAACCTGATTACTTATTGATCGTCCTTAGGTCTTCTAGATCGTCGTAAGTTGTTATATATCGTCCTTAGGACTTCATGATTGTCCTAAGGACGTCTTGATCAACCTGATTACTTAATGATCGTCCTAAGGTCTTCTAGATCGTCGTAAGAAGTTATATATCGTCCTTAGGACTTCATGATTGTCCTAAGGACGTCTTTATCAACATGATTACTTATTGATCGTCTTTAGGTCTTCTAGATCGTCGTTAGGAGTTATATATCGTCCAAGTTCTTCATGATTGTCCTAAGGACTTCTTGATCAACCTGATTATTTATTGATCGCACTAAGGTCTTCTAGATCGGCGTAAGGAGTTATATATCATCCTTAGGACTTCATGATTGTCCTTAGGACGTCTTGATCAACCTGATTACTTATTGATCATCCTAAGGTCTTCTAGATCGTCGTAAGGAGTTATATATCGTCCAAGTTCTTCATGATTGTCCTAAGTACGTCTTGATCAACCTGATTACTTATTGATCGTCCTTAGGTCTTCTAGATCGTCGTAAGTTGATATATATCGTCCAAGTTCTTCATGATTGTCCTAAGGACGTCTTGATCAACCTGATTACTAATTGATCGTCCTTAGGTCTTCTAGATCGTCGTAAGAAGTTATATATCGTCCTTAGGACTTCATGATTGTCCTAAGGACGTCTTTATCAACCTGATTACTTATTGATCATCCTAAGGTCTTCTAGATCGTCGTAAGGAGTTATATATCGTCCAAGTTCTTCATGATTGTCCTAAGTACGTCTTGATCAACCTGATTACTTATTGATCGTCCTAAGGTCTTCTAGATCGTCGTGAGGAGTTATATATTGTCCTTAGGACTTCATGATTGTCCTAAGGACGTCTTGATCAACCTGATTACTTATTAATCGTCCTAAGGTCTTCTTGATCGTCGTAAAGAGTTATATATCGTCCTTTGGACTTCATGATTGTCCTAAGGACGTCTTGATCAACCTGATTACTTATTGATCGTCCTAAGGTCTTCTAGATCGTCGTAAAGAGTTATATATCGTCCTTAGGACTTCATGATTTTCCCAAGGACGTCTTGGTCAACCTGATTACTTATTGATAGTCCTAAGGTCTTCTGGATCTTCGTAATGAGTTATATATCGTCCTTTGGACTTCATGATTGTCCTAAGTACGTCTTGGTCAACCTGATTACTTATTGATAGTCCTAAGGTCTTCTGGATCTTCGTAATGAGTTATATATCGTCCTTAGGACTTCATGATTGTCCTAAGGACGTCTTTATCAACCTGATTACTTATTGATCGTCTTTAGGTCTTCTAGATCGTCGTTAGGAGTTATATATCGTCCAAGTTCTTCATGATTGTCCTAAGGACTTCTTGATCAACCTGATTACTTATTGATCATCCTAAGGTCTTCTAGATCGTCGTAAGGAGTTATATATCGTCCAAGTTCTTCATGATTGTCCTAAGTACGTCTTGATCAACCTGATTACTTATTGATCGTCCTTAGGTCTTCTAGATCGTCGTAAGTTGTTATATATCGTCCTAGTTCTTCATGATTGTCCTAAGGACGTCTTGATCAACCTGATTACTAATTGATCGTCCTAAGGTCTTCTAGATCGTCGTAAGAAGTTATATATCGTCCTTAAAACTTCATGATTGTCCTAAGGACGTCTTTATCAACCTGATTACTTATTGATCATCCTAAGGTCTTCTAGATCGTCGTTAGGAGTTATATATCGTCCAAGTTCTTCATGATTGTCCTAAGGACGTCTTGATCTTCCTGATTACTTATTGATCGTCCTTAGGTCTTCTAGATCGTCGTAAGTTGTTATATATCGTCCAAGTTCTTCATGATTGTCCTAAGGACGTCTTGATCAACCTGATTCCTAATTGATCGTCCTAAGGTCTTCTAGATCGTCGTAAGAAGTAATATATCGTCCTTAGGACTTCATGATTGTCCTAAGGACGTCTTTATCAACCTGATTACTTATTGATCATCCTAAGGTCTTCTAGATCGTCGTAAGGAGTTATATATCGTCCAAGTTCTTCATGATTGTCCTAAGTACCTCTTGATCAACCTGATTACTTATTGATCGTCCTTAGGTCTTCTAGATCGTCGTAAGTTGTTATATATCGTCCTTAGGACTTCATGATTGTCCTAAGGACGTCTTGATCAACCTGATTACTTAATGATCGTCCTAAGGTCTTCTAGATCGTCGTAAGAAGTTATATATCGTCCTTAGGACTTCATGATTGTCCTAAGGACGTCTTTATCAACATGATTACTTATTGATCGTCTTTAGGTCTTCTAGATCGTCGTTAGGAGTTATATATCGTCCAAGTTCTTCATGATTGTCCTAAGGACTTCTTGATCAACCTGATTATTTATTGATCGCACTAAGGTCTTCTAGATCGGCGTAAGGAGTTATATATCATCCTTAGGACTTCATGATTGTCCTTAGGACGTCTTGATCAACCTGATTACTTATTGATCATCCTAAGGTCTTCTAGATCGTCGTAAGGAGTTATATATCGTCCAAGTTCTTCATGATTGTCCTAAGTACGTCTTGATCAACCTGATTACTTATTGATCGTCCTTAGGTCTTCTAGATCGTCGTAAGTTGATATATATCGTCCAAGTTCTTCATGATTGTCCTAAGGACGTCTTGATCAACCTGATTACTAATTGATCGTCCTTAGGTCTTCTAGATCGTCGTAAGAAGTTATATATCGTCCTTAAACTTCATGATTGTCCTAAGGACGTCTTTATCAACCTGATTACTTATTGATCATCCTAAGGTCTTCTAGATCGTCGTAAGGAGTTATATATCGTCCAAGTTCTTCATGATTGTCCTAAGTACGTCTTGATCAACCTGATTACTTATTGATCGTCCTTAGGTCTTCTAGATCGTCGTAAATTGTTATATATCGTCCAAGTTCTTCATGATTGTCCTAAGGACGTCTTGATCAACCTGATTACTAATTGATCGTCCTAAGGTCTTCTAGATCGTCGTAAGAAGTTATATATCGTCCTTAGGACTTCATGATTGTCCTTAGGACGTCTTTATCAACCTGATTACTTATTGATCATCCTAAGGTCTTCTAGATCGTCGTTAGGAGTTATATATCGTCCAAGTTCTTCATGATTGTCCTAAGGACTTCTTGATCAACCTGATTATTTATTGATCGCACTAAGGTCTTCTAGATCGGCGTAAGGAGTTATATATCATCCTTAGGACTTCATGATTGTCCTTAGGACGTCTTGATCAACCTGATTACTTATTGATCATCCTAAGGTCTTCTAGATCGTCGTAAGGAGTTATATATCGTCCAAGTTCTTCATGATTGTCCTAAGTACGTCTTGATCAACCTGATTACTTATTGATCGTCCTTAGGTCTTCTAGATCGTCGTAAGTTGATATATATCGTCCAAGTTCTTCATGATTGTCCTAAGGACGTCTTGATCAACCTGATTACTAATTGATCGTCCTAAGGTCTTCTAGATCGTCGTAAGAAGTTATATATCGTCCTTAAACTTCATGATTGTCCTAAGGACGTCTTTATCAACCTGATTACTTATTGATCATCCTAAGGTCTTCTAGATCGTCGTAAGGAGTTATATATCGTCCAAGTTCTTCATGATTGTCCTAAGTACGTCTTGATCAACCTGATTACTTATTGATCGTCCTTAGGTCTTCTAGATCGTCGTAAATTGTTATATATCGTCCAAGTTCTTCATGATTGTCCTAAGGACGTCTTGATCAACCTGATTACTAATTGATCGTCCTAAGGTCTTCTAGATCGTCGTAAGAAGTTATATATCGTCCTTAGGACTTCATGATTGTCCTTAGGACGTCTTTATCAACCTGATTACTTATTGATCATCCTAAGGTCTTCTAGATCGTCGTTAGGAGTTATATATCGTCCAAGTTCTTCATGATTGTCCTAAGGACGTCTTGATCTTCTTGATTACTTATTGATCGTCCTTAGGTCTTCTAGATCGTCGTAAGTTGTTATATATCGTCCTTAGGACTTCATGATTGTCCTAAGGACGTCTTGATCAACCTGATTACTTAATGATCGTCCTAAGGTCTTCTAGATCGTCGTAATGAGTTATATATCGTCCTAAGGACTTCATGATTCTCCTAAGTACGTCTTGATCGACCTGATTACTTATTGATCGTCCTTAGGTCTTCTAGATCGTCGTAAGAAGTTATATATCGTCCTTAGGACTTCATGATTGTCCTAAGGACGTCTTTATCTTCCTGATAACTTATTGATCGTCCTTAGGTCTTCTAGATCGTCGTAAGTTTGTTATATATCGTCCAAGTTATTCATGATTGTCCTAAGGACGTCTTGATCGACCTGATTACTAATTGATCGTCCTAAGGTCTTCTAGATCGTCGTAATGAGTTATATATCGTCCTAAGGACTTCATGATTGTCCTAAGGACGTCTTTATCAACCTGATTACTTAATGATCGTCCTAAGGTCTTCTAGATCGTCGTAATGAGTTATATATCGTCCTTAGGACTTCATGATTCTCCTAAGTACGTCTTGATCAACCTGATTACTTAATGATCGTCCTAAGGTCTTCTAGATCGTCGTAATGAGTTATATATCGTCCTTAGGACTTCATGATTCTCCTAAGTACGTCTTGATCGACCTGATTACTTATTGATCGTCCTTAGGTCTTCTAGATCGTCGTAAGAAGTTATATATCGTCCTTAGGACTTCATGATTGTCCTAAGGACGTCTTTATCAACATGATTCCTTATTAATCGTCTTTAGGTCTTCTAGATCGTCGTAAGTTGTTATATATCGTCCTTAGGACTTCATGATTGTCCTAAGGACGTCTTGATCAACCTGATTACTTAATGATCGTCCTAAGGTCTTCTAGATCGTCGTAATGAGTTAAATATCATCCTTAGGACTTCATGATTCTCCTAAGTACGTCTTGATCGACCTGATTACTTATTGATCGTCCTTAGGTCTTCTAGATCGTCGTAAGAAGTTATATATCGTCCTTAGGACTTCATGATTGTCCTAAGGACGTCTTTATCAACATGATTACTTATTAATCGTCTTTAGGTCTTCTAGATCGTCGTTAGGAGTTATATATCGTCCAAGTTCTTCATGATTGTCCTAAGGACTTCTTGATCAACCTGATTATTTATAGATCGCCCTAAGGTCTTCTAGATCGGCGTAAGGAGTTATATATCGTCCTTAGGACTTCATGATTGTCCTTAGGACGTCTTGATCAACCTGATTACTTATTGATCATCCTAAGGTCTTCTAGATCGTCGTAAGGAGTTATATATCGTCCAAGTTTTTCATGATTGTCCTTAGGACATCTGGATCAACCTGATTATTTATTGATCATCCTAAGGTCTTCTTGATCGTCGTAAGTTGTTATATATCGTCCAAGTTCTTCATGATTGTCCTAAGGACGTCTTGATCTTCCTGATTACTTATTGATCGTCTTTTGGTCTTCTAGATCGTCGTAAGGAGTTATATATCGTCCAAGTTTTTCATGATTGTCCTAAGGACGTCTTTATCAACATGATTACTTATTGATCGTCTTTAGGTCTTCTAGATCGTCGTTAGGAGTTATATATCGTCCAAGTTCTTCATGATTGTCCTAAGGACTTCTTGATCAACCTGATTATTTATTGATCGCACTAAGGTCTTCTAGATCGTCGTAAAAAGTTATATATCGTCCTTAGGACTTCATGATTGTCCTAAGGACGTCTTTATCAACCTGATTAATTATTGATCGTCCTAAGGTCTTCTAGATCGTCGTTAGGAGTTATATATCGTCCTAAGGACTTCATGATTGTCCAAAGGACGTCTTTATTAACCTGATTACTTATTGATCATCCTAAGGTCTTCTAGATCGTCGTTAGGAGTTATATATCGTCCAAGTTCTTCATGATTGTCCTAAGGACGTCTTGATCTTCCTGATTACTTATTGATCGTCCTTAGGTCTTCTAGATCGTCGTAAGTTGTTATATATCGTCCAAGTTCTTCATGATTGTCCTAAGGACGTCTTTATCAACCTGATTACTTATTGATCATCCTAAGGTCTTCTAGATCGTCGTAAGGAGTTATATATCGTCCAAGTTCTTCATGATTGTCCTAAGTACGTCTTGATCAACCTGATTACTTATTGATCGTCCTAAGGTCTTCTAGATCGTCGTGAGGAGTTATATATTGTCCTTAGGACTTCATGATTGTCCTAAGGACGTCTTGATCAACCTGATTACTTATTAATCGTCCTAAGGTCTTCTTGATCGTCGTAAAGAGTTATATATCGTCCTTTGGACTTCATGATTGTCCTAAGGACGTCTTGATCAACCTGATTACTTATTGATCGTCCTAAGGTCTTCTAGATCGTCGTAAAGAGTTATATATCGTCCTTAGGACTTCATGATTTTCCCAAGGACGTCTTGGTCAACCTGATTACTTATTGATAGTCCTAAGGTCTTCTGGATCTTCGTAATGAGTTATATATCGTCCTTTGGACTTCATGATTGTCCTAAGTACGTCTTGGTCAACCTGATTACTTATTGATAGTCCTAAGGTCTTCTGGATCTTCGTAATGAGTTATATATCGTCCTTAGGACTTCATGATTGTCCTAAGGACGTCTTTATCAACCTGATTACTTATTGATCGTCTTTAGGTCTTCTAGATCGTCGTTAGGAGTTATATATCGTCCAAGTTCTTCATGATTGTCCTAAGGACTTCTTGATCAACCTGATTACTTATTGATCATCCTAAGGTCTTCTAGATCGTCGTAAGGAGTTATATATCGTCCAAGTTCTTCATGATTGTCCTAAGTACGTCTTGATCAACCTGATTACTTATTGATCGTCCTTAGGTCTTCTAGATCGTCGTAAGTTGTTATATATCGTCCTAGTTCTTCATGATTGTCCTAAGGACGTCTTGATCAACCTGATTACTAATTGATCGTCCTAAGGTCTTCTAGATCGTCGTAAGAAGTTATATATCGTCCTTAAAACTTCATGATTGTCCTAAGGACGTCTTTATCAACCTGATTACTTATTGATCATCCTAAGGTCTTCTAGATCGTCGTTAGGAGTTATATATCGTCCAAGTTCTTCATGATTGTCCTAAGGACGTCTTGATCTTCCTGATTACTTATTGATCGTCCTTAGGTCTTCTAGATCGTCGTAAGTTGTTATATATCGTCCAAGTTCTTCATGATTGTCCTAAGGACGTCTTGATCAACCTGATTCCTAATTGATCGTCCTAAGGTCTTCTAGATCGTCGTAAGAAGTAATATATCGTCCTTAGGACTTCATGATTGTCCTAAGGACGTCTTTATCAACCTGATTACTTATTGATCATCCTAAGGTCTTCTAGATCGTCGTAAGGAGTTATATATCGTCCAAGTTCTTCATGATTGTCCTAAGTACCTCTTGATCAACCTGATTACTTATTGATCGTCCTTAGGTCTTCTAGATCGTCGTAAGTTGTTATATATCGTCCTTAGGACTTCATGATTGTCCTAAGGACGTCTTGATCAACCTGATTACTTAATGATCGTCCTAAGGTCTTCTAGATCGTCGTAAGAAGTTATATATCGTCCTTAGGACTTCATGATTGTCCTAAGGACGTCTTTATCAACATGATTACTTATTGATCGTCTTTAGGTCTTCTAGATCGTCGTTAGGAGTTATATATCGTCCAAGTTCTTCATGATTGTCCTAAGGACTTCTTGATCAACCTGATTATTTATTGATCGCACTAAGGTCTTCTAGATCGGCGTAAGGAGTTATATATCATCCTTAGGACTTCATGATTGTCCTTAGGACGTCTTGATCAACCTGATTACTTATTGATCATCCTAAGGTCTTCTAGATCGTCGTAAGGAGTTATATATCGTCCAAGTTCTTCATGATTGTCCTAAGTACGTCTTGATCAACCTGATTACTTATTGATCGTCCTTAGGTCTTCTAGATCGTCGTAAGTTGATATATATCGTCCAAGTTCTTCATGATTGTCCTAAGGACGTCTTGATCAACCTGATTACTAATTGATCGTCCTTAGGTCTTCTAGATCGTCGTAAGAAGTTATATATCGTCCTTAAACTTCATGATTGTCCTAAGGACGTCTTTATCAACCTGATTACTTATTGATCATCCTAAGGTCTTCTAGATCGTCGTAAGGAGTTATATATCGTCCAAGTTCTTCATGATTGTCCTAAGTACGTCTTGATCAACCTGATTACTTATTGATCGTCCTTAGGTCTTCTAGATCGTCGTAAATTGTTATATATCGTCCAAGTTCTTCATGATTGTCCTAAGGACGTCTTGATCAACCTGATTACTAATTGATCGTCCTAAGGTCTTCTAGATCGTCGTAAGAAGTTATATATCGTCCTTAGGACTTCATGATTGTCCTTAGGACGTCTTTATCAACCTGATTACTTATTGATCATCCTAAGGTCTTCTAGATCGTCGTTAGGAGTTATATATCGTCCAAGTTCTTCATGATTGTCCTAAGGACTTCTTGATCAACCTGATTATTTATTGATCGCACTAAGGTCTTCTAGATCGGCGTAAGGAGTTATATATCATCCTTAGGACTTCATGATTGTCCTTAGGACGTCTTGATCAACCTGATTACTTATTGATCATCCTAAGGTCTTCTAGATCGTCGTAAGGAGTTATATATCGTCCAAGTTCTTCATGATTGTCCTAAGTACGTCTTGATCAACCTGATTACTTATTGATCGTCCTTAGGTCTTCTAGATCGTCGTAAGTTGATATATATCGTCCAAGTTCTTCATGATTGTCCTAAGGACGTCTTGATCAACCTGATTACTAATTGATCGTCCTAAGGTCTTCTAGATCGTCGTAAGAAGTTATATATCGTCCTTAAACTTCATGATTGTCCTAAGGACGTCTTTATCAACCTGATTACTTATTGATCATCCTAAGGTCTTCTAGATCGTCGTAAGGAGTTATATATCGTCCAAGTTCTTCATGATTGTCCTAAGTACGTCTTGATCAACCTGATTACTTATTGATCGTCCTTAGGTCTTCTAGATCGTCGTAAATTGTTATATATCGTCCAAGTTCTTCATGATTGTCCTAAGGACGTCTTGATCAACCTGATTACTAATTGATCGTCCTAAGGTCTTCTAGATCGTCGTAAGAAGTTATATATCGTCCTTAGGACTTCATGATTGTCCTTAGGACGTCTTTATCAACCTGATTACTTATTGATCATCCTAAGGTCTTCTAGATCGTCGTTAGGAGTTATATATCGTCCAAGTTCTTCATGATTGTCCTAAGGACGTCTTGATCTTCTTGATTACTTATTGATCGTCCTTAGGTCTTCTAGATCGTCGTAAGTTGTTATATATCGTCCTTAGGACTTCATGATTGTCCTAAGGACGTCTTGATCAACCTGATTACTTAATGATCGTCCTAAGGTCTTCTAGATCGTCGTAATGAGTTATATATCGTCCTAAGGACTTCATGATTCTCCTAAGTACGTCTTGATCGACCTGATTACTTATTGATCGTCCTTAGGTCTTCTAGATCGTCGTAAGAAGTTATATATCGTCCTTAGGACTTCATGATTGTCCTAAGGACGTCTTTATCTTCCTGGTAACTTATTGATCGTCCTTAGGTCTTCTAGATCGTCGTAAGTTTGTTATATATCGTCCAAGTTATTCATGATTGTCCTAAGGACGTCTTGATCGACCTGATTACTAATTGATCGTCCTAAGGTCTTCTAGATCGTCGTAATGAGTTATATATCGTCCTAAGGACTTCATGATTGTCCTAAGGACGTCTTTATCAACCTGATTACTTAATGATCGTCCTAAGGTCTTCTAGATCGTCGTAATGAGTTATATATCGTCCTTAGGACTTCATGATTCTCCTAAGTACGTCTTGATCAACCTGATTACTTAATGATCGTCCTAAGGTCTTCTAGATCGTCGTAATGAGTTATATATCGTCCTTAGGACTTCATGATTCTCCTAAGTACGTCTTGATCGACCTGATTACTTATTGATCGTCCTTAGGTCTTCTAGATCGTCGTAAGAAGTTATATATCGTCCTTAGGACTTCATGATTGTCCTAAGGACGTCTTTATCAACATGATTCCTTATTAATCGTCTTTAGGTCTTCTAGATCGTCGTAAGTTGTTATATATCGTCCTTAGGACTTCATGATTGTCCTAAGGACGTCTTGATCAACCTGATTACTTAATGATCGTCCTAAGGTCTTCTAGATCGTCGTAATGAGTTAAATATCATCCTTAGGACTTCATGATTCTCCTAAGTACGTCTTGATCGACCTGATTACTTATTGATCGTCCTTAGGTCTTCTAGATCGTCGTAAGAAGTTATATATCGTCCTTAGGACTTCATGATTGTCCTAAGGACGTCTTTATCAACATGATTACTTATTAATCGTCTTTAGGTCTTCTAGATCGTCGTTAGGAGTTATATATCGTCCAAGTTCTTCATGATTGTCCTAAGGACTTCTTGATCAACCTGATTATTTATAGATCGCCCTAAGGTCTTCTAGATCGGCGTAAGGAGTTATATATCGTCCTTAGGACTTCATGATTGTCCTTAGGACGTCTTGATCAACCTGATTACTTATTGATCATCCTAAGGTCTTCTAGATCGTCGTAAGGAGTTATATATCGTCCAAGTTTTTCATGATTGTCCTTAGGACATCTGGATCAACCTGATTATTTATTGATCATCCTAAGGTCTTCTTGATCGTCGTAAGTTGTTATATATCGTCCAAGTTCTTCATGATTGTCCTAAGGACGTCTTGATCTTCCTGATTACTTATTGATCGTCTTTTGGTCTTCTAGATCGTCGTAAGGAGTTATATATCGTCCAAGTTTTTCATGATTGTCCTTAGGACATCTGGATCAACCTGATTACTTATTGATCAGCCTAAGGTCTTCTTGATCGTCGTAAGTTGTTATATATCGTCCTTAGGACTTCATGATTGTCCTAAGGACGTCTTGATCAACCTGATTACTTATTGATCGTCCTAAGTTCTTCTTGATCGTCGTAAAAAGTTATATATCGTCCTTAGGACTTCATGATTGTCCTAAGGACGTCTTTATCAACCTGATTAATTATTGATCGTCCTAAGGTCTTCTAGATCGTCGTTAGGAGTTATATATCGTCCTAAGGACTTCATGATTGTCCAAAGGACGTCTTTATTAACCTGATTACTTATTGATCATCCTAAGGTCTTCTAGATCGTCGTTAGGAGTTATATATCGTCCAAGTTCTTCATGATTGTCCTAAGGACGTCTTGATCTTCCTGATTACTTATTGATCGTCCTTAGGTCTTCTAGATCGTCGTAAGTTGTTATATATCGTCCAAGTTCTTCATGATTGTCCTAAGGACGTCTTGATCAACCTGATTACTAATTGATCGTCCTAAGGTCTTCTAGATCGTCGTAAGAAGTTATATATCGTCCTTAGGACTTTATGATTGTCCTAAGGACGTCTTTATCAACCTGATTACTTATTGATCATCCTAAGGTCTTCTAGATCGTCGTAAGGAGTTATATATCGTCCAAGTTCTTCATGATTGTCCTAAGGACGTCTTGATCTTCCTGATTACTTATTGATCGTCCTTAGGTCTTCTAGATCGTCGAAAGTTGTTATATACCGTCCAAGTTCTTCATGATTGTCCTAGGGACGTCTTGATCAACCTGATTACTAATTGATCGTCCTAAGGTCTTCTAGATCGTCGTAAGAAGTTATATATCGTCCTTAGGACTTCATGATTGTCCTAAGGACGTCTTTATCAACCTGATTACTTATTGATCATCCTAAGGTCTTCTAGATCGTCGTTAGGAGTTAAATATCGTCCAAGTTCTTCATGATTGTCCTAAGTACGTCTTGATCAACCTGATTACTTATTGATCGTCCTTAGGTCTTCTAGATCGTCGTAAGTTATTATATATCGTCCTTAGGACTTCATGATTGTCCTAAGGACGTCTTGATCAACCTGATTACTTAATGATCGTCCTAAGGTCTTCTAAATCGTCGTAATGAGTTATATATCGTCCTAAGGACTTCATGATTCTCCTAAGTACGTCTTGATCGACCTGATTACTTATTGATCATCCTAAGGTCTTCTAGATCGTCGTTAGGAGTTATATATCGTCCAAGTTCTTCATGATTGTCCTAAGGACGTCTTGATCAACCTGATTACTTATTGATCGTCCTAAGTTCTTCTTGATCGTCGTAAAAAGTTATATATCGTCCTTAGGACTTCATGATTGTCCTAAGGACGTCTTTATCAACCTGATTAATTATTGATCGTCCTAAGGTCTTCTAGATCGTCGTTAGGAGTGATATATCGTCCTAAGGACTTCATGATTGTCCAAAGGACGTCTTGATTAACCTGATTACTTATTGATCATCCTAAGGTCTTCTAGATCGTCGTTAGGAGTTATATATCGTCCAAGTTCTTCATGATTGTCCTAAGGACGTCTTGATCTTCCTGATTACTTATTGATCGTCCTTAGGTCTTCTAGATCGTCGTAAGTTGTTATATATCGTCCAAGTTCTTCATGATTGTCCTAAGGACGTCTTGATCAACCTGATTACTAATTGATCGTCCTAAGGTCTTCTAGATCGTCGTAAGAAGTTATATATCGTCCTTAGGACTTTATGATTGTCCTAAGGACGTCTTTATCAACCTGATTACTTATTGATCATCCTAAGGTCTTCTAGATCGTCGTAAGGAGTTATATATCGTCCAAGTTCTTCATGATTGTCCTAAGGACGTCTTGATCTTCCTGATTACTTATTGATCGTCCTTAGGTCTTCTAGATCGTCGAAAGTTGTAATATACCGTCCAAGTTCTTCATGATTGTCCTAAGGACGTCTTGATCAACCTGATTACTAATTGATCGTCCTAAGGTCTTCTAGAACGTCGTAAGAAGTTATATATCGTCCTTAGGACTTCATGATTGTCCTAAGGACGTCTTTATCAACCTGATTACTTATTGATCATCCTAAGGTCTTCTAGATCGTCGTTAGGAGTTAAATATCGTCCAAGTTCTTCATGATTGTCCTAAGTACGTCTTGATCAACCTGATTACTTATTGATCGTCCTTAGGTCTTCTAGATCGTCGTAAGTTATTATATATCGTCCTTAGGACTTCATGATTGTCCTAAGGACGTCTTGATCAACCTGATTACTTAATGATCGTCCTAAGGTCTTCTAAATCGTCGTAATGAGTTATATATCGTCCTAAGGACTTCATGATTGTCCTAAGGACGTCTTGATCAACCTGATTACTTAATGATCGTCCTAAGGTCTTCTAGATCGTCGTAATGAGTTATATATCGTCCTTAGGACTTCATGATTCTCCTAAGTACGTCTTGATCGACCTGATTACTTATTGATCGTCCTTAGGTCTTCTAGATCGTCGTAAGAAGTTATATATCGTCCTTTGGACTTCATGATTGTCCTAAGGACGTCTTTATCAACATGATTACTTATTAATCGTCTTTAGGTCTTCTAGATCGTCGTTAGGAGTTATATATCGTCCAAGTTCTTCATGATTGTCCTAAGGACTTCTTGATCAACCTGACTATTTATAGATCGCCCTAAGGTCTTCTAAATCGGCGTAAGGAGTTATATATCGTCCTTAGGACTTCATGATTGTCCTTAGGACGTCTTGATCAACCTGATTACTTATTGATCATCCTAAGGTCTTCTAGATCGTCGTAAGGAGTTATATATCGTCCAAGTTTTTCATGATTGTCCTTAGGACATCTGGATCAACCTGATTATTTATTGATCATCCTAAGGTCTTCTTGATCGTCGTAAGTTGTTATATATCGTCCAAGTTCTTCATGATTGTCCTAAGGACGTCTTGATCAACCTGATTACTAATTGATCGTCCTAAGGTCTTCTAGATCGTCGTAAGAAGTTATATATCGTCCTTAGGACTTTATGATTGTCCTAAGGACGTCTTTATCAACCTGATTACTTATTGATCATCCTAAGGTCTTCTAGATCGTCGTAAGGAGTTATATATCGTCCAAGTTCTTCATGATTGTCCTAAGGACGTCTTGATCTTCCTGATTACTTATTGATCGTCCTTAGGTCTTCTAGATCGTCGAAAGTTGTTATATACCGTCCAAGTTCTTCATGATTGTCCTAAGGACGTCTTGATCAACCTGATTACTAATTGATCGTCCTAAGGTCTTCTAGATCGTCGTAAGAAGTTATATATCGTCCTTAGGACTTCATGATTGTCCTAAGGACGTCTTTATCAACCTGATTACTTATTGATCATCCTAAGGTCTTCTAGATCGTCGTTAGGAGTTAAATATCGTCCAAGTTCTTCATGATTGTCCTAAGTACGTCTTGATCAACCTGATTACTTATTGATCGTCCTTAGGTCTTCTAGATCGTCGTAAGTTATTATATATCGTCCTTAGGACTTCATGATTGTCCTAAGGACGTCTTGATCAACCTGATTACTTAATGATCGTCCTAAGGTCTTCTAAATCGTCGTAATGAGTTATATATCGTCCTAAGGACTTCATGATTGTCCTAAGGACGTCTTGATCAACCTGATTACTTAATGATCGTCCTAAGGTCTTCTAGATCGTCGTAATGAGTTATATATCGTCCTTAGGACTTCATGATTCTCCTAAGTACGTCTTGATCGACCTGATTACTTATTGATCGTCCTTAGGTCTTCTAGATCGTCGTAAGAAGTTATATATCGTCCTTTGGACTTCATGATTGTCCTAAGGACGTCTTTATCAACATGATTACTTATTAATCGTCTTTAGGTCTTCTAGATCGTCGTTAGGAGTTATATATCGTCCAAGTTCTTCATGATTGTCCTAAGGACTTCTTGATCAACCTGACTATTTATAGATCGCCCTAAGGTCTTCTAAATCGGCGTAAGGAGTTATATATCGTCCTTAGGACTTCATGATTGTCCTTAGGACGTCTTGATCAACCTGATTACTTATTGATCATCCTAAGGTCTTCTAGATCGTCGTAAGGAGTTATATATCGTCCAAGTTTTTCATGATTGTCCTTAGGACATCTGGATCAACCTGATTATTTATTGATCATCCTAAGGTCTTCTTGATCGTCGTAAGTTGTTATATATCGTCCAAGTTCTTCATGATTGTCCTAAGGACGTCTTGATCTTCCTGATTACTTATTGATCGTCTTTTGGTCTTCTAGATCGTCGTAAGGAGTTATATATCGTCCAAGTTTTTCATGATTGTCCTTAGGACATCTGGATCAACCTGATTACTTATTGATCAGCCTAAGGTCTTCTTGATCGTCGTAAGTTGTTATATATCGTCCTTAGGACTTCATGATTGTCCTAAGGACGTCTTGATCAACCTGATTACTTATTGATCGTCCTAAGTTCTTCTTGATCGTCGTAAAAAGTTATATATCGTCCTTAGGACTTCATGATTGTCCTAAGGACGTCTTGATCAACCTGATTACTTAATGATCGTCCTAAGGTCTTCTAGATCGTCGTAATGAGTTATATATCGTCCTAAGGACTTCATGATTCTCCTAAGTACGTCTTGATCGACCTGATTACTTATTGATCATCCTAAGTTCTTCTAGATCGTCGTTAGGAGTTATATATCGTCCAAGTTCTTCATGATTGTCCTAAGGACGTCTTGATCTTCCTGATTACATATTGATCGTCCTTAGGTCTTCTAGATCGTCGTAAGTTGTTATATATCGTCCAAGTTCTTCATGATTGTCCTAAGGACGTCTTGATCAACCTGATTACTAATTGATCGTCCTAAGGTCTTCTAGATCGTCGTTAGAAGTTATATATCGTCCTTAGGACTTTATGATTGTCCTAAGGACGTCTTTATCAACCTGATTACTTATTGATCATCCTAAGGTCTTCTAGATCGTCGTAAGGAGTTATATATCGTCCAAGTTCTTCATGATTGTCCTAAGTACGTCTTGATCAACCTGATTACTTATTGATCGTCCTAAGGTCTTCTAGATCGTCGTAAGAAGTTATATATCGTCCTTAGGACTTCATGATTGTCCTAAGGACGTCTTTATCAACCTGATTACTTATTGATCATCCTAAGGTCTTCTAGATCGTCGTTAGGAGTTAAATATCGTCCAAGTTCTTCATGATTGTCCTAAGTACGTCTTGATCAACCTGATTACTTATTGATCGTCCTTAGGTCTTCTAGATCGTCGTAAGTTATTATATATCGTCCTTAGGACTTCATGATTGTCCTAAGGACGTCTTGATCAACCTGATTACTTAATGATCGTCCTAAGGTCTTCTAAATCGTCGTAATGAGTTATATATCGTCCTAAGGACTTCATGATTGTCCTAAGGACGTCTTGATCAACCTGATTACTTAATGATCGTCCTAAGGTCTTCTAGATCGTCGTAATGAGTTATATATCGTCCTTAGGACTTCATGATTCTCCTAAGTACGTCTTGATCGACCTGATTACTTATTGATCGTCCTTAGGTCTTCTAGATCGTCGTAAGAAGTTATATATCGTCCTTAGGACTTCATGATTGTCCTAAGGACGTCTTTATCAACCTGATTACTTATTAATCGTCTTTAGGTCTTCTAGATCGTCGTTAGGAGTTATATATCGTCCAAGTTCTTCATGATTGTCCTAAGGACTTCTTGATCAACCTGATTATTTATTGATCGCCCTAAGGTCTTCTAGATCGGCGTAAGGAGTTATATATCGTCCTTAGGACTTCATGATTGTCCTTAGGACGTCTTGATCAACCTGATTACTTATTGATCATCCTAAGGTCTTCTAGATCGTCGTAAGGAGTTATATATCGTCCAAGTTTTTCATGATTGTCCTTAGGACATCTGGATCAACCTGATTACTTATTGATCATCCTAAGGTCTTCTTGATCGTCGTAAGTTGTTATATATCGTCCAAGTTCTTCACGATTGTCCTAAGGACGTCTTGATCTTCCTGATTACTTATTGATCGTCTTTTGGTCTTCTAGATCGTCGTAAGGAGTTATATATCGTCCAAGTTTTTCATGATTGTCCTTAGGACATCTGGATCAACCTGATTACTTATTGATCAGCCTAAGGTCTTCTTGATCGTCGTAAGTTGTTATATATCGTCCTTAGGACTTCATGATTGTCCTAAGGACGTCTTGATCAACCTGATTACTTATTGATCGTCCTAAGTTCTTCTAGATCGTCGTAAAAAGTTATATATCGTCCTTAGGACTTCATGATTGTCCTAAGGACGTCTTTATCAACCTGATTACTTATTGATCATCCTAAGGTCTTCTAGATCGTCGTAAGGAGTTATATATCGTCCAAGTTCTTCATGATTGTCCTAAGTAGGTCTTGATAAACCTGATTACTTATTGATCGTCCTAAGGTCTTCTAGATCGTCGTGAGGAGTTATATATTGTCCTTAGGACTTCATGATTGTCCTAAGGACGTCTTGATCAACCTGATTACTTATTAATCGTCCTAAGGTCTTCTTGATCGTCGTAAAGAGTTATATATCGTCCTTTGGACTTCATGATTGTCCTAAGGACGTCTTGATCAACCTGATTACTTATTGATCGTCCTAAGGTCTTCTAGATCGTCGTAAAGAGTTATATATCGTCCTTAGGACTTCATGATTTTCCCAAGGACGTCTTGGTCAACCTGATTACTTATTGATAGTCCTAAGGTCTTCTGGATCTTCGTAATGAGTTATATATCGTCCTTTGGACTTCATGATTGTCTTAAGGACGTCTTGATCAACCTGATTACTTATTGATCGTCCTAAGTTCTTCTAGATCGTCGTAAAAAGTTATATATCGTCCTTAGGACTTCATGATTGTCCTAAGGACGTCTTTATCAACCTGATTACTTATTGATCGTCTTTAGGTCTTATAGATCGTCGTTAGGAGTTATATATCGTCCAAGTTCTTCATGATTGTCCTAAGGACTTCTTGATCAACCTGATTACTTATTGATCGTCCTTAGGTCTTCTAGATCGTCGTAAGTTGTTATATATCGTCCAAGTTCTTCATGATTGTCCTAAGGACGTCTTGATCAACCTGATTACTAATTGATCGTCCTTAGGTCTTCTAGATCGTCGTAAGAAGTTATATATCGTCCTTAAACTTCATGATTGTCCTAAGGACGTCTTTATCAACCTGATTACTTATTGATCATCCTAAGGTCTTCTAGATCGTCGTAAGGAGTTATATATCGTCCAAGTTCTTCATGATTGTCCTAAGTACGTCTTGATAAACCTGATTACTTATTGATCGTCCTAAGGTCTTCTAGATCGTCGTGAGGAGTTATATATTGTCCTTAGGACTTCATGATTGTCCTAAGGACGTCTTGATCAACCTGATTACTTATTAATCGTCCTAAGGTCTTCTTGATCGTCGTAAAGAGTTATATATCGTCCTTTGGACTTCATGATTGTCCTAAGGACGTCTTGATCAACCTGATTACTTATTGATCGTCCTAAGGTCTTCTAGATCGTCGTAAAGAGTTATATATCGTCCTTAGGACTTCATGATTTTCCCAAGGACGTCTTGGTCAACCTGATTACTTATTGATAGTCCTAAGGTCTTCTGGATCTTCGTAATGAGTTATATATCGTCCTTTGGACTTCATGATTGTCTTAAGGACGTCTTGATCAACCTGATTACTTATTGATCGTCCTAAGTTCTTCTAGATCGTCGTAAAAAGTTATATATCGTCCTTAGGACTTCATGATTGTCCTAAGGACGTCTTTATCAACCTGATTACTTATTGATCGTCTTTAGGTCTTATAGATCGTCGTTAGGAGTTATATATCGTCCAAGTTCTTCATGATTGTCCTAAGGACTTCTTGATCAACCTGATTACTTATTGAACGTCCTTAGGTCTTCTAGATCGTCGTAAGTTGTTATATATCGTCCAAGTTCTTCATGATTGTCCTAAGGACGTCTTGATCAACCTGATTACTAATTGATCGTCCTTAGGTCTTCTAGATCGTCGTAAGAAGTTATATATCGTCCTTAAACTTCATGATTGTCCTAAGGACGTCTTTATCAACCTGATTACTAATTGATCGTCCTAAGGTCTTCTAGATCGTCGTAAGAAGTTATATATCGTACTTAAAACTTCATGATTGTCCTAAGGACGTCTTTATCAACCTGATTACTTATTGATCATCCTAAGGTCTTCTAGATCGTCGTTAGGAGTTATATATCGTCCAAGTTCTTCATGATTGTCCTAAGGACGTCTTGATCTTCCTGATTACTTATTGATCGTCCTTAGGTCTTCTAGATCGTCGTAAGAAGTTATATATCGTCCTTAAACTTCATGATTGTCCTAAGGACGTCTTTATCAACCTGATTACTAATTGATCGTCCTAAGGTCTTCTAGATCGTCGTAAGAAGTTATATATCGTACTTAAAACTTCATGATTGTCCTAAGGACGTCTTTATCAACCTGATTACTTATTGATCATCCTAAGGTCTTCTAGATCGTCGTTAGGAGTTATATATCGTTCAAGTTCTTCATGATTGTCCTAAGGACGTCTTGATCTTCCTGATTACTTATTGATCGTCCTTAGGTCTTCTAGATCGTCGTAAGTTGTTATATATCGTCCAAGTTCTTCATGATTGTCCTAAGGACGTCTTGATCAACCTGATTCCTAATTGATCGTCCTAAGGTCTTCTAGATCGTCGTAAGAAGTTATATATCGTCCTTAGGACTTCATGATTGTCCTAAGGACGTCTTTATCAACCTGATTACTTATTGATCATCCTAAGGTCTTCTAGATCGTCGTAAGGAGTTATATATCGTCCAAGTTCTTCATGATTGTCCTAAGTACCTCTTGATCAACCTGATTACTTATTGATCGTCCTTAGGTCTTCTAGATCGTCGTAAGTTGTTATATATCGTCCTTAGGACTTCATGATTGTCCTCAGGACGTCTTGATCAACCTGATTACTTAATGATCGTCCTAAGGTCTTCTAGATCGTCGTAAGAAGTTATATATCGTCCTTAGGACTTCATGATTGTCCTAAGGACGTCTTTATCAACATGATTACTTATTGATCGTCTTTAGGTCTTCTAGATCGTCGTTAGGAGTTATATATCGTCCAAGTTCTTCATGATTGTCCTAAGGACTTCTTGATCAACCTGATTATTTATTGATCGCACTAAGGTCTACTAGATCGGCGTAAGGAGTTATATATCATCCTTAGGACTTCATGATTGTCCTTAGGACGTCTTGATCAACCTGATTACTTATTGATCATCCTAAGGTCTTCTAGATCGTCGTAAGGAGTTATATATCGTCCAAGTTCTTCATGATTGTCCTAAGTACGTCTTGATCAACCTGATTACTTATTGATCGTCGTAAGTTGTTATATATCGTCCAAGTTCTTCATGATTGTCCTAAGGACGTCTTGATCAACCTGATTACTAATTGATCGTCCTTAGGTCTTCTAGATCGTCGTAAGAAGTTATATATCGTCCTTAAACTTCATGATTGTCCTAAGGACGTCTTTATCAACCTGATTACTTATTGATCATCCTAAGGTCTTCTAGATCGTCGTAAGGAGTTATATATCGTCCAAGTTCTTCATGATTGTCCTAAGTACGTCTTGATCAACCTGATTACTTATTGATCGTCCTTAGGTCTTCTAGATCGTCGTAAATTGTTATATATCGTCCAAGTTCTTCATGATTGTCCTAAGGACGTCTTGATCAACCTGATTACTAATTGATCGTCCTAAGGTCTTCTAGATCGTCGTAAGAAGTTATATATCGTCCTTAGGACTTCATGATTGTTCTAAGGACGTCTTTATCAACCTGATTACTTATTGATCATCCTAAGGTCTTCTAGATCGTCGTTAGGAGTTATATATCGTCCAAGTTCTTCATGATTGTCCTAAGGACGTCTTGATCTTCCTGATTACTTATTGATCGTCCTTAGGTCTTCTTGATCGTCGTAAGTTGTTATATATCGTCCAAGTTCTTCATGATTGTCCTAAGGACGTCTTGATCAACCTGATTACTAATTGATCGTCCTAAGGTCTTCTAGATCGTCGTAAGAAGTTATATATCGTCCTTAGGACTTCATGATTGTCCTAAGTACGTCTTGATCAACCTGATTACTTATTGATCGTCCTTAGGTCTTCTAGATCGTCGTAATGAGTTATATATCGTCCTAAGGACTTCATGATTCTCCTTAGTACGTCTTGATCGACCTGATTACTTATTGATCATCCTAAGGTCTTCTAGATCGTCGTTAGGAGTCATATATCGTCCAAGTTCTTCATGATTGTCCTAAGGACGTCTTGATCTTCCTGATTACTTATTGATCGTCCTTAGGTCTTCTAGATCGTCGTAAGTTGTTATATATCGTCCAAAATCTTCATGATTGTCCTAAGGACGTCTTGATCAACCTGATTACTAATTGATCGTCTTAAGGTCTTCTAGATCGTCGTAAGAAGTTATATATCGTCCTTAGGACTTCATGATTGTCCTAAGGACGTCTTGATCAACCTGATTACTTAATGATCGTCCTAAGGTCTTCTAGATCGTCGTAATGAGTTATATATCGTCCTAAGGACTTCATGATTCTCCTAAGTACGTCTTGATCGACCTGATTACTTATTGATCATCCTAAGGTCTTCTAGATCGTCGTTAGGAGTTATATATCGTCCAAGTTCTTCATGATTGTCCTAAGGACGTCTTGATCTTCCTGATTACTTATTGATGGTCCTTAGGTCTTCTAGATCGTCGTAAGTTGTTATATATCGTCCAAGTTCTTCATGATTGTCCTAAGGACGTCTTGATCAACCTGATTACTAATTGATCGTCTTAAGGTCTTCTAGATCGTCGTAAGAAGTTATATATCGTCCTTAGGACTTCATGATTGTCCTAAGGACGTCTTTATCAACCTGATTACTTATTGATCATCCTAAGGTCTTCTAGATCGTCGTAAGGAGTTATATATCGTCCAAGTTCTTCATGATTGTCCTAAGTACCTCTTGATCAACCTGATTACTTATTGATCGTCCTTAGGTCTTCTAGATCGTCGTAAGTTGTTATATATCGTCCTTAGGACTTCATGATTGTCCTAAGGACGTCTTGATCAACCTGATTACTTAATGATCGTCCTAAGGTCTTCTAGATCGTCGTAAGAAGTTATATATCGTCCTTAGGACTTCATGATTGTCCTAAGGACGTCTTTATCAACATGATTACTTATTGATCGTCTTTAGGTCTTCTAGATCGTCGTTAGGAGTTATTTATCGTCCAAGTTCTTCATGATTGTCCTAAGGACTTCTTGATCAACCTGATTATTTATTGATCGCACTAAGGTCTTCTAGATCGGCGTAAGGAGTTATATATCATCCTTAGGACTTCATGATTGTCCTTAGGACGTCTTGATCAACCTGATTACTTATTGATCATCCTAAGGTCTTCTAGATCGTCGTAAGGAGTTATATATCGTCCAAGTTCTTCATGATTGTCCTAAGTACGTCTTGATCAACCTGATTACTTATTGATCGTCCTTAGGTCTTCTAGATCGTCGTAAGTTGTTATATATCGTCCAAGTTCTTCATGATTGTCCTAAGGACGTCTTGATCAACCTGATTACTAATTGATCGTCCTTAGGTCTTCTAGATCGTCGTAAGAAGTTATATATCGTCCTTAAACTTCATGATTGTCCTAAGGACGTCTTTATCAAACTGATTACTTATTGATCATCCTAAGGTCTTCTAGATCGTCGTTAGGAGTTATATATCGTCCAAGTTCTTCATGATTGTCCTAAGGACGTCTTGATCTTCCTGATTACTTATTGATCATCCTAAGGTCTTCTAGATCGTCGTAAGGATTTATATATCGTCCAAGTTCTTCATGATTGTCCTAAGTACGTCTTGATCAACCTGATTACTTATTGATCGTCCTTAGGTCTTCTAGATCGTCGTAAATTGTTATATATCGTCCAAGTTCTTCATGATTGTCCTAAGGACGTCTTGATCAACCTGATTACTAATTGATCGTCCTAAGGTCTTCTAGATCGTCGTAAGAAGTTATATATCGTCCTTAGGACTTCATGATTGTCCTAAGGACGTCTTTATCAACCTGATTACTTATTGATCATCCTAAGGTCTTCTAGATCGTCGTTAGGAGTTATATATCGTCCAAGTTCTTCATGATTGTCCTAAGGACGTCTTGATCTTCCTGATTACTTATTGATCGTCCTTAGGTCTTCTAGATCGTCGTAAGTTGTTATATATCGTCCAAGTTCTTCATGATTGTCCTAAGGACGTCTTGATCAACCTGATTACTAATTGATCGTCTTAAGGTCTTCTAGATCGTCGTAAGAAGTTATATATCGTCCTTAGGACTTCATGATTGTCCTAAGGACGTCTTTATCAACCTGATTACTTATTGATCATCCTAAGGTCTTCTAGATCGTCGTAAGGAGTTATATATCGTCCAAGTTCTTCATGATGTCCTAAGTACGTCTTGATCAACCTGATTACTTATTGATCGTCCTTAGGTCTTCTAGATCGTCGTAAGTTGTTATATATCGTCCTTAGGACTTCATGATTGTCCTAAGGACGTCTTGATCAACCTGATTACTTAATGATCGTCCTAAGGTCTTCTAGATCGTCGTAATGAGTTATATATCGTCCTTAGGACTTCATGATTCTCCTAAGTGCGTCTTGATCGACCTGATTACTTATTGATCGTCCTTAGGTCTTCTAGATCGTCGTAAGAAGTTATATATCGTCCTTAGGACTTCATGATTGTCCTAAGGACGTCTTTATCAACCTGATTACTTATTAATCGTCTTTAGGTCTTCTAGATCGTCGTTAGGAGTTATATATCGTCCAAGTTCTTCATGATTGTCCTAAGGACGTCTTGATCAACCTGATTACATATTGATCGTCCTAAGGTATTCTAGATCGTCGTAAAAAGTTATATATCGTCCTTAGGACTTCATGATTGTCCTTAGGACGTCTTGATCAACCTGATTACTTATTGATCATCCTAAGGTCTTCTTGATCGTCGTAAGGAGTTATATATCGTCCAAGTTTTTCATGATTGTCCTTAGGACATCTGGATCAACCTGATTATTTATTGATCATCCTAAGGTCTTCTTGATCGTCGTAAGTTGTTATATATCGTCCAAGTTCTTCATGATTGTCCTAAGGACGTCTTGATCTTCCTGATTACTTATTGATCGTCTTTTGGTCTTCTAGATCGTCGTAAGGAGTTATATATCGTCCAAGTTTTTCATGATTGTCCTTAGGACATCTGGATCAACCTGATTACTTATTGATCAGCCTAAGGTCTTCTTGATCGTCGTAAGTTGTTATATATCGTCCTCAGGACTTCATGATTGTCCTAAGGACGTCTTGATCAACCTGATTACTTATTGATCGTCCTAAGTTCTTCTTGATCGTCGTAAAAAGTTATATATCGTCCTTAGGACTTCATGATTGTCCTAAGGACGTCTTTATCAACCTGATTAATTATTGATCGTCCTAAGGTCTTCTAGATCGTCGTTAGGAGTTATATATCGTGCTAAGGACTTCATGATTGTCCAAAGGACGTCTTGATTAACCTGATTACTTATTGATCGTCCTAAGGTCTTCTAGATCGTCGTAAGGAGTTATATATTGTCCTTAGGACTTCATGATTGTCCTAAGGACGTCTTGATCAACCTGATTACTTATTAATCGTCCTAAGGTCTTCTTGATCGTCGTAAAGAGTTAAATATCGTCCTTTGGACTAAATGATTGTCCTAAGGACGTCTTGATCAACCTGATTACTTATTGATCGTCCTAAGGTCTTCTAGATCGTCGTAAAGAGTTATATATCGTCCTTAGGACTTCATGATTTTCCCAAGGACGTCTTGGTCAACCTGATTACTTATTGATAGTCCTAAGGTCTTCTGGATCTTCGTAATGAGTTATATATCGTCCTTTGGACTTCATGATTGTCCTAAGGACGTCTTGATCAACCTGATTACTTATTGATCGTCCTAAGTTCTTCTAGATCGTCGTAAAAAGTTATATATCGTCCTTTGGACTTCATGATTGTCCTAAGGACGTCTTTATCAACCTGAATACTTATTGATCGTCTTTAGGTCTTCTTGATCGTCGTTAGGAGTTACATATCGTCCAAGTTCTTCATGATTTTCCCAAGGACGTCTTGGTCAACCTGATTACTTATTGATAGTCCTAAGGTCTTCTGGATCTTCGTAATGAGTTATATATCGTCCTTTGGACTTCATGATTGTCTTAAGGACGTCTTGATCAACCTGATTACTTATTGATCGTCCTAAGTTCTTCTAGATCGTCGTAAAAAGTTATATATCGTCCTTAGGACTTCATGATTGTCCTAAGGACGTCTTTATCAACCTGAATACTTATTGATCGTCTTTAGGTCTTCTTGATCGTCGTTAGGAGTTACATATCGTCCAAGTTCTTCATGATTGTCCTAAGGACTTCTTGATCAACCTGATTACTTATTGATCGTCCTAAGGTCTTCTAGATCGGCGTAAGGAGTTATATATCGTCCTTAGGACTTCATGATTGTCCTTAGGACGTCTTGATCAACCTGATTACTTATTGATCATCCTAAGGTCTTCTAGATCGTCGTAAGGAGTGATATATCGTCCAAGTTCTTCATGATTGTCCTTAGGACATCTGGATCAACCTGATTAATTATTGATCGTCCTAAGGTCTTCTAGATCGTCGTTAGGAGTTATATATCGTCCAAGTTCTTCATGATTGTCCTAAGGACGTCTTGATCTACCTGATTACTTATTGATCGTCTTAAGGTCTACTAGATCGTTGAAAGGAGTTATATATCGACTTTAGGACTTCTTGATTGTCCTCGGGACTTAATGATAGTCAAAAGGACTTCAAGATCGTCATTTTGACTGATTGATCGTCCCAAGGTCTTCTAGATTGTCCTAAGGACGTCTTGATCAACCTGATTACATATTGATCGTCCTAAGGTATTCTAGATCGTCGTAAAAAGTTATATATCGTCCTTAGGACTTCATGATTGTCCTAAGGACGTCTTTATCAACCTGATTACTTATTGATCGTCTTTAGGTCTTCTAGATCGTCGTTAGGAGTTATATATCGTCAAAAGGACTTCTTGATCGTCCTCTGGACTTCTTGATAGTCTAAAGGACTTCAAGATCGTCATTTTGACTGATTGATCGTCCTAAGGTTATCTAGATCGTCGTAAGGAGTTTTATATCGTCCTAAGTTCTTCATGATTGTCCTAAGGATGTCTTGATCAACCTGATTACTCATTGATCGTCCTAAGGTCTTCTAGATCGTCGTAAAAAGCTATATATCGTCCTTATGACTTCATGATTGTCCTAAGGACGTCTTTATCAACCTGATTACTTATTGATCGTCCTAAGGTCTTCTAGATCGTCGTAAGGTGTTATATATCGTCCAAGTTCTTCATGATTGTGTTAAGGACGTCTTGATCAACCTGATTACATATTGATCGTCCTAAGGTCTTCTAGATCGTCGTAAGGAGTTATATATCGTCCAATTTCTTTATGATTGTCCTAAGGACGTTTTGTTCAGCCTGATGACTTATTGATCATCTTTAGGACTTCTAGATCGTCGTTAGGAGCTATATATCGTCATAAGGACTTCTTGATCGTCCTCGGGACTTCATGATAGTCATAAGGACTTCTTGATCGTCCTCTGGACTTCATGATAGTCAAAAGGACTACAAGATCGTCATTTTGACTGATTGATCGTCCTAAGGTATTCTAGATCGTCGTAAAGAGTTATATATCGTCCTTAGGACTTCATGATTTTCCCAAGGACGTCTTGGTCAACCTGATTACTTATTGATAGTCCTAAGGTCTTCTGGATCTTCGTAATGAGTTATATATCGTCCTTTGGACTTCATGATTGTCTTAAGGACGTCTTGATCAACCTGATTACTTATTGATCGTCCTAAGTTCTTCTAGATCGTCGTAAAAAGTTATATATCGTCCTTAGGACTTCATGATTGTCCTAAGGACGTCTTTATCAACCTGAATACTTATTGATCGTCTTTAGGTCTTCTTGATCGTCGTTAGGAGTTACATATCGTCCAAGTTCTTCATGATTGTCCTAAGGACTTCTTGATCAACCTGATTACTTATTGATCGTCCTAAGGTCTTCTAGATCGGCGTAAGGAGTTATATATCGTCCTTAGGACTTCATGATTGTCCTTAGGACGTCTTGATCAACCTGATTACTTATTGATCATCCTAAGGTCTTCTAGATCGTCGTAAGGAGTGATATATCGTCCAAGTTCTTCATGATTGTCCTTAGGACATCTGGATCAACCTGATTAATTATTGATCGTCCTAAGGTCTTCTAGATCGTCGTTAGGAGTTATATATCGTCCAAGTTCTTCATGATTGTCCTAAGGACGTCTTGATCTACCTGATTACTTATTGATCGTCTTAAGGTCTACAAGATCGTTGAAAGGAGTTATATATCGACTTTAGGACTTCTTGATTGTCCTCGGGACTTAATGATAGTCAAAAGGACTTCAAGATCGTCATTTTGACTGATTGATCGTCCCAAGGTCTTCTAGATCGTCCTAAGGACTTCATGATTGCCCTAAGGACGTCTTTATCAACCTGAATACTTATTGATCGTCTTTAGGTCTTCTTGATCGTCGTTAGGAGTTACATATCGTCCAAGTTCTTCATGATTTTCCCAAGGACGTCTTGGTCAACCTGATTACTTATTGATAGTCCTAAGGTCTTCTGGATCTTCGTAATGAGTTATATATCGTCCTTTGGACTTCATGATTGTCTTAAGGACGTCTTGATCAACCTGATTACTTATTGATCGTCCTAAGTTCTTCTAGATCGTCGTAAAAAGTTATATATCGTCCTTAGGACTTCATGATTGTCCTAAGGACGTCTTTATCAACCTGAATACTTATTGATCGTCTTTAGGTCTTCTTGATCGTCGTTAGGAGTTACATATCGTCCAAGTTCTTCATGATTGTCCTAAGGACTTCTTGATCAACCTGATTACTTATTGATCGTCCTAAGGTCTTCTAGATCGGCGTAAGGAGTTATATATCGTCCTTAGGACTTCATGATTGTCCTTAGGACGTCTTGATCAACCTGATTACTTATTGATCATCCTAAGGTCTTCTAGATCGTCGTAAGGAGTGATATATCGTCCAAGTTCTTCATGATTGTCCTTAGGACATCTGGATCAACCTGATTAATTATTGATCGTCCTAAGGTCTTCTAGATCGTCGTTAGGAGTTATATATCGTCCAAGTTCTTCATGATTGTCCTAAGGACGTCTTGATCTACCTGATTACTTATTGATCGTCTTAAGGTCTACTAGATCGTTGAAAGGAGTTATATATCGACTTTAGGACTTCTTGATTGTCCTCGGGACTTAATGATAGTCAAAAGGACTTCAAGATCGTCATTTTGACTGATTGATCGTCCCAAGGTCTTCTAGATTGTCCTAAGGACGTCTTGATCAACCTGATTACATATTGATCGTCCTAAGGTATTCTAGATCGTCGTAAAAAGTTATATATCGTCCTTAGGACTTCATGATTGTCCTAAGGACGTCTTTATCAACCTGATTACTTATTGATCGTCTTTAGGTCTTCTAGATCGTCGTTAGGAGTTATATATCGTCAAAAGGACTTCTTGATCGTCCTCTGGACTTCTTGATAGTCTAAAGGACTTCAAGATCGTCATTTTGACTGATTGATCGTCCTAAGGTTATCTAGATCGTCGTAAGGAGTTTTATATCGTCCTAAGTTCTTCATGATTGTCCTAAGGATGTCTTGATCAACCTGATTACTCATTGATCGTCCTAAGGTCTTCTAGATCGTCGTAAAAAGCTATATATCGTCCTTATGACTTCATGATTGTCCTAAGGACGTCTTTATCAACCTGATTACTTATTGATCGTCCTAAGGTCTTCTAGATCGTCGTAAGGTGTTATATATCGTCCAAGTTCTTCATGATTGTGTTAAGGACGTCTTGATCAACCTGATTACATATTGATCGTCCTAAGGTCTTCTAGATCGTCGTAAGGAGTTATATATCGTCCAATTTCTTTATGATTGTCCTAAGGACGTTTTGTTCAGCCTGATGACTTATTGATCATCTTTAGGACTTCTAGATCGTCGTTAGGAGCTATATATCGTCATAAGGACTTCTTGATCGTCCTCGGGACTTCATGATAGTCATAAGGACTTCTTGATCGTCCTCTGGACTTCATGATAGTCAAAAGGACTACAAGATCGTCATTTTGACTGATTGATCGTCCTAAGGTATTCTAGATCGTCGTAAAGAGTTATATATCGTCCTTAGGACTTCATGATTTTCCCAAGGACGTCTTGGTCAACCTGATTACTTATTGATAGTCCTAAGGTCTTCTGGATCTTCGTAATGAGTTATATATCGTCCTTTGGACTTCATGATTGTCTTAAGGACGTCTTGATCAACCTGATTACTTATTGATCGTCCTAAGTTCTTCTAGATCGTCGTAAAAAGTTATATATCGTCCTTAGGACTTCATGATTGTCCTAAGGACGTCTTTATCAACCTGAATACTTATTGATCGTCTTTAGGTCTTCTTGATCGTCGTTAGGAGTTACATATCGTCCAAGTTCTTCATGATTGTCCTAAGGACTTCTTGATCAACCTGATTACTTATTGATCGTCCTAAGGTCTTCTAGATCGGCGTAAGGAGTTATATATCGTCCTTAGGACTTCATGATTGTCCTTAGGACGTCTTGATCAACCTGATTACTTATTGATCATCCTAAGGTCTTCTAGATCGTCGTAAGGAGTGATATATCGTCCAAGTTCTTCATGATTGTCCTTAGGACATCTGGATCAACCTGATTAATTATTGATCGTCCTAAGGTCTTCTAGATCGTCGTTAGGAGTTATATATCGTCCAAGTTCTTCATGATTGTCCTAAGGACGTCTTGATCTACCTGATTACTTATTGATCGTCTTAAGGTCTACAAGATCGTTGAAAGGAGTTATATATCGACTTTAGGACTTCTTGATTGTCCTCGGGACTTAATGATAGTCAAAAGGACTTCAAGATCGTCATTTTGACTGATTGATCGTCCCAAGGTCTTCTAGATCGTCCTAAGGACTTCATGATTGTCCTAAGGACGTCTTGATCAACCTGATTACATATTGATCGTCCTAAGGTATTCTAGATCGTCGTAAAAAGTTATATATCGTCCTTAGGACTTCATGATTGTCCTAAGGACGTCTTTATCAACCTGATTACTTATTGATCGTCTTTAGGTCTTCTAGATCGTCGTTAGGAGTTATATATCGTCAAAAGGACTTCTTGATCGTCCTCTGGACTTCTTGATAGTCTAAAGGACTTCAAGATCGTCATTTTGACTGATTGATCGTCCTAAGGTTATCTAGATCGTCGTAAGGAGTTTTATATCGTCCTAAGTTCTTCATGATTGTCCTAAGGATGTCTTGATCAACCTGATTACTCATTGATCGTCCTAAGGTCTTCTAGATCGGCGTAAGGAGTTATATATCGTCCTTAGGACTTCATGATTGTCCTTAGGACGTCTTGATCAACCTGATTACTTATTGATCATCCTAAGGTCTTCTAGATCGTCGTAAGGAGTGATATATCGTCCAAGTTCTTCATGATTGTCCTTAGGACATCTGGATCAACCTGATTAATTATTGATCGTCCTAAGGTCTTCTAGATCGTCGTTAGGAGTTATATATCGTCCAAGTTCTTCATGATTGTCCTAAGGACGTCTTGATCTACCTGATTACTTATTGATCGTCTTAAGGTCTACAAGATCGTTGAAAGGAGTTATATATCGACTTTAGGACTTCTTGATTGTCCTCGGGACTTAATGATAGTCAAAAGGACTTCAAGATCGTCATTTTGACTGATTGATCGTCCCAAGGTCTTCTAGATCGTCCTAAGGACTTCATGATTGTCCTAAGGACGTCTTGATCAACCTGATTACATATTGATCGTCCTAAGGTATTCTAGATCGTCGTAAAAAGTTATATATCGTCCTTAGGACTTCATGATTGTCCTAAGGACGTCTTTATCAACCTGATTACTTATTGATCGTCTTTAGGTCTTCTAGATCGTCGTTAGGAGTTATATATCGTCAAAAGGACTTCTTGATCGTCCTCTGGACTTCTTGATAGTCTAAAGGACTTCAAGATCGTCATTTTGACTGATTGATCGTCCTAAGGTTATCTAGATCGTCGTAAGGAGTTTTATATCGTCCTAAGTTCTTCATGATTGTCCTAAGGATGTCTTGATCAACCTGATTACTCATTGATCGTCCTAAGGTCTTCTAGATCGTCGTAAAAAGCTATATATCGTCCTTATGACTTCATGATTGTCCTAAGGACGTCTTTATCAACCTGATTACTTATTGATCGTCCTAAGGTCTTCTAGATCGTCGTAAGGTGTTATATATCGTCCAAGTTCTTCATGATTGTGTTAAGGACGTCTTGATCAACCTGATTACATATTGATCGTCCTAAGGTCTTCTAGATCGTCGTAAGGAGTTATATATCGTCCAATTTCTTTATGATTGTCCTAAGGACGTTTTGTTCAGCCTGATGACTTATTGATCGTCTTTAGGACTTCTAGATCGTCGTTAGGAGCTATATATCGTCATAAGGACTTCTTGATCGTCCTCGGGACTTCATGATAGTCATAAGGACTTCTTGATCGTCCTCTGGACTTCATGATAGTCAAAAGGACTACAAGATCGTCATTTTGACTGATTGATCGTCCTAAGGTATTCTAGATCGTCGTAAGGTGTTATATATCGTCCAAGTTCTTCATGATTGTCCTAAGTACGTCTTGATCAACCCGATTACTTATTGATCGTCCTAAGGTCTTCTAGATCGTCGTTAGGAGCTATATATCGTCAATAGGACTTCTTGATCGTCCTCGGGACTTCATTATATTCTAAAGGACTTCAAGATCGTCATTTTGACTGATTGATCGTCCTAAGGTTATCAAGATCGTCGTAAGGAGTTTTATATCGTCCTAAGGACTTCATGATTGTCCTAAGTACGTCTTGATCAACCCGATTACTTATTGATCGTCCTAAGGTCTTCTAGATCGTCGTAAGGAGTAATATATCGTCCAATTTCTTTATGATTGTCCTAAGTCCGTTTTGTTCAGACTGATGACTTATTGATCGTCTTTAGGACTTCAAGATCGTCGTAAAGCGTTATTTATCGTCATAAGGACTTCTTTATCGTCCTCAAGACTTCATGATAGTCAAAAGGACTTCAAGATCATCATTTTGACTGATTGATCGTCCCAAGTTCTTCTAGATATTCATAAGGACTTAAAGATAGTCATTTCGACTGATTGATCGTCCTAAGGTCTTCTAGATCGTCGTAAGGAGTTATATATCGTCCAATTACATTATGATTGTCCTAAGGACGTTTTGTTCAGCCTAATGACTTATTGATCGTCTGTAGGACTTCAAGATCCTCGTAAAGCGTTATTTATCGTCATAAGGTCTTCTTGATCGTCCTCGGGACTTCATGATAGTCAAAAGGACTTCAAGATCGTCATTTTGACTGATCGATCGTCCCAAGTTCTTCTAGATATTCATAAGGACTTAAAGCATTCATTTTGACTGATTGATCGTCCTATGGTCTTCTAGATTGTCCTAAGGACTTATATATCGTCATAAGGACTTCATGATTGTCCTAAGTACGTCTTGATCAACCTGATTACTTATTGATTGTCCTAAGGTCTTCTAGATCGTCGTAAAGAGTTATTTAACGTCATGAGGACTTCTTGATCGTCCTCTGGACTGCATGATAGTCAAAAGGACTACAAGATCGTCATTTTGACTGATTGATCGTCCTAAGGTCTTCTAGATCGTCGTAAGTAGTTATATATCGTCCAATTTCTTTATGATTGTCCTATGGACGTTTTTTTCAGCCTGATGACTTATTGATCGTCTTTAGGACTTCAAGGTCGTCGTAAAGCGTCATTTATCGTCATAAGGACTTCTTGATCGTCCTCGGGACTTCATGATAGTCAAAAGAACTTCAAGATCGTCATATTGACTGATCGATCGTCCCAAGTTCTTCTAGATATTCATAAGGACTTAAAGCATTCATTTTGACTGATTGATCGTCCTATGGTCTTCTCGATTGTCCTAAGGACTTATATATCGTCATAAGGACTTCATGATTGTCCTAAGGACGTCTTGATCAACTTGATTACTTATTGATTGTCCTAAGGTCTTCTAGATCGTCGTAAAGAGTTATTTAACGTCATAAGGACTTCTTGATCGTCCTCTGGACTGCATGATAGTCAAAAGGACTACAAGATCGTCATTTTGACTGATTGATCGTCCTAAGGTCTTCTAGATCGTCGTAAGTAGTTATATATCGTCCAATTTCTTTATGATTGTCCTATGGACGTTTTTTTCAGCCTGATGACTTATTGATCGTCTTTAGGACTTCAAGGTCGTCGTAAAGCGTTATTTATCGTCATAAGGACTTCTTGATCGTCCTCGGGACTTCATGATAGTCAAAAGGACTTCAAGATCGTCATTTTGACTTATTGATCGTCCCAAGTTCTTCTAGATATTCATAAGGACTTAAAGATAGTCATTTTGACTGATTGATCGTCCTAAGGTCTTCTAGATCGTCGAAAGGACTTATATATCGTCCCATTTCTTTATGATTGTCCTAAGGACGTTCTGTTCAGCCTGATGACTTATTGATCGTCTTTAGGACTTCAAGATCGTCGTAAAGCGTTATTTATCGTCATAAGGTCTTCTAGATCGTCCTCGGGACTTCATGATAGTCAAAAGGACTTCAAGATCGTCATTTTGACAGATTGATCGTCCTAAGGTCTTATAGATCGTCGTAAGGAGTTATATATTGTCCTTAAGACTTCATTATAGTCTAAAGGACTTCAAGATCGTCATTTTGACTGATTGATCGTCCTAAGGTTATCAAGATCGTCGTAAGGAGTTTTATATCGTCCTAAGGACTTCATGATTGTCCTAAGTACGTCTTGATCAACCCGATTACTTATTGATCGTCCTAAGGTCATCTAGATCGTCGTAAGGAGTAATATATCGTCCAATTTCTTTATGACTGTCCTAAGTCCGTTTTGTTCAGCCTGATGACTTATTGATCGTCTTTAGGACTTCAAGATCGTCGTAAAGCGTTATTTATCGTCATAAGGACTTCTTGATCGTCCTCGGGACTTCATGATGGTCAAAAGGACTTCAAGATCATCATTTTGACTGATTGATCGTCCCAAGTTCTTCTAGATATTCATAAGGACTTAAAGATAGTCATTTCGACTGATTGATCGTCCTAAGGTCTTCTAGATCGTCGTAAGGAGTTATATATCGTCCAATTACACTATGATTGTCCTAAGGACGTTAAGTTCAGCCTAATGACTTATTGATCGTCTTTAGGACTTCAAGATCCTCGTAAAGCGTTATTTATCGTCATAAGGTCTTCTTGATCGTCCTTGGGTCTTCATGATAGTCAAAAGGACTTCAAGATCGTCATTTTGACTGATCGATCGTCCCAAGTTCTTCTAGATATTCATAAGGACTTAAAGCATTCATTTTGACTGATTGATCGTCCTATGGTCTTCTAGATTGTCGTAAGGACTTATATATCGTCATAAGGACTTCATGATTGTCCTAAGGACGTCTTGATCAACCTGATTACTTATTGATTGTCCTTAGGTCTTCTAGATCGTCGTAAAGAGTTATTTAACGTCATAAGGACTTCTTGATCGTCCTCTGGACTGCATGATAGTCAAAAGGACTACCAGATCGTCATTTTGACTGATTGATCGTCCTAAGGTCTTCTAGATCGTCGTAAGGAGTTATATATCGTCCAATTTCTTTATGATTGTCCTATGGAGGTTTTTTTCAGCCTGATTACTTATTGATCGTCTTTAGGACTTCAAGGTCGTCGTAAAGCGTTATTTATCGTCATAAGGACTTCTTGATCGTCCTCTGGACTTCATGATAGTCAAAAGGACTTCAAGATCGTCATTTTGACTTATTGATCGTCCCAAGTTCTTCTAGATATTCATAAGGACTTAAAGATAGTCATTTTGACTGATTGATCGTCCTAAGGTCTTCTAGATCGTCGAAAGGACTTATATATCGTCCCATTTCTTTATGATTGTCCTAAGGACGTTCTGTTCAGCCTGATGACTTATTGATCGTCTTTAGGACTTCAAGATCGTCGTAAAGCGTTATTTATCGTCATAAGGTCTTCTTGATCGTCCTCGGGACTTCATGATAGTCAAAAGGACTTCAAGATCGTCATTTTGACAGATTGATCGTCCTAAGGTCTTCTAGATCGTCGTAAGGAGTTATATATTGTCCTTAAGACTTCATGATTGTCCTAAGGACGTCTTGATCAACCTGATTACTTATTGATCGTCCTAAGGTCTTCTAGATCGTCGTAAAGAGTTTTATATCGTCCTAAGGACTTCATGATTGTCTTAAGGACGTCTTGATCAACCTGATTACTTATTGATAGTCCTAAGGTCTTCTAGATCGTCGTAAAGAGTTTTATATCGTCCTAAGGACTTCATGATTGTCTTAAGGACGTCTTGATCAACCTGATTACTTATTGATAGTCCTAAGGTCTTCTGGATCTTCGTAAGGAGTTATATATCGTCCTTTGGACTTCATGATTGTCCTAAGGACGTCTTGATCAACCTGATTACTTATTGATCGTCTTAAGGAATACTAGATCGTTGAAAGGAGTTATATATCGACCTTAGGACTTCTTCATTGTCCTCGGGACTTCATGATAGTAAAAAGGACTTCAAGATCGTCATTTTGACTGATTGATTGTCCCAAGGTCTTCTTGATCGTCCTAAGGACTTCATGATTGTCCTAAGGACGTCTTGATCAACCTGATTACATATTGATCGTCCTAAGGTCTTCTAGATCGTCGTAAGGAGTTATATATCGTCCAAGTTCTTCATAATTGTCCTTAGGACATCTTGATCAACCTGATTACTTATGAATCGTCCTAAGTTCTTCTAGATCGTCGTTAGGAGTTATATATCGTCAATAGGACTTCTTGATCGTCCTCGGGACTTCATGATAGTCTAAAGGACTTCAAGATCGTCATTTTGACTGATTGATCGTCCTAAGGTTATCTAGATCGTCGTATGGAAATTTATATAGTCCAAAGAACTTCATGATTGTCCTAAGGACGTCTTGATCAACCCGATTACTTATTGATCTTTCTAATGTCTTCTAGATCGTCGTAAGGAGTCATATATCGTCCAATTTCTTTATGATTGTCCTAAGGACGTTTTGTTCAGCCTGATGACTTATTGATCGTCTTTAGGACTTCAAGATCGTCGTTAAGCGTTATTTATCGTTATAAGGACTTCTTGATCGTCCTCGGGACTTCATGATAGTCAAAAGGACTTTAAGGTCGTCATTTTGACTGATCGATCGTCCCAAGTACTTCTAGATATTCATAAGAACTTAACGCATTCATTTTGACTGATTAATCGTCCTATTGTCTTCTAGATCGTCGTAAGGACTTATATATCGTCATAATGACTTCATGATTGTCCTAAGGACGTCTTGATCAACCTGATTATTTATTGATCGTCCTAAGGTCTTCTAGATCGTCGTAAGGAGTTATATATCGTCCTAAGGACTTTATGATTGTCCTAAGGACATCTTGATCAACCTGATTACTTATTTTTTGTCCTAAGGTCTTCTAGATCGTCGTAAAGAGTTATTTAACGTCATAAGGACTTCTTGATCGTCCTCTGGACTTCATGATAGTCAAAAGGACTACAAGATCGTCATTTTGACTGATTGATCGTCCCAAGTTCTTCTAGATATTCATAAGGACTTAAAGATAGTCATTTTGACTGATTGATCGTCCTAAGGTCTTCTAGATCGTCGTAAGGAGTTATATATCGTCCAATTATTTATGATTGTCCTAAGGACGTTTCGTTCAGCCTGATGACTTATTGATCGTCTTTAGGACTTCAAGATCGTCATAAAGCGTTATTTATCGTCATAAGGTCTTCTTGATCGTCCTCGGGACTTCATGAAAGTCAAAAGGACTTTAAGGTCGTCATTTTGACTGATCGATCGTCCCAAGTACTTCTAGATATTCATAAGAACTTAACGCATTCATTTTGACTGATTAATCGTCCTATTGTCTTCTAGATCGTCGTAAGGACTTATATATCGTCATAATGACTTCATGATTGTCCTAAGGACGTCTTGATCAACCTGATTATTTATTGATCGTCCTAAGGTCTTCTAGATCGTCGTAAGGAGTTATATATCGTCCTAAGGACTTTATGATTGTCCTAAGGACATCTTGATCAACCTGATTACTTATTTTTTGTCCTAAGGTCTTCTAGATCGTCGTAAAGAGTTATTTAACGTCATAAGGACTTCTTGATCGTCCTCTGGACTTCATGATAGTCAAAAGGACTACAAGATCGTCATTTTGACTTATTGATCGTCCCAAGTTCTTCTAGATATTCATAAGGACTTAAAGATAGTCATTTTGACTGATTGATCGTCCTAAGGTCTTCTAGATCGTCGAAAGGACTTATATATCGTCCCATTTCTTTATGATTGTCCTAAGGACGTTCTGTTCAGCCTGATGACTTATTGATCGTCTTTAGGACTTCAAGATCGTCGTAAAGCGTTATTTATCGTCATAAGGTCTTCTTGATCGTCCTCGGGACTTCATGATAGTCAAAAGGACTTCAAGATCGTCATTTTGACAGATTGATCGTCCTAAGGTCTTCTAGATCGTCGTAAGGAGTTATATATTGTCCTTAAGACTTCATGATTGTCCTAAGGACGTCTTGATCAACCTGATTACTTATTGATCGTCCTAAGGTCTTCTAGATCGTCGTAAAGAGTTTTATATCGTCCTAAGGACTTCATGATTGTCTTAAGGACGTCTTGATCAACCTGATTACTTATTGATAGTCCTAAGGTCTTCTGGATCTTCGTAAGGAGTTATATATCGTCCTTTGGACTTCATGATTGTCCTAAGGACGTCTTGATCAACCTGATTACTTATTGATCGCCCTAAGGTCTTCTAGATCGTCGTAAGGTGTTATATATCGTCCAAGTTCTTCATGATTGTCCTAAGGACGTCTTGATCAACCTGATTACTTATTGATCGTCTTAAGGAATACTAGATCGTTGAAAGGAGTTATATATCGTCAATAGGACTTCTTGATCGTCCTCGGGACTTCATGATAGTCTAAAGGACTTCAAGATCGTCATTTTGACTGATTGATCGTCCTAAGGTTATCAAGATCGTCGTATGGAAATTTATATAGTCCAAAGAACTTCATGATTGTCCTAAGGACGTCTTGATCAACCCGATTACTTATTGATCTTTCTAATGTCTTCTAGATCGTCGTAAGGAGTCATATATCGTCCAATTTCTTTATGATTGTCCTAAGGACGTTTTGTTCAGCCTGATGACTTATTGATCGTCTTTAGGACTTCAAGATCGTCGTAAAGCGTTATTTATCGTCATAAGGTCTTCTTGATCGTCCTCGGGACTTCATGATAGTCAAAAGGACTTCAAGATCGTCATTTTGACAGATTGATCGTCCTAAGGTCTTCTAGATCGTCGTAAGGAGTTATATATTGTCCTTAAGACTTCATGATTGTCCTAAGGACGTCTTGATCAACCTGATTACTTATTGATCGTCCTAAGGTCTTCTAGATCGTCGTAAAGAGTTTTATATCGTCCTAAGGACTTCATGATTGTCTTAAGGACGTCTTGATCAACCTGATTACTTATTGATAGTCCTAAGGTCTTCTGGATCTTCGTAAGGAGTTATATATCGTCCTTTGGACTTCATGATTGTCCTAAGGACGTCTTGATCAACCTGATTACTTATTGATCGCCCTAAGGTCTTCTAGATCGTCGTAAGGTGTTATATATCGTCCAAGTTCTTCATGATTGTCCTAAGGACGTCTTGATCAACCTGATTACTTATTGATCGTCTTAAGGAATACTAGATCGTTGAAAGGAGTTATATATCGTCAATAGGACTTCTTGATCGTCCTCGGGACTTCATGATAGTCTAAAGGACTTCAAGATCGTCATTTTGACTGATTGATCGTCCTAAGGTTATCAAGATCGTCGTATGGAAATTTATATAGTCCAAAGAACTTCATGATTGTCCTAAGGACGTCTTGATCAACCCGATTACTTATTGATCTTTCTAATGTCTTCTAGATCGTCGTAAGGAGTCATATATCGTCCAATTTCTTTATGATTGTCCTAAGGACGTTTTGTTCAGCCTGATGACTTATTGATCGTCTTTAGGACTTCAAGATCGTCGTAAAGCGTTATTTATCGTTATAAGGACTTCTTGATCGTCCTCGGGACTTCATGATAGTCAAAAGGACTTCAAGATCGTCATTTTGACTGATTGATCGTCCCAAGTTCTTCTAGATATTCATAAGGACTTAAAGATAGTCATTTTGACTGATTGATCGTCCTAAGGTCTTCTAGATCGTCGTAAGGAGTTATATATCGTCCAATTTCTTTATGATTGTCCTAAGGACGTTTCGTTCAGCCTGATGACTTATTGATCGTCTTTAGGACTTCAAGATCGTCATAAAGCGTTATTTATCGTCATAAGGTCTTCTTGATCGTCCTCGGGACTTCATGATAGTCAAAAGGACTTTAAGGTCGTCATTTTGACTGATCGATCGTCCCAAGTACTTCTAGATATTCATAAGAACTTAAAGCATTCATTTTGACTGATTAATCGTCCTATTGTCTTCTAGATCGTCGTAAGGACTTATATATCGTCATAATGACTTCATGATTGTCCTAAGGACGTCTTGATCAACCTGATTACTTATTGATCGTCCTAAGGTCTTCTAGATCGTCGTAAGGAGTTATATATCGTCCTAAGGACTTTATGATTGTCCTAAGGACATCTTGATCAACCTGATTACTTATTTTTTGTCCTAAGGTCTTCTAGATCGTCGTAAAGAGTTATTTAACGTCATAAGGACTTCTTGATCGTCCTCTGGACTTCATGATAGTCAAAAGGACTACAAGATCGTCATTTTGACTGATTGATCGTCATAAGGTCTTCTTGATCGTCGTAAGGAGTTATATATCGTCCAATTTCTTTATGATTGTCCTAAGGACGTTCTGTTCAGCCTGATGACTTATTGATCGTCTTTAGGACTTCAAGATCGTCGTAAAGCGTTATTTATCGTCATAAGGACTTCTTGATCGTCCTCGGGACTTCATGATAGTCAAAAGGACTTCAAGATCGTCATATTGACTGATCGATCGTCCCAAGTTCTTCTAGATATTCATAAGGACTTAAAGATAGTCATTTTGACTGATTGATCGTCTTAAGGTCTACTAGATCGTTGTAAGAAGTTATATATCGTCCTTAGGACTTCTTGATCGTCCTCTGGACTTCATGATAGTCAAAAGGACTACAAGATCGTCATTTTGACTGATTGATCGTCATAAGGTCTTCTTGATCGTCGTAAGGAGTTATATATCGTCCAATTTCTTTATGATTGTCCTAAGGACGTTCTGTTCAGCCTGATGACTTATTGATCGTCTTTAGGACTTCAAGATCGTCGTAAAGCGTTATTTATCGTCATAAGGACTTCTTGATCGTCCTCGGGACTTCATGATAGTCAAAAGGACTTCAAGATCGTCATATTGACTGATTGATCGTCCCAAGTTCTTCTAGATATTCATAAGGACTTAAAGATAGTCATTTTGACTGATTGATCGTCCTAAGGTCTTCTAGATCGTCGTAAGGAGTTATATATCGTCCAATTTCTTTATGATTGTCCTAAGGACGTTTCGTTCAGCCTGATGACTTATTGATCGTCTTTAGGACTTCAAGATCGTCATAAAGCGTTATTTATCGTCATAAGGTCTTCTTGATCGTCCTCGGGACTTCATGATAGTCAAAAGGACTTTAAGGTCGTCATTTTGACTGATCGATCGTCCCAAGTACTTCTAGATATTCATAAGAACTTAAAGCATTCATTTTGACTGATTAATCGTCCTATTGTCTTCTAGATCGTCGTAAGGACTTATATATCGTCATAATGACTTCATGATTGTCCTAAGGACGTCTTGATCAACCTGATTACTTATTGATCGTCCTAAGGTCTTCTAGATCGTCGTAAGGAGTTATATATCGTCCTAAGGACTTTATGATTGTCCTAAGGACATCTTGATCAACCTGATTACTTATTTTTTGTCCTAAGGTCTTCTAGATCGTCGTAAAGAGTTATTTAACGTCATAAGGACTTCTTGATCGTCCTCTGGACTTCATGATAGTCAAAAGGACTACAAGATCGTCATTTTGACTGATTGATCGTCATAAGGTCTTCTTGATCGTCGTAAGGAGTTATATATCGTCCAATTTCTTTATGATTGTCCTAAGGACGTTCTGTTCAGCCTGATGACTTATTGATCGTCTTTAGGACTTCAAGATCGTCGTAAAGCGTTATTTATCGTCATAAGGACTTCTTGATCGTCCTCGGGACTTCATGATAGTCAAAAGGACTTCAAGATCGTCATATTGACTGATCGATCGTCCCAAGTTCTTCTAGATATTCATAAGGACTTAAAGATAGTCATTTTGACTGATTGATCGTCTTAAGGTCTACTAGATCGTTGTAAGAAGTTATATATCGTCCTTAGGACTTCTTGATCGTCCTCTGGACTTCATGATAGTCAAAAGGACTACAAGATCGTCATTTTGACTGATTGATCGTCATAAGGTCTTCTTGATCGTCGTAAGGAGTTATATATCGTCCAATTTCTTTATGATTGTCCTAAGGACGTTCTGTTCAGCCTGATGACTTATTGATCGTCTTTAGGACTTCAAGATCGTCGTAAAGCGTTATTTATCGTCATAAGGACTTCTTGATCGTCCTCGGGACTTCATGATAGTCAAAAGGACTTCAAGATCGTCATATTGACTGATTGATCGTCCCAAGTTCTTCTAGATATTCATAAGGACTTAAAGATAGTCATTTTGACTGATTGATCGTCCTAAGGTCTTCTAGATCGTCGTAAGGAGTTATATATCGTCCAATTTCTTTATGATTGTCCTAAGGACGTTTCGTTCAGCCTGATGACTTATTGATCGTCTTTAGGACTTCAAGATCGTCATAAAGCGTTATTTATCGTCATAAGGTCTTCTTGATCGTCCTCGGGACTTCATGATAGTCAAAAGGACTTTAAGGTCGTCATTTTGACTGATCGATCGTCCCAAGTACTTCTAGATATTCATAAGAACTTAAAGCATTCATTTTGACTGATTAATCGTCCTATTGTCTTCTAGATCGTCGTAAGGACTTATATATCGTCATAATGACTTCATGATTGTCCTAAGGACGTCTTGATCAACCTGATTACTTATTGATCGTCCTAAGGTCTTCTAGATCGTCGTAAGGAGTTATATATCGTCCTAAGGACTTTATGATTGTCCTAAGGACATCTTGATCAACCTGATTACTTATTTTTTGTCCTAAGGTCTTCTAGATCGTCGTAAAGAGTTATTTAACGTCATAAGGACTTCTTGATCGTCCTCTGGACTTCATGATAGTAAAAAGGACTTCAAGATCGTCATTTTGACTGATTGACCGTCCCAAGGACTTCTAGATCGTCCTAAGGACTTCATGATTGTCCTAAGGACGTCTTGATCAACCTGATTACATATTGATCGTCCTAAGGTCTATTAGATCGTCGTAAGGAGTTATATATCGTCCTAAGGACTTCATGATTCTCCTAAGTCCGTCTTGATCTACCTGATTACTTATTGATCGTCCTTAGGTCTTCTAGATCGTCTTTAGGAGTTATTTTTCATCCAAGTTCTTCATGATTGTCCTAAGGACGTCTTGATCAACCTGATTACTAATTGATCGTCCTAAGGTCTTCTAGATCGTCGTAAGAAGTTATATATCGTCCTTAGGACTTCATGATTGTCCTAAGGACGTCTTTATCAGCCTGATTAGTTATTGATCGTCTTTAGTTCTTCTAGATCGTCGTTAGGAGTTATATATCGACCTTAGGACTTCTTCATTGTCCTCGGGACTTCATGATAGTAAAAAGGACTTCAAGATCGTCATTTTGACTGATTGACCGTCCCAAGGACTTCTAGATCGTCCTAAGGACTTCATGATTGTCCTAAGGACGTCTTGATCAACCTGATTACATTTTGATCGTCCTAAGGTCTATTAGATCGTCGTAAGGAGTTATATATCGTCCAAGTTCTTCATGATTGTCCTTAGGACATCTTGATCAACCTGATTACTTATGAATCGTCCTAAGTTCTTCTAGATCGTCGTTAGGAGTTATATATCGTCAATAGGGCTTCTTGATCGTCCTCGGGACTTCATGATAGTCTAAAGGACTTCAAGATCGTCATTCTGACAGATTGATCGTCCCAAGGTCTTCTAGATCGTCGTACGGAGTTATATTTCGTCCAATTTCTTTATGATTGTCCTAAGGACGTTTTGTTCAGCCTGATGACTAATTGATCGGCTTTAGGACTTCAAGATCGTCGTAAAGCGTTATTTATCGTCATAAGGGCTTCTTGATCGTCCTCGGTACTTCATGATAGTCAAAAGGACTTCAAGATCGTCATTTTGACTGATTGATCGTCCCAAGTTCTTCTAGATATTCATAAGGACTTAAAGATAGTCATTTTGACTGATTGATCGTCCTAAGGTCTTCTAGATCGTCGTAAGGAGTTATATATCGTCCAATTTCTTTATGATTGTCCTAAGGACGTTTCGTTCAGCCTGATGACTTCATGATAGTCAAAAGGACTTCAAGATCGTCATTTTGACTGATCGATCGTCCCAAGTTCTTCTAGATATTCATAAGGACTTAAAGCATTCATTTTGACTGATTAATCGTCCTATGGTCTTCTAGATCGTCGTAAGGACTTATATATCGTCATAAGGACTTCATGATTGTCCTAAGGACGTCTTGATCAACCTGATTACTTATTGATCGTCCTAAGGTCTTCTAGATCGTCGTAAGGAGTTATATATCGTCCTAAGGACTTCATGATTGTCCTAAGGAGGTCTTGTTCAACCTGTTGACTTATTGATCGTCCATAGGACTTCTTGATCGTCGTAAAGCGTTATTTATCGTCATAAGGACTTCTTGATCGTCCTCAGGACTTCATTATAGTCTAAAGAACTTCAAGATCGTCATTTTGACTGATTGATCGTCGTAAGGTCTATTAGATAGTAATTTTTACTGATTGATCGTCCTAAGGACTATTACAATTGTTTGCCAAAGTCATTACAATTGTTGGGCAAAGTCATTTTTAGTGGTCGGATAAGTGATTAACAGTGGTTGGCAAAGTCATTACAATTGTTGGGCAAAGTCATTTTAGAGGTCGGATAAGTAATTAACAGTGGTTGGCAAAGTCATTTAAATTGTTGGGCAAAGTTATTTTTAGAGGTCGGATAATTTATTAAAAGTGGTTGGCAAAGTCATTTAAATTGTTGGGCAAAGTTATTTTTAGAGGTCGGATAATTTATTAAAAGTGTTTGGCAAAGTCAGTACAATTGTTGGACAAAGTTATTTTTAGAGAACGAATAATTTATTAAAAGTGGTTGACAAAGTAATTACAATTGTTGGGCAAAGTCATTTTTAAGGTCGGATAAGTGATTAACAGTGGTTGGCAAAGTCATTACAATTGTTGGGCAAAGTAATTTTTAGAGGTCGGATAAGTGATTAACAGTGGTTGGCAAAGTCATTACAATTGTTGGACAAAGTTATTTTTAGAGAACGAATAATTTATTAAAAGTGGTTGGCAAAGTCATTACAATTGTTGGGCAAAGTCATTTTTTAGGTCGGATAAGTGATTAACAGTGGTTGGCAAAGTCATTACAATTGTTGGGCAAAGTCATTTTTAGAGATCGGATAAGTGATTAACAGTGGTTGGCAAAGTCATTACAATTGTTAGGCAAAGTCATTTTTAGAGGTCGGATAAGTGATTAACAGTGGTTTTCGAAGGCATTACAATTGTTTGCCAAAGTCATTACAATTGTTAGGTAAAGACATTTTTAGTGGTCGGATAAGTGATTAACAGTGGTTGGCAAAGTCATTACAATTGTTGGGCAAAGTCATTTTTAGTGGTCGGATAAGTGATTAACAGTGGTTGGCAAAGTCATTACAATTGTTGGGCAAAGTCATTTTTAGAGGTCGGATAAGTGATTAACAGTGGTTGGCAAAGTCATTACAATTGTTGGGCAAAGTCATTTTTAAGGTCGGATAAGTGATTAACAGTGGTTTGCAAAGGCATTACAATTGTTTGCCAAAGTCATTACAATTGTTGGGCAAAGTCATTTTTAGTGGTCGGATAATTAATTAACAGTGGTTGGCAAAGTCATTACAATTGTTGGGCAAAGTAATTTTTACAGGTCGGATAAGTGATAATCAATGGTTGGCAAAGTCATTACAAATGTTGGGCAAAGTCATTTTTAGAGGTCGGATAAGTGATTAACAGTGGTTGGCAATGTCATTTCAATTGTTGGGCAAAGTTATTTTTAGAGGTCGGATAATTTATTAAAAGTGGTTGGCAAAGTCATTTAAATTGTTGGGAAAAGTTATTTTTAGAGGTCGGATAATTTATTAAAAGTGGTTGGCAAAGTCATTTAAATTGTTGGGCAAAGTTATTTTTAGAGGTCGGATAATTTATTAAAAGTGCTTGGCAAAGTCATTACAATTGTTGGACAAAGTTATTTTTTGAGAACGAATAATTTATTAAAAGTGGTTGACAAAGTAATTACAATTGTTGGGCAAAGTCATTTTTAAGGTCGGATAAGTGATTAACAGTGGTTGGCAAAGTCATTACGATAGTTGGGCAAAGTAATTTTTAGAGGTCGGATAAGTGATTAACACTGGTTGGCAAAGTCATTACAATTGTTGGACAAAGTTATTTTTAGAGAACGAATAATTTATTAAAAGTGGTTGGCAAAGTCATTACAATTGTTGGGCAAAGTCATTTTTTAGGTCGGATAAGTGATTAACAGTGGTTGGCAAAGTCATTACAATTGTTGGGCAAAGTCATTTTTAGAGATCGGATAAGTGATTAACAGTGGTTGGCAAAGTCATTACAATTGTTGGGCAAAGACATTTTTAGTGGTCGGATAAGTGATTAACAGTGGTTGGCAAAGTCATTACAATTGTTGGGCAAAGTCATTTTTAGTGGTCGTATAAGTGATTAACAGTGGTTGGCAAAGTCATTACAATTGTTGGGCAAAGTCATTTTTAGAGGTCGGATAAGTGATTAACAGTGGTTGGCAAAGTCATTACAATTGTTGGGCAAAGTCATTTTTAGAGGTCGGATAAGTGATTAACAGTGGTTGGCAATTTCATTACAACTGTTTGCCAAAGTCATTACAATTGTTGGGCAAAGTCATTTTTAGTGGTCGGATAATTAATTAACAGTGGTTGGCAAAGTCATTACAATTGTTGGGCAAAGTCATTTTTAGAGGTCGGATAAGTGATTAACAGTGGTTGGCAAAGTCATTACAATTGTTGGGCAAAGTTATTTTTAGAGGTCGGATAATTTATTAAAAGTGGTTGGCAAAGTCATTTAAATTGTTGGGCAAAGTTATTTTTAGAGGTCGGATAATTTATTAAAAGTGGTTGGCAAAGTCATTTTTAGAGGTCGGATAAGTGATTAACAGTGGTTGGCAAAAGCATTACAATTGTTTGCCAAAGTCATTTTAAGAGGTCGGATAAGTTATTAACAGTGGTTTGCAAAGGCATTACAATTGTTTGCCAAAGTCATTTTTAGTGGTCGGATAAGTGATTAACAGTGGTTGGCAAAGTCATTACAATTGTTATCCAAAGTCATTACAATTGTTTTCCAAAGTCATTACAATTGTTGGGCAAAGTTATTTTTTGAGGTCGGTTAATTTATTAAAAGTGTTTGGCAAAGTCATTACAATTGTTTGGCAAAATAATTTTCACAGGTCGAATAAATAATTAACTGTGGTTGGCAAAGTCATTACAATTGTTTGGCAAAGTCATTTTTACAGGTCGGATAAGTGATTAACAGTGGTTGGGAAAGTAATTACAAATGTTAGGCAAACACATTTTTAGAGGTCGCATAAGTGATTGACAGTGGTTGGCAAAGTCATTTTTAGAGGTCGGATAAGTGATTAACAGTGTTTGGCAAAGGCATTACAATTGTTTGCCAAATTCATTTTAAGAGGTCGGATAAGTTATTAACAGTGGTTTGCAAAGGCATTACAATTGTTTGCCAAAGTCATTACAATTGTTGGGCATAGTCATTTTTAGAGGTCGGATAAGTGATTAACAGTGGTTGGCAAAGTCATTTAAATTGTTGGGCAAAGTCATTTAAATTGTTGGGCAAAGTTATTTTTAGAGGTCGGATAATTTATTCAAAGTGTTTGGCAAAGTCATTTCAATTGTTTGGCAAAGTCATTTTTAGTGGTCGGATAAGTGATTAACAGTGGTTGGCAAAGTCATTACAATTTTTGGGCAAAGTAATTTTTAGAGGTCGGATAAGTGATTAACAGTGGTTGGCAAAGTCATTACAAATGTTAGGCAAAGTCATTTTAAGGGGTCGGATAAGTGATTAACAGTGGTTGGCAAAGTCATTACAATTTATGGGCAAAGTAATTTTCACAGGTCGAATAAATGATTTACAGTGGTTGGCAAAGTCATTACAATTGTTGGGCAAAGTCATTTTTTGAGGTCGGATAAGTGATTAACAGTGGTTGGCAAAGTCATTACAATTGTTGGGCATAGTCATTTTTAGAGGTCGGTTAATTTATTAAAAGTGGTTTGTAAAGTCATTACAATTTTTGGGCAATGTCATTTTTAGGGGTCGGATAGGTTATTAACAGTGTTTGGCAAAGTCATTACAATTGTTTGGCAAAGTAATTTTTCAGGTCGGATAAGTGATTAACAGTGGTTGGCAAAGTCATTACAATTGTTTGCCAAAGTCATTACAATTGTTGGGCAAAGTCATTTTTAGTGGTCGGACAAGTGATTAACAGTGGTTGGCAAAGTCATACCAATTGTTGTCCAAAGTCATTACGATTGTTGGGCAAAGTTATTTTTAGAGGTCGGTTAATTTATTAAAAGTGGTTTGTAAAGTCATTACAATTTTTGGGCAATGTCATTTTTAGAGGACGGATAGGTTATTAACAGTGTTTGGCAAAGACATTACAATTGTTTGGCAATGTAATTTTTTCAGGTCGGATAAGTGATTAACAGTGGTTGGCAAAGTCATTACAATTGTTATCCAAAGTCATTACAATTGTTGTCCAAAGTCATTACAATTGTTGGGCAAAGTTATTTTTAGAGGTCGGTTAATTTATTAAAAGTGTTTGGCAAAGTCATTACAATTGTTTGGCAAAATAATTTTCACAGGTCGAATAAATGATTAACTGTGGTTGGCAAAGTCATTACAATTGTTGGGCAAAGTCATTTTTTCAGGTCGGATAAGTGATTAACAGTGGTTGGCAAAGTAATTACAAATGTTAGGCAAACACATTTTTAGAGGTCGCATAAGTGATTGACAGTGGTTGGCAAAGTCATTTTTAGAGGTCGGATAAGTGATTAAGAGTGGTTGGCAAAGGCATTACAATTGTTTGCCAAAGTCATTTTAAGAGGTCGGATAAGTTATTAACAGTGGTTTGCAAAGGCATTACGATTGTTTGCCAAAGTCATTACAATTGTTGGGCATAGTCATTTTTAGAGGTCGAATAAGTGATTAACAGTGGTTGGCAAAGTCATTACAATTTTTGGGCAAAGTAATTTTCACAGGTCGAATATATGATTAACAGTGGTTGGCAAAGTCATTACAAATGTAAGGCAAAGTCATTTTAAGGGGTCGGATAAGTGATTAACAGTGGTTGGCAAAGTCATTACAATTTATGGGCAAAGTAATTTTCACAGGTCGAATAAATGATTAACAGTGGTTGGCAAAGTCATTACAATTGTTGGGCAAAGTCATTTTTTGAGGTCGGATAAGTGATTAACAGTGGTTGGCAAAGTCATTACAACTGTTGGGCATAGTCATTTTTAGAGGTCGGTTAATTTATTAAAAGTGGTTTGTAAAGTGATTACAATTTTTGGGCAATGTCATTTTTAGAGGTCGGATAGGTTATTAACAGTGTTTGGCAAAGTCATTACAATTGTTTGGCAAAGTAATTTTTCAGGTCGGATAAGTGATTAACAGTGGTTGGCAAAGTCATTACAATTGTTTGCCAAAGTCATTACAATTGTTGGGCAAAGTCATTTTTAGTGGTCGGATAAGTGATTAACAGTGGTTGGCAAAGTCATACCAATTGTTGTCCAAAGTCATTACGATTGTTGGGCAAAGTTATTTTTAGAGGTCGGTTAATTTATTAAAAGTGGTTTGTAAAGTCATTACAATTTTTGGGTAATGTCATTTTTAGAGGTCGGATAGGTTATTAACAGTGTTTGGCAAAGTCATTACAATTGTTTGGCAAAGTAATTTTTTCAGGTCGGATAAGTGATTAACAGTGGTTGGCAAAGTCATTACAATTGTTATCCAAAGTCATTACAATTGTTTTCTAAAGTCATTACAATTGTTGGGCAAAGTTATTTTTAGAGGTCGGTTAATTTATTAAAAGTGTTTGGCAAAGTCATTACAATTGTTTGGCAAAATAATTTTCACAGGTCGAATAAATGATTAACTGTGGTTGGCAAAGTCATTACAATTGTTGGGCAAAGTCATTTTTTCAGGTCGGATAAGTGATTAACAGTGGTTGGCAAAGTAATTACAAATGTTAGGCAAACACATTTTTAGAGGTCGCATAAGTGATTGACAGTGGTTGGCAAAGTCATTTTTAGAGGTCGGATAAGTGATTAACAGTGGTTGGCAAAGGCATTACAATTGTTTGCCAAAGTCATTTTAAGAGGTCGGATAAGTTATTAACAGTGGTTTGCAAAGGCATTACGATTGTTTGCCAAAGTCATTACAATTGTTGGGCATAGTCATTTTTAGAGGTCGGATAAGTGATTAACAGTGGTTGGCAAAGTCATTTAAATTGTTGGGCAAAGTTATTTTTAGAGGTCGGATAATTTATTCAAAGTGTTTGTCAAAGTCATTTCAATTGTTTGGCAAAGTCATTTTTAGTGGTCGGATAAGTGATTAACAGTGGTTGGCAAAGTCATTACAATTTTTGGGCAAAGTAATTTTCACAGGTCGAATAAATGATTAACAGTGGTTGGCAAAGTCATTACAAATGTTAGGCAAAGTCATTTTAAGGGGTCGGATAAGTGATTAACAGTGGTTGGCAAAGTCATTACAATTTTTGGGAAAAGTAATTTTCACAGGTCGAATAAATGATTAACAGTGGTTGGCAAAGTCATTACAATTGTTGGGCAAAGTCATTTTTTGAGGTCGGATAAGTGATTAACAGTGGTTGGCAAAGGCATTACAATTGTTTGCCAAAGTCATTTTAAGAGGTCGGATAAGTAATTAACAGTGGTTTGCAAAGGCATTACAATTGTTTGACAAAGTCATTACAATTGTTGGGCAAAGTCATTTTTAGTGGTCGGATAAGTGATTAACAGTGGTTGGCAAAGTCATTACAATTGTTGTCCAAAGTCATTACAATTGTTTTCCAAAGTCATTACGATTGTTGGGCAAAGTTATTTTTAGAGGTCGGTTAATTTATTAAAAGTGGTTTGTAAAGTCATTACGATTGTTGGGCAAAGTTATTTTTAGAGGTCGGTTAATTTATTAAAAGTGGTTTGTAAAGTCATTACAATTTTTGGGCAATGTCATTTTTAGAGGTCGGATAGGTTATTAACAGTGTTTGGCAAAGTCATTACAATTAGTTGGCAAAGTAATTTTCACAGGTCGAATAAATGATTAACTGTGGTTGGCAAAGTCATTACAATTGTTGGGAAAAGTCTTTTTTGGAGGCCGGATAAGTGATTAACAGTGGTTGGCAAAGTTATTACAATTGTTGGGCAAAGTCATTTTTACAGGTCGGATAAGTGATTAACAGTGGTTGGCAAAGTCATTACAAATGTTAGGCAAAGTCATTTTTAGAGGTCGCATAAGTGATTGACAGTGGTTGGCAGAGTCACTTTTAGAGGTCGGATAAGTGATAAACAGTGGTTGGCAAAGGCATTACAATTGTTTGCCAAAGTCATTTTAAGAGGTCGGATAAGTTATTAACATTGGCTTGCAAAGGCATTACAATTGTTTGCCAAAGTCATTACAATTTTTGGGCAAAGTCATTTTTAGTGGTCGGATAAGTGATTAACAGTGGTTGGCAAAGTCATTACAATTGTTGGGCAAAGTCATTTTTAGAGGTCGGATAAGTGATTAACATTGGTTGGCAAAGTCATTTAAATTGTTGGGCAAAGTTATTTTTAGAGGTCGGATAATTTATTAAAAGTGGTTGGCAAAGTCATTTAAATTGTTGGGCAAAGTAATTTTTAGAGGTCGGATAATTTATTAAAAGTGGTTAACATAGTCATTACAATTGTTGGGCAAAGTCATTTTTAGAGGTCGGATAAGTGATTAACAGTGGTTGGCAAAGTCATTTCAATTGTTGGGCAAAGTCATTTTTTAATGTCGGATAAGTGATTAACAGTGGTTGGCAAAGTCATTTCAAATGTTAGGCAAAGTTATTTTTAGAGGTCGCATAAGTGATTGACAGTGGTTGGCAAAGTCATTTTTAAAGGTCGCATAAGTGATTAACAGTGGTTGGCAAAGTCATTACAATTGTTGGACAAGGTTATTTTTAGAGGTCGGATTAGTGATTAACAGTGGTTGGCAAAGGCATTACAATCGTTAGCCAAAGTCATTTCAATTGTTGGGCAAAGTCATTTTTAAGGTCGGATAAGTGATTAACTGTGGTTGGCAAAGTCATTACAATTGTTGGGCAAGGTCATTTTTAGAGGTCGGATAGGTTATTAACAGTGTTTGGCAAAGTCATTACAATTGTTTGGCGAAGTAATTTTCACAGGTCGAATAAATGATTAACTGTGGTTGGCAAAGTCTTTACAATTGTTGGGCGAAGTCTTTTTTGGAGGCCGGATAAGTGATAAACAGTGGTTGGCAAAGTCATTACAATTGTTGGGCAAAGTCATTTTTACAGGTCGGATAAGTGATTAACAGTGGTTGGCAAAGTCATTACAAATGTTAGGCAAAGTCATTTTTAGAGGTCGCATCAGTGATTGACAGTGGTTGGCAAAGTCATTTTTAGAGGTCGGATAAGTGATTAACAGTGGTTGGCAAAGGCATTACAATTGTTTGCCAAAGTCATTTTAAGAGGTCGGATAAGTTATTAACAGTGGTTGGCAAAGTCATTACAATTGTTGTCCAAAGTCATTACAATTGTTTTCCAAAGTCATAACGATTGTTGGGCAAAGTTATTTTTAGAGGTCGGTTAATTTATTAAAAGTGGTTTGTAAAGTCATTACAATTTTTGGGCAATGTCATTTTTAGAGGTCGGATAGGTTATTAACAGTGTTTGGCAAAGTCATTACAATTGTTTGGCAAAGTAATTTTTTCAGGTCGGATAAGTGATTAACAGTGGTTGGCAAAGTCATTACAATTGTTATCCAAAGTCATTACAATTGTTTTCCAAAGTCATTACAATTGTTGGGCAAAGTTATTTTTAGAGGTCGGTTAATTTATTAAAAGTGTTTGGCAAAGTCATTACAATTGTTTGGCAAAATAATTTTCACAGGTCGAATAAATGATTAACTGTGGTTGGCAAAGTCATTACAATTGTTGGGCAAAGTCATTTTTAGAGGTCGGATAAGTGATTAACATTGGTTGGCAAAGTAATTACAAATGTTAGGCAAACATATTTTTAGAGGTCGTATAAGTGATTGACAGTGGTTGGCAAAGTCATTTTTAGAGGTCGGATAAGTGATTAACAGTGGTTGGCAAAGGCATTACAATTGTTTGCCAAAGTCATTTTAAGAGGTCGGATAAGTTATTAACAGTGGTTTGCAAAGGCATTACGATTGTTTGCCAAAGTCATTACAATTGTTGGGCATAGTCATTTTTAGAGGTCGGATAAGTGATTAACAGTGGTTGGCAAGGTCATTTAAATTGTTGGGCAAAGTTATTTTTAGAGGTCGGATAATTTATTCAAAGTGTTTGGCAAAGTCATTTCAATTGTTTGGCAAAGTCATTTTTAGTGGTCGGCTAAGTGATTAACAGTGGTTGGCAAAGTCATTACAATTTTTGGGCAAAGTAATTTTCACAGGTCGAATAAATGATTAACAGTGGTTGGCAAAGTCATTACAAATGTAAGGCAAAGTCATTTTAAGGGGTCGGATAAGTGATTAACAGTGGTTGGCAAAGTCATTACAATTTTTGGGCAAAGTAATTTTCACAGGTCGAATAAATGATTAACAGTGGTTGGCAAAGTCATTACAATTGTTTGGCAAAGTCATTTTTAGTGGTCGGATAAGTGATTAACAGTGGTTGGCAAAGTCATTACAATTTTTGGGCAAAATAATTTTCACAGGTCGAATAAATGATTAACAGTGGTTGGCAAAGTCATTACAAATGTTAGGCAAAGTCATTTTAAGGGGTCGGATAAGTGATTAACAGTGGTTGGCAAAGTCATTACAATTTTTGGGCAAAGTAATTTTCACAGGTCGAATAAATGATTAACAGTGGTTGGCAAAGTCATTACAATTGTTGGGCAAAGTCATTTTTTGAGGTCGGATAAGTGATTAACAGTGGTTGGCAAAGGCATTACAATTGTTTGCCAAGGTCATTTTAAGAGGTCGGATAAGTAATTAACAGTAGTTTGCAAAGGCATTACAATTGTTTGCCAAAGTCATTACAATTGTTGGGCAAAGTCATTTTTAGTGGTCGGATAAGTGATTAACAGTGGTTGGCAAAGTCATTACAATTGTTGTCCAAAGTCATTACAATTGTTTTCCAAAGTCATTACGATTGTTGGGCAAAGTTATTTTTAGAGGTCGGTTAATTTATTAAAAGTGGTTTGTAAAGTCATTACAATTTTTGGGCAATGTCATTTTTAGAGGTCGGATAGGTTATTAACAGTGTTTGGCAAAGTCATTACAATTGTTTGGCAAAGTAATTTTCACAGGTCGAATAAATGATTAACTGTGGTTGGCAAAGTCATTACAATTGTTGGGCAAAGTCATTTTTAGAGGTCGGATAAGTGATTAACAGTGGTTGCCAAAGTCATTACAACTGTTCGGCAAAGTCATTTTAAGAGGTCGGATAAGTGATTAACAGTGGTTGCCAATGTCATTACAATTGTTGGGCAAAGCCATTTTTAGAGGTCGCATAAGTGATTGACAGTGGTTGGCAAAGTCATTTTTAGAGGTCGGATAAGTGATAAACAGTGGTTGGCAAAGGCATTACAATTGTTTGCCAAAGTCATTTTAAGAGGTCGGATAAGTTATTAACAGTGGCTTGCAAAGGCATTACAATTGTTTGCCAAAGTCATTACAATTATTGGGCAAAGTCATTTTTAGTGGTCGGATAAGTGATTAACAGTGGTTGGCAAAGTCATTTCAATTTTTGGGCAAAGTAATTTTCACAGGTCGAATAAATGATTAACAGTGGTTGGCAAAGTCATTACAAATGTTAGGCAAAGTCATTTTAAGGGGTCGGATAAGTGATTAACAGTGGTTGGCAAAGTCATTACAATTTTTGGGCAAAGTAATTTTCACAGGTCGAATAAATGATTAACAGTGGTTGGCAAAGTCATTACAATTGTTGGGCAAAGTCATTTTTTGAGGTCGGATAAGTGATTAACAGTGGTTGGCAAAGGCATTACAATTGTTTGCCAAAGTCATTACAATTGTTGGGCAAAGTCATTTTTAGTGGTCGGATAAGTGATTAACAGTGGTTTGTAAAGTCATTACAATTTTTGGGCAATGTCATTTTTAGAGGTCGGATAGGTTATTAACAGTGTTTGGCAAAGTCATTACAATTGTTTGGCAAAGTAATTTTCACAGGTCGAATAAATGATTAACTGTGGTTGGCAAAGTCATTACAATTGTTGGGCAAAGTCATTTTTAGAGGTCGGATAAGTGATTAACAGTGGTTGCCAAAGTCATTACAACTGTTCGGCAAAGTCATTTTAAGAGGTCGGATAAGTGATTAACAGTGGTTGCCAATGTCATTACAATTGTTGGGCAAAGCCATTTTTAGAGGTCGCATAAGTGATTGACAGTGGTTGCCAAAGTCATTTTAAGAGGTTGGATAAGTTATTAACAGTGGCTTGCAAAGGCATTACAATTGTTTGCCAAAGTCATTACAATTATTGGGCAAAGTCATTTTTAGTGGTCGGATAAGTGATTAACAGTGGTTGGCAAAGTCATTACAATTGTTGGGCAAAGTCATTTTTAGAGGTCGGATAAGTGATTAACATTTGTTGGAAAAGTCATTTAAATTGTTGGGCAAAGTTATTTTTAGAGGTCGGATAATTTATTAAAAGTGGTTGGCAAAGTCATTTAAATTGTTGGGCAAAGTTATTTTTAGAGGTCGGATAATTTACTAAAAGTGGTTAACATAGTCATTACAATTGTTGGGCAAAGTTATTTTTTATGGTCGGATAAGTGATTAACAGTGGTGTGGAAAAGTCATTACAATTGTTATCCAAAGTCATTACAATTGTTTTCCAAAGTCATTACAATTGTTGGGCAAAGTTATTTTTAGAGGTCGGTTTATTTATTAAAAGTTGTTGGCAAAGTCATTACAATTTTTGGGCAATGTCATTTTTAGAGGTCTGATAGGTTATTAACAGTGTTTGGCAAAGTCATTACAATTGTTTGGCAAAGTAATTTTCACAGGTCGAATAAATGATTAACTGTGGTTGGCAAAGTCATTACAATTGTTGGGCAAAGTCATTTTTAGAGGTCGGATAAGTGATTAACAGTGGTTGGCAAAGGCATTACAATTGTTTGCCAAAGTCATTTTAAGAGGTCGGATAAGTAATTAACAGTAGTTTGCAAAGGCATTACAATTGTTTGCCAAAGTCATTACAATTGTTGGGCAAAGTCATTTTTAGTGGTCGGATAAGTGATTAACAGTGGTTGGCAAAGTCATTACAATTGTTGTCCAAAGTCATTACAATTGTTTTCCAAAGTCATTACGATTGTTGGGCAAAGTTATTTTTAGAGGTCGGTTAATTTATTAAAAGTGGTTTGTAAAGTCATTACAATTTTTGGGCAATGTCATTTTTAGAGGTCGGATAGGTTATTAACAGTGTTTGGCAAAGTCATTACAATTGTTTGGCAAAGTAATTTTCACAGGTCGAATAAATGATTAACTGTGGTTGGCAAAGTCATTACAATTGTTGGGCAAAGTCATTTTTAGAGGTCGGATAAGTGATTAACAGTGGTTGCCAAAGTCATTACAACTGTTCGGCAAAGTCATTTTAAGAGGTCGGATAAGTGATTAACAGTGGTTGCCAATGTCATTACAATTGTTGGGCAAAGCCATTTTTAGAGGTCGCATAAGTGATTGACAGTGGTTGGCAAAGTCATTTTTCGAGGTCGGATAAGTGATAAACAGTGGTTGGCAAAGGCATTACAATTGTTTGCCAAAGTCATTTTAAGAGGTCGGATAAGTTATTAACAGTGGCTTGCAAAGGCATTACAATTGTTTGCCAAAGTCATTACAATTATTGGGCAAAGTCATTTTTAGTGGTCGGATAAGTGATTAACAGTGGTTGGCAAAGTCATTACAATTGTTGGGCAAAGTCATTTTTAGAGGTCGGATAAGTGATTAACATTTGTTGGAAAAGTCATTTAAATTGTTGGGCAAAGTTATTTTTAGAGGTCGGATAATTTATTAAAAGTGGTTGGCAAAGTCATTTAAATTGTTGGGCAAAGTTATTTTTAGAGGTCGGATAATTTACTAAAAGTGGTTAACATAGTCATTACAATTGTTGGGCAAAGTTATTTTTTATGGTCGGATAAGTGATTAACAGTGGTGTGGAAAAGTCATTACAATTGTTATCCAAAGTCATTACAATTGTTTTCCAAAGTCATTACAATTGTTGGGCAAAGTTATTTTTAGAGGTCGGTTTATTTATTAAAAGTTGTTGGCAAAGTCATTACAATTTTTGGGCAATGTCATTTTTAGAGGTCTGATAGGTTATTAACAGTGTTTGGCAAAGTCATTACAATTGTTTGGCAAAGTAATTTTCACAGGTCGAATAAATGATTAACTGTGGTTGGCAAAGTCATTACAATTGTTGGGCAAAGTCATTTTTAGAGGTCGGATAAGTGATTAACAGTGGTTGGCAAAGTCATTACAATTGTTGGGCAAAGTCATTTTTAGAGGTCGGATAAGTGATTAACATTTGTTGGAAAAGTCATTTAAATTGTTGGGCAAAGTTATTTTTAGAGGTCGGATAATTTATTAAAAGTGGTTGGCAAAGTCATTTAAATTGTTGGGCAAAGTTATTTTTAGAGGTCGGATAATTTACTAAAAGTGGTTAACATAGTCATTACAATTGTTGGGCAAAGTTATTTTTTATGGTCGGATAAGTGATTAACAGTGGTGTGGAAAAGTCATTACAATTGTTATCCAAAGTCATTACAATTGTTTTCCAAAGTCATTACAATTGTTGGGCAAAGTTATTTTTAGAGGTCGGTTTATTTATTAAAAGTTGTTGGCAAAGTCATTACAATTTTTGGGCAATGTCATTTTTAGAGGTCTGATAGGTTATTAACAGTGTTTGGCAAAGTCATTACAATTGTTTGGCAAAGTAATTTTCACAGGTCGAATAAATGATTAACTGTGGTTGGCAAAGTCATTACAATTGTTGGGCAAAGTCATTTTTAGAGGTCGGATAAGTGATTAACAGTGGTTGGCAAAGGCATTACAATTGTTTGCCAAAGTCATTTTAAGAGGTCGGATAAGTGATTAACAGTGGTTGGCAAAGTCATTTCAAATGTTAGGCAAAGTTATTTTTAGAGGTCGCATAAGTGATTGACAGTGGTTGGCAAAGTCATTTTTAAAGGTCGCATAAGTGATTAACAGTGGTTGGCAAAGTCATTACAATTGTTGGACAAGGTTATTTTTAGAGGTCGGATTAGTGATTAATAGTGGTTGGCAAAGGCATTACAATCGTTAGCCAAAGTCATTTCAATTGTTGGGCAAAGTCATTTTTAAGGTCGGATAAGTGATTAACTGTGGTTGGCAAAGTCATTACAATTGTCGGGCAAGGTCATTTTTAGAGGTCGGATAGGTTATTAACAGTGTTTGGCAAAGTCATTACAATTGTTGGGCAAAGTCATTTTGACAGGTCGGATAAGTGATTAACAGTGGTTGGCAAAGTCATTACAAATGTTAGGCAAAGTCATTTTTAGAGGTCGGATAAGTTATAAACAGTGGTTGGCAAAGGCATTACAATTGTTTGCCAAAGTCATTACAATTGTTGGGCAAAGTCATTTTTAGTGGTCGGATAAGTGATTAACAGTGGTTGGCAAAGTCATTCCAATTGTTGGACAAAGTCATTTTTAGAGGTCGGATAAGTGATTAATAGTGGTTGGGCAAAGTCATTTTTAGAGGTCGGATAGGTTATTAACAGTGTTTGGCAAAGTCATTACAATTGTTTGGCAAAGTTATTTTCACAGGTCGAATAAATGATTAACTGTGGTTGGCAAAGTCATTACAATTGTTGGGCAAAGTCTTTTTTGGAGGCCGGATAAGTGATTAACAGTGGTTGGCAAAGTCATTACAATTGTTGGGCAAAGTCATTTTTACAGGTCGGATAAGTGATTAACAGTGGTTGGCAAAGTCATTACAAATGTTAGGAAAGGTCATTTTTAGAGGTCGCATAAGTGATTGACAGTGGTTGGCAAAGTCATTTTTAGAGGTCGGATAAGTGATTAACAGTGGTTGGCAAAGGCATTACAATTGTTTGCCAAAGTCATTTTAAGAGGTCGGATAAGTATTTAACAGTGGTTTGCAAAGGCATTACAATTGTTTGCCAAAGTCATTACAATTGTTGGGCAAAGTCATTTATAGTGGTCGGATAAGTTATTAACAGTGGTTTGCAAAGGCATTACAATTGTTTGCCAAAGTCATTACAATTGTTGGGCAAAGTCATTTTTAGAGGTCGGATAATTTATTAAAAGTGGTTGGCAAAGTCATTACAAATGTTAGGCAAAGTCATTTTTAGAGGTCGCATGAGTGATTGACAGTGGTTGGCAAAGTCATTTTTACAGGTCGGATAAGTGATTAACAGTGGTTGGCAAAGTCATTTCAAATGTTAGGCAAAGTTATTTTTAGAGGTCGCATAAGTGATTGACAGTGGTTGGCAAAGTCATTTTTAAAGGTCGCATAAGTGATTAACAGTGGTTGGCAAAGTCATTACAATTGTTGGACAAGGTTATTTTTAGAGGTCGGATTAGTGATTAACAGTGGTTGGCAAAGGCATTACAATCGTTAGCCAAAGTCATTTCAATTGTTGGGCAAAGTCATTTTTAAGGTCGGATAAGTGATTAACTGTGGTTGGCAAAGTCATTACAATTGTTGGGCAAGGTCATTTTTAGAGGTCGGATAGGTTATTAACAGTGTTTGGCAAAGTCATTACAATTGTTTGGCGAAGTAATTTTCACAGTTCGAATAAATGATTAACTGTGGTTGGCAAAGTCTTTACAATTGTTGGGCGAAGTCTTTTTTGGAGGCCGGATAAGTTATAAACAGTGGTTGGCAAAGTCATTACAATTGTTGGGCAAAGTCATTTTGACAGGTCGGATAAGTGATTAACAGTGGTTGGCAAAGTCATTACAAATGTTAGGCAAAGTCATTTTTAGAGGTCGCATCAGTGATTGACAGTGGTTGGCAAAGTCATTTTTAGAGGTCGGATAAGTGATTAACAGTGGTTGGCAAAGGCATTACAATTGTTTGCCAAAGTCATTACAATTGTTGGGCAAAGTCATTTTTAGTGGTCGGATAAGTGATTAACAGTGGTTGGCAAAGTCATTCCAATTGTTGGACAAAGTCATTTTTAGAGGTCGGATAAGTGATTAACAGTGGTTGGCAAAGTCATTCAAATTGTTGGGCAAAGTCATTTTTAGAGGTCGGATAGGTTATTAACAGTGTTTGGCAAAGTCATTACAATTGTTTGGCAAAGTTATTTTCACAGGTCGAATAAATGATTAACTGTGGTTGGCAAAGTCATTACAATTGTTGGGCAAAGTCTTTTTTGGAGGCCGGATAAGTGATTAACAGTGGTTGGCAAAGTCATTACAATTGTTGGGCAAAGTCATTTTTACAGGTCGGATAAGTGATTAACAGTGGTTGGCAAAGTCATTTCAAATGTTAGGAAAGGTCATTTTTAGAGGTCGCATAAGTGATTGACAGTGGTTGGCAAAGTCATTTTTAGAGGTCGGATAAGTGATTAACAGTGGTTGGCAAAGGCATTACAATTGTTTGCCAAAGTCATTTTAAGAGGTCGGATAAGTATTTAACAGTGGTTTGCAAAGGCATTACAATTGTTTGCCAAAGTCATTACAATTGTTGGGCAAAGTCATTTTTAGTGGTCGGATAAGTTATTAACAGTGGTTTGCAAAGGCATTACAATTAGTTGCCAAAGTCATTACAATTGTTGGGCAAAGTCATTTTTAGAGGTCGGATAATTTATTAAAAGTGGTTGGCAAAGTCATTACAAATGTTAGGCAAAGTCATTTTTAGAGGTCGCATGAGTGATTGACAGTGGTTGGCAAAGTCATTTTTAGAGGTCGGATAAGTGATTAACAGTGGTTGGCAAAGGCATTACAATTGTTTGCCAAAGTCATTTTAAGAGGTCGGATAAGTTATTAACAGTGGTTTGCAAAGGCATTACAATTGTTTGCCAAAGTCATTACAATTATTGGGCAAAGTCATTTTTAGTGGTCGGATAAGTGATTAACAGTGGTTGGCAAAGTCATTACATTTGTTGGGCAAAGTCATTTTTAGAGGTTGGATAAGTGATTAAAATTGGTTGGCAAAGTCATTTAAATTGTTGGGCAAAATTATTTTTAGAGGTCGAATAATTTATTAAAAGTGGTTGGCAAAGTCATTACAAATGTTAGGCAAAGTCATTTTTAGAGGTCGCATGAGTGATTGACAGTGGTTGGCAAAGTCATTTTTAGAGGTCGGATAAGTGATTAACAGTGGTTTGCAAAGGCATTACAATTGTTTGCCAAAGTCATTACAATTATTGGGCAAAGTCATTTTTAGTGGTCGGATAAGTGATTAACAGTGGTTGGCAAAGTCATTACATTTGTTGGGCAAAGTCATTTTTAGAGGTTGGATAAGTGATTAACATTGGTTGGCAAAGTCATTTAAATTGTTGGGCAAAATTATTTTTAGAGGTCGGATAATTTATTAAAAGTGGTTGGCAAAGTCATTACAAATGTTAGGCAAAGTCATTTTTAGAGGTCGCATGAGTGATTGACAGTGGTTGGCAAAGTCATTTTTAGAGGTCGGATAAGTGATTAACAGTGGTTGGCAAAGGCATTACAATTGTTTGCCAAAGTCATTTTAAGAGGTCGGATAAGTTATTAACAGTGGTTTGCAAAGGCATTACAATTGTTTGCCAAAGTCATTACAATTATTGGGCAAAGTCATTTTTAGTGGTCGGATAAGTGATTAACAGTGGTTGGCAAAGTCATTACATTTGTTGGGCAAAGTCATTTTTAGAGGTCGGATAAGTGATTAACATTGGTTGGCAAAGTCATTTAAATTGTTGGGCAAAGTTATTTTTAGAGGTCGGATAAGTTATTAACAGTGGTTTGCAAAGGCATTTAAATTGTTTGCCAAAGTCATTTTAAGAGGTCGGATAAGTTATTAACAGTGGTTTGCAAAGGCATTACAATTGTTTGCCAAAGTCATTACAATTGTTGGGCAAAGTCATTTTTAGTGGTCGGATAAGTTATTAACAGTGGTTTGCAAAGGCATTACAATTGTTTGCCAAAGTCATTACAATTGTTGGGCAAAGTCATTTTTAGAGGTCGGATAAGTGATTAACATTGGTTGGCAAAGTCATTTTAAATTGTTGGGCAAAGTTATTTTTAGAGGTCGGAAAAGTTATTAACATTGGTTGGCAAAGTCATTTAAATTGTTTGCCAAAATCATTTTAAGAGATCGGATAAGTTATTAACAGTGGTTTGCAAAGGCATTACAATTGTTTGCCAAAGTCATTACAATTGTTGGGCAAAGCCATTTTTAGTGGTCGGATAAGTTATTAACAGTGGTTTGCAAAGGCATTACAATTGTTTGCCAAAGTCATTACAATTGTTGGGCAAAGTCATTTTTAGAGGTCGGATAAGTGATTAACAGTGGTTGGCAAAGGCATTACAATTGTTTGCCAAAGTCATTTTAAGAGGTTGGATAAGTTATTAACAGTGGTTTGCAAAGGCATTACAATTGTTTGCCAAAGTCATTACAATTGTTGGGCAAAGTCATTTTTAGAGGTCGGATTAGTGATTAACAGTGGTTGGCAAAGTCATTTAAATTGTTGGGCAAAATTATTTTTAAGGTCGGATAATTTATTAAAAGTGGTTGGCAAAGTCATTACAAATGTTAGGCAAAGTCATTTTAAGAGGTCGCATAAGTGATTGACAGTGGTTGGCAAAGTCATTTTTAGAGGTCGGATAAGTGATTAACAGTGTTTGGCAAAGGCATTACAATTGTTTGCCAAAGTCATTACAATTATTGGGCAAAGTCATTTTTAGTGGTCGGATAAGTGATTAACAGTGGTTGGCAAAGTCATTACAATTGTTGGGCAAAGTCATTTTTAGAGGTCGGATAAGTGATTAACATTGGTTGGCAATGTCATTTAAATTGTTGGGCAAAGTAATTTTTAGAGGTCGGATAATTTATTAAAAGTGGTTGGCAAAGTCATTTAAATTGTTGGGCAAAGTTATTTTTAGAGGTCGGATAATTTATTAAAAATGGTTGGCAAAGTCATTACAATTGTTGGGCAAAGTCATTTTTAGAGGTCGGATAAGTGATTAACAGTGGTTGGCAAAGTCATTTCAATTGTTGGGCAAAGTCATTTTTTGAGGTCGGATAAGTGATTAACAGTGGTTGGCAAAGTCATTACAATTGTTATCCAAAGTCATTACAATTGTTTTCCAAAGTCATTACAATTGTTGGGCAAAGTTATTTTTAGAGGTCGGTTAATTAATTAAAAGTGGTTGTCAAAGTCATTACAATTTTTGGGCAATGTCATTTTTAGAGGTCGGATAGTTTATTAACAGTGTTTGGCAAAGTCATTACAATTGTTTGGCAAAGTAATTTTGACAGGTCGAATAAATGATTAACTGTGGTTGGCAAAGTCTTTACAATTGTTGGGCGAAGTCTTTTTTGGAGGCCGGATAAGTGATAAACAGTGGTTGGCAAAGTCATTACAATTGTTGGGCAGAGTCATTTTTACAGGTCGGATAAGTGATTAACAGTGGTTGGCAAAGTCATTACAAATGTTAGGCAAAGTCATTTTTAGAGGTCGCATAAGTGATTGACAGTGGTTGGCAAAGTCATTTTTAGAGGTTGGATAAGTGATTAACAGTGGTTGGCAAAGGCATTACAATTGTTTGCCAAAGTCATTTTAAGAGGTCGGATAAGTTATTAACAGTGGTTTGCAAAGGCATTACAATTGTTGGGCAAAGTCATTTTTACAGATCGGATTAGTGATTAACAGTGGTTGGCAAAGTCATTACAATTGTTGGGCAAAGTCTTTTTTGGAGGCCGGATAAGTGATTAACAGTGGTTGGCAAAGTCATTACAATTATTGGGCAAAGTCATTTTTAGTGGTCGGATAAGTGATTAACAGTGGTTGGCAAAGTCATTACAATTGTTGGGCAAAGTCATTTTTAGAGGTCGGATAAGTGATTAACAGTGGTTGGCAAAGTCATTACAATTGTTGGGCAAAGTCATTTTTACAGGTCGGATAAGTGATTAACAGTGGTTGGCAAAGTCATTACAATTGTTGGGCAAAGTCATTTTTACAGGTCGGATAAGTGATTAACAGTGGTTGGCAAAGTCATTACAAATGTTAGGCAAAGTAATTTTTAGAGGTCGCATAAGTGATTGACAGTGGTTGGCAAAGGTATTACAATTGTTTGCCAAAGTCATTTTAAGAGGTCGGATAAGTTATTAACAGTGGTTTGCAAAGGCATTACAATTGTTTGCCAAAGTCATTACAATTGTTGGGCAAAGTCATTTTTAGAGGTCGGATAAGTGATTAACAGTGGTTGGCAAAGTCATTTAAATTGTTGGGCAAAATTATTTTTAGAGGTCGGATAATTTATTAAAAGTGGTTTGCAAAGTCATTACAAATGTTAGGCAAAGTCATTTTTAGAGGTCGCATAAGTGATTGACAGTGGTTGGCAAAGTCATTTTTAGAGGTCGGATAAGTGATTAACAGTGGTTGGCAAAGGCATTACAATTGTTTGCCAAAGTCATTTTTAGAGGTCTGATAAGTTATTAACAGTGGTTTGCAAAGGCATTACAATAGTTTGCCAAAGTCATTACAATTGTTGGGCAAAGTCATTTTTAGAGGTCGGATAAGTGATTAAAAGTGGTTGGCAAAGTCATTTCAATTGTTGGGCAAAGTCATTTTTTGAGGTCGGATAAGTGATTAACAGTGGTTGGCAAAGTCATTACAATTGTTGGGCAAAGTCATTTTTACAGGTCGGATAAGTGATTAACAGTGGTTGGCAAAGTCATTACAATTGTTGGGCAAAATTATTTTTAGAGGTCGGATAATTTATTAAAAGTGGTTTGCAAAGTCATTACAAATGTTAGGCAAAGTCATTTTTAGAGGTCGCATAAGTGATTGACAGTGGTTGGCAAAGTCATTTTTAGAGGTCGGATAAGTGATTAACAGTGGTTGGCAAAGGCATTACAATTGTTTGCCAAAGTCATTTTTAGAGGTCTGATAAGTTATTAACAGTGGTTTGCAAAGGCATTACAATTTTTGGGCAATGTCATTTTTAGAGGTCGGATAGGTTATTAACAGTGTTTGGCAAAGTCATTACAATTGTTTGGCAAAGTAATTTTGACAGGTCGAATAAATGATTAACTGTGGTTGGCAAAGTCTTTACAATTGTTGGGCGAAGTCTTTTTTGGAGGCCGGATAAGTGATAAACAGTGGTTGGCAAAGTCATTACAATTGTTGGGCAGAGTCATTTTTACAGGTCGGATAAGTGATTAACAGTGGTTGGCAAAGTCATTACAAATGTTAGGCAAAGTCATTTTTAGAGGTCGCATAAGTGATTGACAGTGGTTGGCAAAGTCATTTTTAGAGGTTGGATAAGTGATTAACAGTGGTTGGCAAAGGCATTACAATTGTTTGCCAAAGTCATTTTAAGAGGTCGGATAAGTTATTAACAGTGGTTTGCAAAGGCATTACAATTGTTGGGCAAAGTCATTTTTACAGATCGGATTAGTGATTAACAGTGGTTGGCAAAGTCATTACAATTGTTGGGCAAAGTCTTTTTTGGAGGCCGGATAAGTGATTAACAGTGGTTGGCAAAGTCATTACAATTATTGGGCAAAGTCATTTTTAGTGGTCGGATAAGTGATTAACAGTGGTTGGCAAAGTCATTACAATTGTTGGGCAAAGTCATTTTTAGAGGTCGGATAAGTGATTAACAGTGGTTGGCAAAGTCATTACAATTGTTGGGCAAAGTCATTTTTAGAGGTCGGATAAGTGATTAACAGTGGTTGGCAAAGTCATTTAAATTGTTGGGCAAAATTATTTTTAGAGGTCGGATAATTTATTAAAAGTGGTTTGCAAAGTCATTACAAATGTTAGGCAAAGTCATTTTTAGAGGTCGCATAAGTGATTGACAGTGGTTGGCAAAGTCATTTTTAGAGGTCGGATAAGTGATTAACAGTGGTTGGCAAAGGCATTACAATTGTTTGCCAAAGTCATTTTTAGAGGTCTGATAAGTTATTAACAGTGGTTTGCAAAGGCATTACAATAGTTTGCCAAAGTCATTACAATTGTTGGGCAAAGTCATTTTTAGAGGTCGGATAAGTGATTAAAAGTGGTTGGCAAAGTCATTTCAATTGTTGGGCAAAGTCATTTTTTGAGGTCGGATAAGTGATTAACAGTGGTTGGCAAAGTCATTACAATTGTTATCCAAAGTCATTACAATTGTTTTCCAAAGTCATTACAATTGTTGGGCAAAGTTATTTTTAGAGGTCGGTTAATTAATTAAAAGTGGTTGTCAAAGTCATTACAATTTTTGGGCAATGTCATTTTTAGAGGTCGGATAGGTTATTAACAGTGTTTGGCAAAGTCATTACAATTGTTTGGCAAAGTAATTTTGACAGGTCGAATAAATGATTAACTGTGGTTGGCAAAGTCTTTACAATTGTTGGGCGAAGTCTTTTTTGGAGGCCGGATAAGTGATAAACAGTGGTTGGCAAAGTCATTACAATTGTTGGGCAGAGTCATTTTTACAGGTCGGATAAGTGATTAACAGTGGTTGGCAAAGTCATTACAAATGTTAGGCAAAGTCATTTTTAGAGGTCGCATAAGTGATTGACAGTGGTTGGCAAAGTCATTTTTAGAGGTTGGATAAGTGATTAACAGTGGTTGGCAAAGGCATTACAATTGTTTGCCAAAGTCATTTTAAGAGGTCGGATAAGTTATTAACAGTGGTTTGCAAAGGCATTACAATTGTTGGGCAAAGTCATTTTTACAGATCGGATTAGTGATTAACAGTGGTTGGCAAAGTCATTACAATTGTTGGGCAAAGTCTTTTTTGGAGGCCGGATAAGTGATTAACAGTGGTTGGCAAAGTCATTACAATTATTGGGCAAAGTCATTTTTAGTGGTCGGATAAGTGATTAACAGTGGTTGGCAAAGTCATTACAATTGTTGGGCAAAGTCATTTTTAGAGGTCGGATAAGTGATTAACAGTGGTTGGCAAAGTCATTACAATTGTTGGGCAAAGTCATTTTTACAGGTCGGATAAGTGATTAACAGTGGTTGGCAAAGTCATTACAATTGTTGGGCAAAGTCATTTTTACAGGTCGGATAAGTGATTAACAGTGGTTGGCAAAGTCATTACAAATGTTAGGCAAAGTAATTTTTAGAGGTCGCATAAGTGATTGACAGTGGTTGGCAAAGGTATTACAATTGTTTGCCAAAGTCATTTTAAGAGGTCGGATAAGTTATTAACAGTGGTTTGCAAAGGCATTACAATTGTTTGCCAAAGTCATTACAATTGTTGGGCAAAGTCATTTTTAGAGGTCGGATAAGTGATTAACAGTGGTTGGCAAAGTCATTTAAATTGTTGGGCAAAATTATTTTTAGAGGTCGGATAATTTATTAAAAGTGGTTTGCAAAGTCATTACAAATGTTAGGCAAAGTCATTTTTAGAGGTCGCATAAGTGATTGACAGTGGTTGGCAAAGTCATTTTTAGAGGTCGGATAAGTGATTAACAGTGGTTGGCAAAGGCATTACAATTGTTTGCCAAAGTCATTTTAAGAGGTCGGATAAGTTATTAACAGTGGTTTGCAAAGGCATTACAATTGTTTGCCAAAGTCATTACAATTATTGGGCAAAGTCATTTTTAGTGGTCGGATAAGTGATTAACAGTGGTTGGCAAAGTCATTACAATTGTTGGGCAAAGTCATTTTTAGAGGTCGGATAAGTGATTAACATTGGTTGGCAAAGTCATTTAAATTGTTGGGCAAAGTTATTTTTAGAGGTCGGATAAGTTATTAACAGTGGTTTGCAAAGGCATTTAAATTGTTTGCCAAAGTCATTTTAAGAGGTCGGATAAGTTATTAACAGTGGTTTGCAAAGGCATTACAATTGTTTGCCAAAGTCATTACAATTGTTGGGCAAAGTTATTTTTAGAGGTCGGATAAGTTATTAACAGTGGTTTGCAAAGGCATTACAATAGTTTGCCAAAGTCATTACAATTGTTGGGCAAAGTCATTTTTAGAGGTCGGATAAGTGATTAACATTGGTTGGCAAAGTCATTTAAATTGTTGGGCAAAGTTATTTTTAGAGGTCGGATAAGTTATTAACAGTGGTTTGCAAAGGCATTACAATTGTTTGCCAAAGTCATTTTTAGAGGTCGGATAAGTTATTAACAGTGGTTTGCAAAGGCATTACAATAGTTTGCCAAAGTCATCACAATTGTTGGGCAAAGTCATTTTTAGAGGTCGGATAAGTGATTAACAGTGGTTGGCAAAGGCATTACAATTGTTTGCCAAAGTCATTTTTAGAGGTCTGATAAGTTATTAACAGTGGTTTGCAAAGGCATTACAATAGTTTGCCAAAGTCATTACAATTGTTGGGCAAAGTCATTTTTAGAGGTCGGATAAGTGATTAAAAGTGGTTGGCAAAGTCATTACAAATGTTAGGCAAAGTCATTTTTAGAGGTCGCATAAGTGATTGACAGTGGTTGGCAAAGTCATTTTTAGAGGTCGGATAAGTGATTAACAGTGGTTGGCAAAGGCATTACAATTGTTTGCCAAAGTCATTTTAATAGGTCGGATAAGTTATTAACAGTGGTTTGCAAAGGCATTACAATTGTTTGCCAAAGTCATTACAATTGTTGGGCAAAGTCATTTTTAGTGGTCGGATAAGTTATTAACAGTGGTTTGCAAAGGCATTACAATTGTTTGCCAAAGTCATTACAATTGTTGGGCAAAGTCATTTTTAGTGGTCGGATAAGTGATTAACAGTGGTTGGCAAAGTCATTACAATTGTTGGGCAAAGTCATTTTTAGAGGTCGGATAAGTGATTAACATTGGTTGGCAAAGTCATTTAAATTGTTGGGCAAAGTTATTTTTAGAGGTCGGATAAGTGATTAACATTGGTTGGCAAAGTCATTTAAATTGTTGGGCAAAGTTATTTTTAGAGGTCGGATAAGTTATTAACAGTGGTTTGCAAAGGCATTTAAATTGTTTGCCAAAGTCATTTTAAGAGGTCGGATAAGTTATTAACAGTGGTTTGCAAAGGCATTACAATTGTTTGCCAAAGTCATTACAATTGTTGGGCAAAGTCATTTTTAGTGGTCGGATAAGTTATTAACAGTGGTTTGCAAAGGCATTACAATTGTTTGCCAAAGTCATTACAATTGTTGGGCAAAGTCATTTTTAGAGGTCGGATAAGTGATTAACATTGGTTGGCAAAGTCATTTAAATTGTTGGGCAAAGTTATTTTTAGAGGTCGGATAAGTTATTAACAGTGGTTTGCAAAGGCATTACAATAGTTTGCCAAAGTCATCACAATTGTTGGGCAAAGTCATTTTTAGAGGTCGGATAAGTGATTAACAGTGGTTGGCAAAGGCATTACAATTGTTTGCCAAAGTCATTTTTAGAGGTCGGATAAGTTATTAACAGTGGTTTGCAAAGGCATTACAATAGTTTGCCAAAGTCATTACAATTGTTGGGCAAAGTCATTTTTAGAGGTCGGATAAGTGATTAAAAGTGGTTGGCAAAGTCATTACAAATGTTAGGCAAAGTCATTTTTAGAGGTCGCATAAGTGATTGACAGTGGTTGGCAAAGTCATTTTTAGAGGTCGGATAAGTGATTAACAGTGGTTGGCAAAGGCATTACAATTGTTTGCCAAAGTCATTTTAATAGGTCGGATAAGTTATTAACAGTGGTTTGCAAAGGCATTACAATTGTTTGCCAAAGTCATTACAATTGTTGGGCAAAGTCATTTTTAGTGGTCGGATAAGTTATTAACAGTGGTTTGCAAAGGCATTACAATTGTTTGCCAAAGTCATTACAATTGTTGGGCAAAGTCATTTTTAGTGGTCGGATAAGTGATTAACAGTGGTTGGCAAAGTCATTACAATTGTTGGGCAAAGTCATTTTTAGAGGTCGGATAAGTGATTAACATTGGTTGGCAAAGTCATTACAATTGTTGGGCAAAGTCATTTTTAGAGGTCGGATAAGTGATTAACATTGGTTGGCAAAGTCATTTAAATTGTTGGGCAAAGTTATTTTTAGAGGTCGGATAAGTTATTAACAGTGGTTTGCAAAGGCATTTAAATTGTTTGCCAAAGTCATTTTAAGAGGTCGGATAAGTTATTAACAGTGGTTTGCAAAGGCATTACAATTGTTTGCCAAAGTCATTACAATTGTTGGGCAAAGTCATTTTTAGTGGTCGGATAAGTTATTAACAGTGGTTTGCAAAGGCATTACAATTGTTTGCCAAAGTCATTACAATTGTTGGGCAAAGTCATTTTTAGAGATCGGATAAGTGATTAACATTGGTTGGCAAAGTCATTTAAATTGTTGGGCAAAGTTATTTTTAGAGGTCGGATAAGTTATTAACAGTGGTTTGCAAAGGCATTACAATTGTTTGCCAAAGTCATTTTTAGAGGTCGGATAAGTTATTAACAGTGGTTTGCAAAGGCATTACAATAGTTTGCCAAAGTCATTACAATTGTTGGGCAAAGTCATTTTTAGAGGTCGGATAAGTGATTAACAGTGGTTGGCAAAGGCATTACAATTGTTTGCCAAAGTCATTTTTAGAGGTCGGATAAGTTATTAACAGTGGTTTGCAAAGGCATTACAATAGTTTGCCAAAGTCATTACAATTGTTGGGCAAAGTCATTTTTAGAGGTCGGATAAGTGATTAAAAGTGGTTGGCAAAGTCATTACAAATGTTAGGCAAAGTCATTTTTAGAGGTCGCATAAGTGATTGACAGTGGTTGGCAAAGTCATTTTTAGAGGTCGGATAAGTGATTAACAGTGGTTGGCAAAGGCATTACAATTGTTTGCCAAAGTCATTTTAATAGGTCGGATAAGTTATTAACAGTGGTTTGCAAAGGTATTACAATTGTTTGCCAAAGTCATTACAATTGTTGGGCAAAGTCATTTTTAGTGGTCGGATAAGTTATTAACAGTGGTTTGCAAAGGCATTACAATTGTTTGCCAAAGTCATTACAATTGTTGGGCAAAGTCATTTTTAGAGGTCGGATAAGTGATTAACAGTGGTTGGCAAAGGCATTACAATTGTTTGCCAAAGTCATTTTAAGAGGTCGGATAAGTTATTAACAGTGGTTTGCAAAGGCATTACAATAGTTTGCCAAAGTCATTACAATTGTTGGGCAAAGTCATTTTTAGAGGTCGGATAAGTGATTAAAAGTGGTTGGCAAAGTCATTACAAATGTTAGGCAAAGTCATTTTTAGAGGTCGCATAAGTGATTGACAGTGGTTGGCAAAGTCATTTTTAGAGGTTGGATAAGTGATTAACAGTGGTTGGCAAAGGCATTACAATTGTTTGCCAAAGTCATTTTAAGAGGTCGGATAAGTTATTAACAGTGGTTTGCAAAGGCATTACAATTGTTGGGCAAAGTCATTTTTACAGGTCGGATAAGTGATTAACAGTGGTTGGCAAAGTCATTACAATTGTTGGGCAAAGTCTTTTTTGGAGGCCGGATAAGTGATTAACAGTGGTTGGCAAAGTCATTACAATTATTGGGCAAAGTCATTTTTAGTGGTCGGATAAGTGATTAACAGTGGTTGGCAAAGTCATTACAATTGTTGGGCAAAGTCATTTTTAGAGGTCGGATAAGTGATTAACAGTGGTTGGCAAAGTCATTACAATTGTTGGGCAAAGTCATTTTTACAGGTCGGATAAGTGATTAACAGTGGTTGGCAAAGTCATTACAAATGTTAGGCAAAGTAATTTTTAGAGGTCGCATAAGTGATTGACAGTGGTTGGCAAAGGTATTACAATTGTTTGCCAAAGTCATTTTAAGAGGTCGGATAAGTGATTAACAGTGGTTGGCAAAGTCATTACAATTGTTGGGCAAAGTCATTTTTACAGGTCGGATAAGTGATTAAAAGTGGTTGGCAAAGTCATTACAAATGTTAGGCAAAGTCATTTTTAGAGGTCGCATAAGTGATTGACAGTGGTTGGCAAAGTCATTTTTAGAGGTTGGATAAGTGATTAACAGTGGTTGGCAAAGGCATTACAATTGTTTGCCAAAGTCATTTTAAGAGGTCGGATAAGTTATTAACAGTGGTTTGCAAAGGCATTACAATTGTTGGGCAAAGTCATTTTTACAGGTCGGATAAGTGATTAACAGTGGTTGGCAAAGTCATTACAATTGTTGGGCAAAGTCTTTTTTGGAGGCCGGATAAGTGATTAACAGTGGTTGGCAAAGTCATTACAATTATTGGGCAAAGTCATTTTTAGTGGTCGGATAAGTGATTAACAGTGGTTGGCAAAGTCATTACAATTGTTGGGCAAAGTCATTTTTACAGGTCGGATAAGTGATTAACAGTGGTTGGCAAAGTCATTACAAATGTTAGGCAAAGTCATTTTTAGAGGTCGCATAAGTGATTGACAGTGGTTGGCAAAGTCATTTTTAGAGGTTGGATAAGTGATTAACAGTGGTTGGCAAAGGCATTACAATTGTTTGCCAAAGTCATTTTAAGAGGTCGGATAAGTTATTAACAGTGGTTTGCAAAGGCATTACAATTGTTGGGCAAAGTCATTTTTACAGGTCGGATAAGTGATTAACAGTGGTTGGCAAAGTCATTACAATTGTTGGGCAAAGTCTTTTTTGGAGGCCGGATAAGTGATTAACAGTGGTTGGCAAAGTCATTACAATTATTGGGCAAAGTCATTTTTAGTGGTCGGATAAGTGATTAACAGTGGTTGTCAAAGTCATTACAATTGTTGGGCAAAGTCATTTTTAGAGGTCGGATAAGTGATTAACAGTGGTTGGCAAAGTCATTACAATTGTTGGGCAAAGTCATTTTTACAGGTCGGATAAGTGATTAACAGTGGTTGGCAAAGTCATTACAAATGTTAGGCAAAGTAATTTTTAGAGGTCGCATAAGTGATTGACAGTGGTTGGCAAAGGTATTACAATTGTTTGCCAAAGTCATTTTAAGAGGTTGGATAAGTTATTAACAGTGGTTTGCAAAGGCATTACAATTGTTTGCCAAAGTCATTACAATTGTTGGGCAAAGTCATTTTTAGAGGTCGGATAAGTGATTAACAGTGGTTGGCAAAGGCATTTCAATTGTTTGCCAAAGTCATTTTAAGAGGTCGGATAAGTTATTAACAGGGGTTTGCAAAGGCATTACAATTGTTTGCCAAAGTCATTACAATTGTTGGGCAAAGTCATTTTTAGAGGTCGGATAAGTGATTAACAGTGGTTGGCAAAGTCATTTTTAGAGGTCGGATAAGTGATTAACAGTGGTTGGCAAAGGCATTACAATTGTTTGCCAAAGTCATTTTAAGAGGTCGGATAAGTTATTAACAGTGGTTTGCAAAGGCATTACAATTGTTTGCCAGAGTCATTACAATTATTGGGCAAAGTCATTTTTAGTGGTCGGGTAAGTGATTAACAGTGGTTGGCAAAGTCATTACAATTGTTGGGCAAAGTCATTTTTAGAGGTCGGATAAGTGATTAACATTGGTTGGCAAAGTCATTTAAATTGTTGGGCAAAGTTATTTTTAGAGGTCGGATAAGTTATTAACAGTGGTTTGCAAAGGCATTACAATTGTTTGCCAAAGTCATTTTTAGAGGTCGGATAAGTTATTAACAGTGGTTTGCAAAGGCATTACAATAGTTTGCCAAAGTCATTACAATTGTTGGGCAAAGTCATTTTTAGAGGTCGGATAAGTGATTAACAGTGGTTGGCAAAGGCATTACAATTGTTTGCCAAAGTCATTTTTAGAGGTCGGATAAGTTATTAACAGTGGTTTGCAAAGGCATTACAATAGTTTGCCAAAGTCATTACAATTGTTGGGCAAAGTCATTTTTAGAGGTCGGATAAGTGATTAAAAGTGGTTGGCAAAGTCATTACAAATGTTAGGCAAAGTCATTTTTAGAGGTCGCATAAGTGATTGACAGTGGTTGGCAAAGTCATTTTTAGAGGTCGGATAAGTGATTAACAGTGGTTGGCAAAGGCATTACAATTGTTTGCCAAAGTCATTTTAATAGGTCGGATAAGTTATTAACAGTGGTTTGCAAAGGCATTACAATTGTTTGCCAAAGTCATTACAATTGTTGGGCAAAGTCATTTTTAGTGGTCGGATAAGTTATTAACAGTGGTTTGCAAAGGCATTACAATTGTTTGCCAAAGTCATTACAATTGTTGGGCAAAGTCATTTTTAGAGGTCGGATAAGTGATTAACAGTGGTTGGCAAAGGCATTACAATTGTTTGCCAAAGTCATTTTAAGAGGTCGGATAAGTTATTAACAGTGGTTTGCAAAGGCATTACAATAGTTTGCCAAAGTCATTAAAATTGTTGGGCAAAGTCATTTTTAGAGGTCGGATAAGTGATTAAAAGTGGTTGGCAAAGTCATTACAAATGTTAGGCAAAGTCATTTTTAGAGGTCGCATAAGTGATTGACAGTGGTTGGCAAAGTCATTTTTAGAGGTCGGATAAGTGATTAACAGTGGTTGGCAAAGGCATTACAATTGTTTGCCAAAGTCATTTTAAGAGGTCGGATAAGTTATTAACAGTGGTTTGCAAAGGCATTACAATTGTTTGCCAAAGTCATTACAATTATTGGGCAAAGTCATTTTTAGTGGTCGGATAAGTGATTAACAGTGGTTGGATAAGTCATTACAATTGTTGGGCAAAGTCATTTTTAGAGGTCGGATAAGTGATTAACATTGGTTGGCAAAGTCATTTAAATTGTTGGGCAAAGTAATTTTTAGAGGTCGGATAATTTATTAAAAGTGGTTGGCAAAGTCATTACAATTGTTGGGCAAAGTCATTTTTAGAGGTCGGATAAGTGATTAACAGTGGTTGGCAAAGGCATTACAATTGTTTGCCAAAGTCATTTTTAGAGGTCGGATAAGTTATTAACAGTGGTTTGCAAAGGCATTACAATAGTTTGCCAAAGTCATTACAATTGTTGGGCAAAGTCATTTTTAGAGGTCGGATAAGTGATTAAAAGTGGTTGGCAAAGTCATTACAAATGTTAGGCAAAGTCATTTTTAGAGGTCGCATAAGTGATTGACAGTGGTTGGCAAAGTCATTTTTAGAGGTCGGATAAGTGATTAACAGTGGTTGGCAAAGGCATTACAATTGTTTGCCAAAGTTATTTTAATAGGTCGGATAAGTTATTAACAGTGGTTTGCAAAGGCATTACAATTGTTTGCCAAAGTCATTACAATTGTTGGGCAAAGTCATTTTTAGTGGTCGGATAAGTGATTAACAGTGGTTGGCAAAGTCATTACAATTGTTGGGCAAAGTAATTTTTAGAGGTCGGATAAGTGATTAACATTGGTTGGCAAAGTCATTACAATTGTTGGGCAAAGTCATTTTTAGAGGTCGGATAAGTGATTAACATTGGTTGGCAAAGTCATTTAAATTGTTGGGCAAAGTTATTTTTAGAGGTCGGATAAGTTATTAACAGTGGTTTGCAAAGGCATTACAATAGTTTGCCAAAGTCATTACAATTGTTGGGCAAAGTCATTTTTAGAGGTCGGATAAGTGATTAACAGTGGTTGGCAAAGGCATTACAATTGTTTGCCAAAGTCATTTTTAGAGGTCGGATAAGTTATTAACAGTGGTTTGCAAAGGCATTACAATAGTTTGCCAAAGTCATTACAATTGTTGGGCAAAGTCATTTTTAGAGGTCGGATAAGTGATTAAAAGTGGTTGGCAAAGTCATTACAAATGTTAGGCAAAGTCATTTTTAGAGGTCGCATAAGTGATTGACAGTGGTTGGCAAAGTCATTTTTAGTGGTCGGATAAGTGATTAACAGTGGTTGGCAAAGTCATTACAATTGTTGGGCAAAGTCATTTTTAGAGGTCGGATAAGTGATTAACATTGGTTGGCAAAGTCATTACAATTGTTGGGCAAAGTCATTTTTAGAGGTCGGATAAGTGATTAACATTGGTTGGCAAAGTCATTTAAATTGTTGGGCAAAGTAATTTTTAGAGGTCGGATAATTTATTAAAAGTGGTTGGCAAAGTCATTTAAATTGTTGGGCAAAGTTATTTTTAGAGGTCGGATAATTTATTAAAAATGGTTGGCAAAGTCATTACAATTGTTGGGCAAAGTCATTTTTAGAGGTCGGATAAGTGATTAACAGTGGTTGGCAAAATCATTTCAATTGTTGGGCAAAGTCATTTTTTGAGGTCGGATAAGTGATTAACAGTGGTTGGCAAAGTCATTACAATTGTTATCCAAAGTCATTACAATTGTTTTCCAAAGTCATTACAATTGTTGGGCAAAGTTATTTTTAGAGGTCGGTTAATTAATTAAAAGTGGTTGTCAAAGTCATTACAATTTTTGGGCTATGTCATTTTTAGAGGTCGGATAGGTTATTAACAGTGTTTGGCAAAGTCATTATAATTATTGGGCAAAGTCATTTTTAGTGGTCGGATAAGTGAATAACAGTGGTTGGCAAAGTCATTACAATTGTTGGGCAAAGTCATTTTTAGAGGTCGGATAATTTATTAAAAGTGGTTGGCAAAGTCATTACAATTGTTGGGCAAAGTCATTTTTAGAGGTCGGATAATTTATTAAAAGTGGTTGGCAAAGTCATTTAAATTGTTGGGCAAAGTTATTTTTAGAGGTCGGATAAGTGATTAACAGTGGTTGGCAAAGGCATTACAATTGTTTGCCAAAGTCATTTTAAGAGGTCGGATAAGTTATTAACAGTGGTTTGCAAAGGCATTACAATTGTTTGCCAAAGTCATTACAATTATTGGGCAAAGTCATTTTTAGTGGTCGGATAAGTGATTAACAGTGGTTGGCAAAGTCATTACAATTGTTGGGCAAAGTCATTTTTAGAGGTCGGATAAGTAATTAGCATTGGTTGGCAAAGTCATTTAAATTGTTGGGCAAAGTTATTTTTAGAGGTCGGATAATTTATTAAAAATAGTTGGCAAAGTCATTACAATTGTTGGGCAAAGTCATTTTTAGAGGTCGGATAAGTGATTAACAGTGGTTGGCAAAGTCATTTCAATTGTTGGGCAAAGTCATTTTTTGAGGTCGGATAAGTGATTAACAGTGGTTGGCAAAGTCATTACAATTGTTATCCAAAGTCATTACAATTGTTTTTCAAAGTCATTACAATTGTTGGGCAAAGTTATTTTTAGAGGTCGGTTAATTAATTAAAAGTGGTTGTCAAAGTCATTACAATTTTTGGGCAATGTCATTTTTAGAGGTCGGATAGGTTATTAACAGTGTTTGTCAAAGTCATTACAATTGTTTGGCAAAGTAATTTTGACAGGTCGAATAAATGATTAACTGTGGCTGGCAAAGTCTTTACAATTGTTGGGCGAAGTCTTTTTTGGGGGCCGGATAAGTGATAAACAGTGGTTGGCAAAGTCATTACAATTGTTGGGCAGAGTCATTTTTACAGGTCGGATAAGTGATTAACAGTGGTTGGCAAAGTCATTACAAATGTTAGGCAAAGTCATTTTTAGAGGTCGCATAAGTGATTGACAGTGGTTGGCAAAGGCATTACAATTGTTTGCCAAAGTCATTTTAAGAGGTCGGATAAGTTATTAACAGTGGTTTGCAAAGGCATTACAATTGTTGGGCAAAGTCATTTTTACAGGTCGGATAAGTGATTAACAGTGGTTGGCAAAGTCATTACAATTGTTGGGCAAAGTCTTTTTTGGAGGCCGGATAAGTGATTAACAGTGGTTGGCAAAGTCATTACAATTATTGGGCAAAGTCATTTTTACAGGTCGGATAAGTGATTAACAGTGGTTGGCAAAGTCATTACAAATGTTAGACAAAGTCATTTTTAGAGGTCGCATAAGTGATTGACAGTGGTTGGCAAAGGCATTACAATTGTTTGCCAAAGTCATTTTTAGAGGTCGGATAAGTTATTAACAGTGGTTTGCAAAGGCATTACAATAGTTTGCCAAAGTCATTACAATTGTTGGGCAAAGTCATTTTTAGAGGTCGGATAAGTGATTAAAAGTGGTTGGCAAAGTCATTACAAATGTTAGGCAAAGTCATTTTTAGAGGTCGCATAAGTGATTGACAGTGGTTGGCAAAGTCATTTTTAGAGGTCGGATAAGTGATTAACAGTGGTTGGCAAAGGCATTACAATTGTTTGCCAAAGTCATTTTAATAGGTCGGATAAGTTATTAACAGTGGTTTGCAAAGGCATTACAATTGTTTGCCAAAGTCATTACAATTGTTGGGCAAAGTCATTTTTAGTGGTCGGATAAGTTATTAACAGTGGTTTGCAAAGGCATTACAATTGTTTGCCAAAGTCATTACAATTGTTGGGAAAGGTCATTTTTAGAGGTCGGAAAAGTGATTAACAGTGGTTGGCAAAGGCATTACAATTGTTTGCCAAAGTCATTTTAAGAGGTCGGATAAGTTATTAACGGTGGTTTGCAAAGGCATTACAATAGTTTGCCAAAGTCATTTTAAGAGGTCGGATAAGTTATTAACGGTGGTTTGCAAAGGCATTACAATAGTTTGCCAAAGTCATTACAATTGTTGGGCAAAGTCATTTTTAGAGGTGGGATAAGTGATTAACAGTGGTTGGCAAAGTCATTACAAATGTTAGGCAAAGTCATTTTTAGAGGTCGCATAAGTGATTGACAGTGGTTGGCAAAGTCATTTTTAGAGGTCGGATAAGTGATTAACAGTGGTTGGCAAAGGCATTACAATTGTTTGCCAAAGTCATTTTAAGAGGTCGGATAAGTTATTAACAGTGGTTTGCAAAGGCATTACAATTGTTTGCCAAAGTCATTTTTAGAGGTCGGATAAGTGATTAACATTGGTTGGCAAAGTCATTTAAATTGTTGGGCAAAGTAATTTTTAGAGGTCGGATAATTTATTAAAAGTGGTTGGCAAAGTCATTTAAATTGTTGGGCAAAGTTATTTTTAGAGGTCGGATAATTTATTAAAAATGGTTGGCAAAGTCATTACAATTGTTGGGCAAAGTCATTTTTAGAGGTCGGATAAGTTATTAACAGTGGTTGGCAAAGTCATTTCAATTGTTGGGCAAAGTCATTTTTTGAGGTCGGATAAGTGATTAACAGTGGTTGGCAAAGTCATTACAATTGTTATCCAAAGTCATTACAATTGTTTTCCAAAGTCATTACAATTGTTGGGCAAAGTTATTTTTAGAGGTCGGTTAATTAATTAAAAGTGGTTGTCAAAGTCATTACAATTTTTTGGCAATGTCATTTTTAGAGGTCGGATAGGTTATTAACAGTGTTTGGCAAAGTCATTATAATTATTGGGCAAAGTCATTTTTAGTGGTCGGATAAGTGAATAACAGTGGTTGGCAAAGTCATTACAATTGTTGGGCAAAGTCATTTTTAGAGGTCGGATAATTTATTAAAAGTGGTTGGCAAAGTCATTACAATTGTTGGGCAAAGTCATTTTTAGAGGTCGGATAATTTATTAAAAGTGGTTGGCAAAGTCATTTAAATTGTTGGGCAAAGTTATTTTTAGAGGTCGGATAAGTGATTAACAGTGGTTGGCAAAGGCATTACAATTGTTTGCCAAAGTCATTTTAAGAGGTCGGATAAGTTATTAACAGTGGTTTGCAAAGGCATTACAATTGTTTGCCAAAGTCATTACAATTATTGGGCAAAGTCATTTTTAGTGGTCGGATAAGTGATTAACAGTGGTTGGCAAAGTCATTACAATTGTTGGGCAAAGTCATTTTTAGAGGTCGGATAAGTGATTAACATTGGTTGGCAAAGTCATTTAAATTGTTGGGCAAAGTTATTTTTAGAGGTCGGATAATTTATTAAAAATAGTTGGCAAAGTCATTACAATTGTTGGGCAAAGTCATTTTTAGAGGTCGGATAAGTGATTAACAGTGGTTGGCAAAGTCATTTCAATTGTTGGGCAAAGTCATTTTTTGAGGTCGGATAAGTGATTAACAGTGGTTGGCAAAGTCATTACAATTGTTATCCAAAGTCATTTCAATTGTTTTTCAAAGTCATTACAATTGTTGGGCAAAGTTATTTTTAGAGGTCGGTTAATTAATTAAAAGTGGTTGTCAAAGTCATTACAATTTTTGGGCAATGTCATTTTTAGAGGTCGGATAGGTTATTAACAGTGTTTGGCAAAGTCATTATAATTGTTTGGCAAAGTAATTTTCACAGGTCGAATAAATGATTAACTGTGGTTGGCAAAGTCATTACAATTGTTGGGCAAAGTCTTTTTTAGAGTTCGCACAAGTGATTGACAGTGGTTGGCAAAGTCATTTTTAAGGGTCGCATAAGTGATTAACAGTGGTTGGCAAAGTCATTAGAATTGTTGGACGAGTTTATTTTTAGAGGTCGGATTAGTGATTAACAGTGGTTGGCAAAGGTATTACAATCGTTATCCAAAGTCATTTCAATTGTTGGGCAAAGTCATTTTTAGTTGTCGGATAAGTTATTAACAGTGGTTTGCAAAGGCATTACAATTGTTTGCCAAAGTCGTTACAATTGTTGGGCAAAGTCATTTTTAGAGGTCGGATAAGTGATTAACAGTGGTTGGCAAAGTCATTACAATTGTTATCCTAAGTCATTACAATTGTTTTCCAAAGTCATTTAAATTGTTGGGCAAAGTTATTTTTAGAGGTCGGATAATTTATTAAAAATGGTTGGCAAAGTCATTACAATTGTTGGGCAAAGTCATTTTTAGAGGTCGGATAAGTTATTAACAGTGGTTGGCAAAGTCATTTCAATTGTTGGGCAAAGTCATTTTTTGAGGTCGGATAAGTGATTAACAGTGGTTGGCAAAGTCATTACAATTGTTATCCAAAGTCATTACAATTGTTTTCCAAAGTCATTACAATTGTTGGGCAAAGTTATTTTTAGAGGTCGGTTAATTAATTAAAAGTGGTTGTCAAAGTCATTACAATTTTTGGGCAATGTCATTTTTAGAGGTCGGATAGGTTATTAACAGTGTTTGGCAAAGTCATTATAATTATTGGGCAAAGTCATTTTTAGTGGTCGGATAAGTGAATAACAGTGGTTGGCAAAGTCATTACAATTGTTGGGCAAAGTCATTTTTAGAGGTCGGATAATTTATTAAAAGTGGTTGGCAAAGTCATTACAATTGTTGGGCAAAGTCATTTTTAGAGGTCGGATAATTTATTAAAAGTGGTTGGCAAAGTCATTTAAATTGTTGGGCAAAGTTATTTTTAGAGGTCGGATAAGTGATTAACAGTGGTTGGCAAAGGCATTACAATTGTTTGCCAAAGTCATTTTAAGAGGTCGGATAAGTTATTAACAGTGGTTTGCAAAGGCATTACAATTGTTTGCCAAAGTCATTACAATTATTGGGCAAAGTCATTTTTAGTGGTCGGATTAGTGATTAACAGTGGTTGGCAAAGTCATTACAATTGTTGGGCAAAGTCATTTTTAGAGGTCGGATAAGTGATTAACATTGGTTGGCAAAGTCATTTAAATTGTTGGGCAAAGTTATTTTTAGAGGTCGGATAATTTATTAAAAATAGTTGGCAAAGTCATTACAATTGTTGGGCAAAGTCATTTTTAGAGGTCGGATAAGTGATTAACAGTGGTTGGCAAAGTCATTTCAATTGTTGGGCAAAGTCATTTTTTGAGGTCGGATAAGTGATTAACAGTGGTTGGCAAAGTCATTACAATTGTTATCCAAAGTCATTTCAATTGTTTTTCAAAGTCATTACAATTGTTGGGCAAAGTTATTTTTAGAGGTCGGTTAATTAATTAAAAGTGGTTGTCAAAGTCATTACAATTTTTGGGCAATGTCATTTTTAGAGGTCGGATAGGTTATTAACAGTGTTTGGCAAAGTCATTATAATTGTTTGGCAAAGTAATTTTCACAGGTCGAATAAATGATTAACTGTGGTTGGCAAAGTCATTACAATTGTTGGGCAAAGTCTTTTTTAGAGTTCGCACAAGTGATTGACAGTGGTTGGCAAAGTCATTTTTAAGGGTCGCATAAGTGATTAACAGTGGTTGGCAAAGTCATTAGAATTGTTGGACGAGTTTATTTTTAGAGGTCGGATTAGTGATTAACAGTGGTTGGCAAAGGTATTACAATCGTTATCCAAAGTCATTTCAATTGTTGGGCAAAGTCATTTTTAGTGGTCGGATAAGTTATTAACAGTGGTTTGCAAAGGCATTACAATTGTTTGCCAAAGTCGTTACAATTGTTGGGCAAAGTCATTTTTATAGGTCGGATAAGTGATTAACAGTGGTTGGCAAAGTCATTACAATTGTTATCCTAAGTCATTACAATTGTTTTCCAAAGTCAATACAATTGATGGGCAAAGTTATTTTTAGAGGTCGGTTAATTTATTAAAAGTGGTCTGCAAAGTCATTACAATTTTTGGGCAATGTCATTTTTAGAGGTCGGATAGGTTATTAACAGTGTTTGGCAAAGTCATTACAATTGTTTGGCAAAGTAATTTTGACAGGTCGAATAAATGATTAACTGTGGCTGGCAAAGTCTTTACAATTGTTGGGCGAAGTCTTTTTTGGGGGCCGGATAAGTGATAAACAGTGGTTGGCAAAGTCATTACAATTGTTGGGCAGAGTCATTTTTACAAGTCGGATAAGTGATTAACAGTGGTTGGCAAAGTCATTACAAATGTTAGGCAAAGTCATTTTTAGAGGTCGCATAAGTGATTGACAGTGGTTGGCAAAGGCATTACAATTGTTTGCCAAAGTCATTTTAAGAGGTCGGATAAGTTATTAACAGTGGTTTGCAAAGGCATTACAATTGTTGGGCAAAGTCATTTTTACAGGTCGGATAAGTGATTAACAGTGGTTGGCAAAGTCATTACAATTGTTGGGCAAAGTCTTTTTTGGAGGCCGGATAAGTGATTAACAGTGGTTGGCAAAGTCATTACAATTATTGGGCAAAGTCATTTTTAGTGGTCGGATAAGTGATTAACAGTGGTTGGCAAAGTCATTACAATTGTTGGGCAAAGTCATTTTTAGAGGTCGGATAAGTGATTAACAGTGGTTGGCAAAGTCATTACAATTGTTGGGCAAAGTCATTTTTACAGGTCGGATAAGTGATTAACAGTGGTTGGCAAAGTCATTACAATTGTTGGGCAAAGTCATTTTTACAGGTCGGATAAGTGATTAACAGTGGTTGGCAAAGTCATTACAAATGTTAGGCAAAGTCATTTTTAGAGGTCGCATAAGTGATTGACAGTGGTTCGCAAAGGTATTACAATTGTTTGCCAAAGTCATTTTAAGAGGTCGGATAAGTTATTAACAGTGGTTTGCAAAGGCATTACAATTGTTTGCCAAAGTCATTACAATTGTTGGGCAAAGTCATTTTTAGTGGTCGGATAAGTTATTAACAGTGGTTTGCAAAGTCATTACAATTTTTAACCTAAGTCATTACAATTGTTTTCCAAAGTCAATACAATTGTTGGGCAAAGTTATTTTTAGAGGTCGGTTAATTTATTAAAAGTGGTCTGCAAAGTCATTACAATTTTTGGGCAATGTCATTTTTAGAGGTCGGATAGGTTATTAACAGTGTTTGGCAAAGTCATTACAATTGTTTGGCAAAGTAATTTTGACAGGTCGAATAAATGATTAACTGTGGTTGGCAAAGTCATTACAATTGTTGGGCAGAGTCATTTTTACAGGTCGGATAAGTGATTAACAGTGGTTGGCAAAGTCATTACAAATGTTAGGCAAAGTCATTTTTAGAGGTCGCATAAGTGATTGACAGTGGTTGGCAAAGTCATTTTTAGAGGTTGGATAAGTGATTAACAGTGGTTGGCAAAGGCATTACAATTGTTTGCCAAAGTCATTTTAAGAGGTCGGATAAGTTATTAACAGTGGTTTGCAAAGGCATTACAATTGTTGGGCAAAGTCATTTTTACAGGTCGGATAAGTGATTAACAGTGGTTGGCAAAGTCATTACAATTGTTGGGCAAAGTCTTTTTTGGAGGCCGGATAAGTGATTAACAGTGGTTGGCAAAGTCATTACAATTATTGGGCAAAGTCATTTTTAGTGGTCGGATAAGTGATTAACAGTGGTTGGCAAAGTCATTACAATTGTTGGGCAAAGTTATTTTTAGAGGTCGGATAAGTGATTAACAGTGGTTGGCAAAGTCATTACAATTGTTTGGCAAAGTAATTTTGACAGGTCGAATAAATGATTAACTGTGGTTGGCAAAGTCTTTACAATTGTTGGGCAGAGTCATTTTTACAGGTCGGATAAGTGATTAACAGTGGTTGGCAAAGTCATTACAAATGTTAGGCAAAGTCATTTTTAGAGGTCGCATAAGTGATTGACAGTGGTTGGCAAAATCATTTTTAGAGGTTGGATAAGTGATTAACAGTGGTTGGCAAAGGCATTACAATTGTTTGCCAAAGTCATTTTAAGAGGTCGGATAAGTTATTAACAGTGGTTTGCAAAGGCATTACAATTGTTGGGCAAAGTCATTTTTACAGGTCGGATAAGTGATTAACAGTGGTTGGCAAAGTCATTACAATTGTTGGGCAAAGTCTTTTTTGGAGGCCGGATAAGTGATTAACAGTGGTTGGCAAAGTCATTACAATTATTGGGCAAAGTCATTTTTAGTGGTCGGATAAGTGATTAACAGTGGTTGGCAAAGTCATTACAATTGTTGGGCAAAGTCATTTTTAGAGGTCGGATAAGTGATTAACAGTGGTTGGCAAAGTCATTACAATTGTTGGGCAAAGTCATTTTTACAGGTCGGATAAGTGATTAACAGTGGTTGGCAAAGTCATTACAATTGTTGGGCAAAGTCATTTTTACAGGTCGGATAAGTGATTAACAGTGGTTGGCAAAGTCATTACAAATGTTAGGCAAAGTCATTTTTAGAGGTCGCATAAGTGATTGACAGTGGTTGGCAAAGGTATTACAATTGTTTGCCAAAGTCATTTTAAGAGGTCGGATAAGTTATTAACAGTGGTTTGCAAAGGCATTACAATTGTTTGCCAAAGTCATTACAATTGTTGGGCAAAGTCATTTTTAGTGGTCGGATAAGTTATTAACAGTGGTTTGCAAAGGCATTACAATTGTTTGCCAAAGTCATTACAATTGTTGGGCAAAGTCATTTTTACAGGTCGGATAAGTGATTAACAGTGGTTGGCAAAGGCATTACAATTGTTTGCCAAAGTCATTTTAAGAGGTCGGATAAGTTATTAACAGTGGTTTGCAAAGGCATTACAATTGTTTGCCAAAGTCATTACAATTGTTGGGCAAAGTCATTTTTAGAGGTCGGATAAGTGATTAACAGTGGTTGGCAAAGTCATTTAAATTGTTGGGCAAAATTATTTTTAGAGGTCGGATAATTTATTAAAAGTGGTTGGCAAAGTCATTACAAATGTTAGGCAAAGTCATTTTTAGAGGTCGCATAAGTGATTGACAGTGGTTGGCAAAGTCATTTTTAGAGGTCGGATAAGTGATTAACAGTGGTTGGCAAAGGCATTACAATTGTTTGCCAAAGTCATTTTAAGAGGTCGGATAAGTTATTAACAGTGGTTTGCAAAGGCATTACAATTGTTTGCCAAAGTAATTACAATTATTGGGCAAAGTCATTTTTAGTGGTCGGATAAGTGATTAACAGTGGTTGGCAAAGTCATTACAATTGTTGGGCAAAGTCATTTTTAGAGGTCGGATAAGTGATTAACATTGGTTGGCAAAGTCATTTAAATTGTTGGGCAAAGTTATTTTTAGAGGTCGGATAAGTTATTAACAGTGGTTTGCAAAGGCATTTAAATTGTTTGCCAAAGTCATTTTAAGAGGTCGGATAAGTTATTAACAGTGGTTTGCAAAGGCATTACAATTGTTTGCCAAAGTCATTACAATTGTTGGGCAAAGTCATTTTTAGTGGTCGGATAAGTTATTAACAGTGGTTTGCAAAGGCATTACAATTGTTTGCCAAAGTCATTACAATTGTTGGGCAAAGTCATTTTTAGAGGTCGGATAAGTGATTAACATTGGTTGGCAAAGTCATTTAAATTGTTGGGCAAAGTTATTTTTAGAGGTCGGATAAGTTATTAACAGTGGTTTGCAAAGGCATTACAATTGTTTGCCAAAGTCATTACAATTGTTGGGCAAAGTCATTTTTAGAGGTCGGATAAGTGATTAACAGTGGTTGGCAAAGGCATTACAATTGTTTGCCAAAGTCATTTTAAGAGGTCGGATAAGTTATTAACAGTGGTTTGCAAAGCCATTACAATTGTTTGCCATAGTCATTACAATTGTTGGGCAAAGTCATTTTTAGAGGTCGGATAAGTGATTAACAGTGGTTGGCAAAGTCATTTAAATTGTTGGGCAAAATTATTTTTAGAGGTCGGATAATTTTTTAAAAGTGGTTGGCAAAGTCATTACAAATGTTAGGCAAAGTCATTTTTAGAGGTCGCATAAGTGATTGACAGTGGTTGGCAAAGTCATTTTTAGAGGTCGGATAAGTGATTAACAGTGGTTGGCAAAGGCATTACAATTGTTTGCCAAAGTCATTTTAAGAGGTCGGATAAGTTATTAACAGTGGTTTGCAAAGTCATTTAAATTGTTGGGCAAAGTTATTTTTAGAGGTCGGATAATTTATTAACAGTGGTTTGCAAAGGCATTACAATTGTTTGCCAAAGTCATTACAATTGTTGGGCAAAGTCATTTTTAGAGGTCGGATAAGTGATTAACATTGGTTGGCAAAGTCATTTAAATTGTTGGGCAAAGTTATTTTTAGAGGTCGGATAAGTTATTAACAGTGGTTTGCAAAGGCATTACAATTGTTTGCCAAAGTCATTACAATTGTTGGGCAAAGTCATTTTTAGAGGTCGGATAAGTGATTAACAGTGGTTGGCAAAGGCATTACAATTGTTTGCCAAAGTCATTTTAAGAGGTCGGATAAGTTATTAACAGTGGTTTGCAAAGGCATTACAATTGTTTGCCATAGTCATTACAATTGTTGGGCAAAGTCATTTTTAGAGGTCGGATAAGTGATTAACAGTGGTTGGCAAAGTCATTTAAATTGTTGGGCAAAATTATTTTTAGAGGTCGGATAATTTTTTAAAAGTGGTTGGCAAAGTCATTACAAATGTTAGGCAAAGTCATTTTCAGAGGTCGCATAAGTGATTGACAGTGGTTGGCAAAGTCATTTTTAGAGGTCGGATAAGTGATCAACAGTGGTTGGCAAAGGCATTACAATTGTTTGCCAAAGTCATTTTAAGAGGTCGGATAAGTTATTAACAGTGGTTTGCAAAGGCATTAAAATTGTTTGCCAAAGTAATTACAATTATTGGGCAAAGTCATTTTTAGTGGTCGGATAAGTGATTAACAGTGGTTGGCAAAGTCATTACAATTGTTGGGCAAAGTCATTTTTAGAGGTCGAATAAGTGATTAACATTGGTTGGCAAAGTCATTTAAATTGTTGGGCAAAGTTATTTTTAGAGGTCGGATAAGTTATTAACAGTGGTTTGCAAAGGCATTTAAATTGTTTGCCAAAGTCATTTTAAGAGGTCGGATAAGTTATTAACAGTGGTTTGCAAAGGCATTACAATTGTTTGCCAAAGTCATTACAATTGTTGGGCAAAGTCATTTTTAGTGGTCGGATAAGTTATTAACAGTGGTTTGCAAAGGCATTTCAATTGTTTGCCAAAGTCATTACAATTGTTGGGCAAAGTCATTTTTAGAGGTCGGATAAGTGATTAACATTGGTTGGCAAAGTCATTTAAATTGTTGGGCAAAGTTATTTTTAGAGGTCGGATAAGTTATTAACAGTGGTTTGCAAAGGCATTACAATTGTTTGCCAAAGTCATTACAATTGTTGGGCAAAGTCATTTTTAGAGGTCGGATAAGTGATTAACAGTGGTTGGCAAAGGCATTACAATTGTTTGCCAAAGTCATTTTAAGAGGTCGGATAAGTTATTAACAGTGGTTTGCAAAGGCATTACAATAGTTTGCCAAAGTCATTACAATTGTTGGGCAAAGTCATTTTTAGAGGTCGGATAAGTGATTAAAAGTGGTTGGCAAAGTCATTACAAATGTTAGGCAAAGTCATTTTTAGAGGTCGCATAAGTTATTGACAGTGGTTGGCAAAGTAATTTTTAGAGGTCGGATAAGTGATTAACAGTGGTTGGCAAAGGCATTACAATTGTTTGCCAAAGTCATTTTAAGCGGTCGGATAAGTTATTAACAGTGGTTTGCAAAGGCATTACAATTGTTTGCCAAAGTCATTACAATTGTTGGGCAAAGTCATTTTTAGTGGTCGGATAAGTTATTAACAGTGGTTTGCAAAGGCATTACAATTGTTTGCCAAAGTCATTACAATTGTTGGGCAAAGTCATTTTTAGAGGTCGGATAAGTGATTAACAGTGGTTGGCAAAGGCATTACAATTGTTTGCCAAAGTCATTTTAAGAGGTCGGATAAGTTATTAACAGTGGTTTGCAAAGGCATTACAATAGTTTGCCAAAGTCATTACAATTGTTGGGCAAAGTCATTTTTAGAGGTCGGATAAGTGATTAAAAGTGGTTGGCAAAGTCATTACAAATGTTAGGCAAAGTCATTTTTAGAGGTCGCATAAGTGATTGACAGTGGTTGGCAAAGTCATTTTTAGAGGTCGGATAAGTGATTAACAGTGGTTGGCAAAGGCATTACAATTGTTTGCCAAAGTCATTTTAAGAGGTCGGATAAGTTATTAACAGTGGTTTGCAAAGGCATTACAATTGTTTGCCAAAGTCATTACAATTATTGGGCAAAGTCATTTTTAGTGGTCGGATAAGTGATTAACAGTGGTTGGCAAAGTCATTACAATTGTTGGGCAAAGTCATTTTTAGAGGTCGGATAATTTATTAAAAGTGGTTGGCAAAGTCATTTAAATTGTTGGGCAAAGTTATTTTTAGAGGTCGGATAATTTATTAAAAGTGGTTGGCAAAGTCATTACAATTGTTGGGCAAAGTCATTTTTAGAGTTCGGATAAGTGATTAACAGTGGCTGGCAAAGTCATTACAATTGTTTGGCAAAGTAATTTTCACAGGTCGAATAAATGATTAACTGTGATTGGCAAATTCATTACAATTGTCGGGTAAAGTCTTTTTTGGAGGCCGGATAAGTGTTTAACAGTGGTTGGCAAAGTCATTACAATTGTTGGGCAAAGTCATTTTTACAGGTCGGATAAGTGGTTAACAGTGGTTGGCAAAGTCATTTCAAATGTTAGGCAAAGTCATTTTTAGAGGTCGCATAAGTGATTGACAGTGGTTGGCAATGTCATTTTTGAGGGTCGAATAAGTGATTAACAGTGGTTGGCAAAGTCATTACAATTGTTGGACAAGGTTATTTTTAGAGGTCGGATTAGTGATTAACAGTGGTTGGCAAAGGTATTACAATCGTTAGCCAAAGTCATTTCAATTGTTGGGCAAAGTCATTTTTAAGGTCGGATAAGTGATTAACTGTGGTTGGCAAAGTCATTACAATTGTTGGGCAAGGTCATTTTTAGAGGTCGGATAAGTGATTAACAGTGGTTGGCAAAGTCATTACAATTGTTATCCTAAGTCATTACAATTGTTTTCCAAAGTCAATACAATTGTTGGGCAAAGTTATTATGACAGGTCGAATAAATGATTAACTGTGGTTGGCAAAGTCTTTACAATTGTTGGGCGAAGTCTTTATTGGAGGCCGGATAAGTGATAAACAGTGGTTGGCAAAGTCATTACAATTGTTGGGCAAAGTCATTTTTACAGGTCGGATAAGTGATTAACAGTGGTTGGCAAAGTCATTACAAGTGTTAGGCAAAGTTATTTTTTAGAGGTCGCATAAGTGATTGACAGTGGTTGGCAAAGTCATTTTTAGAGGTCGGATAAGTGATTAACAGTGGTTGGCAAAGGCATAACAATTGTTTGCCAAAGTCATTTTAAGAGGTCGGATAAGTTATTAACAGTGGTTTGCAAAGGCATTACAATTGTTTGCCAAAGTCATTACAATTGTTGGGCAAAGTCATTTTTAGTGGTCGGATAAGTGATTAACAGTGGTTGGCAAAGTCATTACAATTGTTGGGCAAGGTCATTTTTAGAGGTCGGATAAGTGATTAACAGTGGTTAGCAAAGTCATTACAATTGTTATCCTAAGTCATTACAATTGTTTTCCAAAGTCAATACAATTGTTGGGCAAAGTTATTTTTAGAGGTCGGATATGTTATTAACAGTGTTTGGCAAAGTCATTACAATTTTTGGCAAAGTAATTTCACAGGTCGAATAAATGATTAACTGTGGTTGGCAAAGTCTTTACTATTGTTGGGCGAAGTCTTTTTTGGAGGCCGGATAAGTGATAAACAGTAGTTGGCAAAGTCATTACAATAGTTGGGCACAGTCATTTTTACAGGTCGGATAAGTGATTAACAGTGGTTGGCAAAGTCATTACAAATGTTAGGCAAAGTCATTTTTAGAGGTCGCATAAGTGATTGACAGTGGTTGGCAAAGTCATTTTAAGAGGTCGGATAAGTTATAAACAGTGGTTTGCAAAGGCATTACAATTGTTTGCCAAAGTCATTTCAATTGTTGGGCAAAGTCATTTTTAGTGGTCGGATTAGTGATTAACAGTGGTTGGCAAAGTCATTACAATTGTTGGGCAAAGTCATTTTTAGAGGTCGGATAAGTGATTAACAGTGGTTGGCAAAGTCATTTAAATTGTTGGGCAAAGTCATTTTTAGAGGTCGGATAGGTTATTAACAGTGGTTGGCAAAGTCATTACAATTGTTGGGCAAAGTCATTTTTACAGGTCGGATAAGTGATTAACAGTGGTTGGCAAAGTCATTTCAAATGTTAGGCAAAGTCATTTTTAGAGGTCGCATAAGTGATTGACAGTGGTTGGCAAAGTCATTACAATTGTTGGACAAGGTTATTTTTAGAGGTCGGATTAGTGATTAACAGTGGTTGGCAAAGGTATTACAATCGTTAGCCAAAGTCATTTCAATTGTTGGGCAAGGTCATTTTTAGAGGTCGGATAGGTTATTAACAGTGGTTGGCAAAGTCATTACAATTGTTGGGCAAAGTCATTTTTACAGGTCGGATAAGTGATTAACAGTGGTTGGCAAAGTCATTTCAAATGTTAGGCAAAGTCATTTTTGAGGGTCGCATAAGTGATTAACAGTGGTTGGCAAAGTCATTACAATTGTTGGACAAGGTTATTTTTAGAGGTCGGATTAGTGATTAACAGTGGTTGGCAAAGGTATTACAATCGTTAGCCAAAGTCATTTCAATTGTTGGGCAAAGTCATTTTTAAGGTCGGATAAGTGATTAACTGTGGTTGGCAAAGTCATTACAATTGTTGGGCAAGGTCATTTTTAGAGGTCGGATAAGTGATTAACAGTGGTTGGCAAAGTCATTACAAATGTTATCCTAAGTCATTACAATTGTTTTCCAAAGTCAATACAATTGTTGGGCAAAGTTATTTTCACAGGTCGAATAAATGATTAACTGTTGTTGGCAAAGTCTTTACAATTGTTGGGCGAAGTCTTTTTTGGAGGCCGGATAAGTGATAAACAGTGGTTGGCAAAGTCATTACAATTGTTGGTCAAAGTCATTTTTACAGGTCGGATAAGTGATTAACAGTGGTTGGCAAAGTCATTACAAATGTTAGGCAAAGTTATTTTTTAGAGGTCGCATAAGTGATTGACAGTGGTTGGCAAAGTCATTTTTAGAGGTCGGATAAGTGATTAACAGTGGTTGGCAAAGGCATAACAATTGTTTGCCAAAGTCATTTTAAGAGGTCGGATAAGTTATTAACAGTGGTTTGCAAAGGCATTACAATTGTTTGTCAAAGTCATTACAATTGTTGGGCAAAGTCATTTTTAGTGGTCGGATAAGTGATTAACAGTGGTTGGCAAAGTCATTACAATTGTTGGGCAAGGTCATTTTTAGAGGTCGGATAAGTGATTAACAGTGGTTGGCAAAGTCATTTAAATTGTTGGGCAAAGTCATTTTTAGAGGTCGGATAGGTTATTAACAGTGGTTGGCAAAGTCATTACAATTGTTGGGCAAAGTCATTTTTACAGGTCGGATAAGTGATTAACAGTGGTTGGCAAAGTCATTTCAAATGTTAGGCAAAGTCATTTTTAGAGGTCGCATAAGTGATTGACAGTGGTTGGCAAAGTCATTACAATTGTTGGACAAGGTTATTTTTAGAGGTCGGATTAGTGATTAACAGTGGTTGGCAAAGGTATTACAATCGTTAGCCAAAGTCATTTCAATTGTTGGGCAAGGTCATTTTTAGAGGTCGGATAGGTTATTAACAGTGGTTGGCAAAGTCATTACAATTGTTGGGCAAAGTCATTTTTACAGGTCGGATAAGTGATTAACAGTGGTTGGCAAAGTCATTTCAAATGTTAGGCAAAGTCATTTTTGAGGGTCGCATAAGTGATTAACAGTGGTTGGCAAAGTCATTACAATTGTTGGACAAGGTTATTTTTAGAGGTCGGATTAGTGATTAACAGTGGTTGGCAAAGGTATTACAATCGTTAGCCAAAGTCATTTCAATTGTTGGGCAAGGTCATTTTTAGAGGTCGGATAAGTGATTAACAGTGGTTGGCAAAGTCATTACAAATGTTATCCTAAGTCATTACAATTGTTTTCCAAAGTCAATACAATTGTTGGGCAAAGTTATTTTCACAGGTCGAATAAATGATTAACTGTTGTTGGCAAAGTCTTTACAATTGTTGGGCGAAGTCTTTTTTGGAGGCCGGATAAGTGATAAACAGTGGTTGGCAAAGTCATTACAATTGTTGGGCAAAGTCATTTTTACAGGTCGGATAAGTGATTAACAGTGGTTGGCAAAGTCATTACAAATGTTAGGCAAAGTTATTTTTTAGAGGTCGCATAAGTGATTGACAGTGGTTGGCAAAGTCATTTTTAGAGGTCGGATAAGTGATTAACAGTGGTTGGCAAAGGCATAACAATTGTTTGCCAAAGTCATTTTAAGAGGTCGGATAAGTTATTAACAGTGGTTTGCAAAGGCATTACAATTGTTTGTCAAAGTCATTACAATTGTTGGGCAAAGTCATTTTTAGTGGTCGGATAAGTGATTAACAGTGGTTGGCAAAGTCATTACAATTGTTGGGCAAGGTCATTTTTAGAGGTCGGATAAGTGATTAACAGTGGTTGGCAAAGTCATTACAATTGTTATCCTAAGTCATTACAATTGTTTTCCAAAGTCAATACAATTGTTGGGCAAAGTTATTTTTAGAGGTCGGATATGTTATTAACAGTGTTTGGCAAAGTCATTACAATTTTTGGCAAAGTAATTTTCACAGGTCGAATAAATGATTAACTGTGGTTGGCAAAGTCTTTACAATTGTTGGGCGAAGTCTTTTTTGGAGGCCGGATAAGTGATAAACAGTGGTTGGCAAAGTCATTACAATTGTTGGGCAAAGTCATTTTTACAGGTCGGATAAGTGATTAACAGTGGTTGGCAAAGTCATTACAAATGTTAGGCAAAGTCATTTTTAGAGGTCGCATAAGTGATTGACAGTGGTTGGCAAAGTCATTTTAAGAGGTCGGATAAGTTATTAACTGTGGTTTGCAAAGGCATTACAATTGTTTGCCAAAGTCATTACAATTGTTGGGCAAAGTCATTTTTAGTGGTCGGATAAGTGATTAACAGTGGTTGTCAAAGTCATTACAATTGTTGGGCAAAGTCATTTTTAGAGGTCGGATAAGTGATTAACAGTGGTTGGCAAAGTCATTTAAATTGTTGGGCAAAGTCATTTTTAGAGGTCGGATAGGTTATTAACAGTGGTTTGCAAAGGCATTACAATTGTTTGCCAAAGTCATTACAATTGTTGGGCAAAGTCATTTTTAGTGGTCGGATAAGTTATTAACAGTGGTTTGCAAAGGCATTACAATTGTTGGCCAAAGTCATTACAATTGTTGGGCAAAGTCATTTTTAGAGGTCGGATAAGTGATTAACAGTGGTTGGCAAAGTCATTTAAATTGTTGGGCAAAATTATTTTTAGAGGTCGGATAATTAATTAAAAGTGGATGGCAAAGTCATTTAAATTGTTGGGCAAAGTTATTTTAAGAGGTCGGATAATTTATTCAAAGTGTTTGGCAAAGTCATTTCAATTGTTTGGCAAAGTCATTTTTAGTGGTCGGATAAGTGATTAACAGTGGTTGGCAAAGTCATTACAATTGTTGGGCAAAGTCATTTTTAGAGGTCGCATAAGTGATTAACAGTGGTTGGCAAAGTCACTACAATTGTTGGACAAAGTTATTTTTAGAGGTCGGATTAGTGATAAACAGTGGTTGGCAAAGTCATTACAATTGTTGGGCAAAGTTATTTTCACAGGTCGAATAAATGATTAACTGTGGTTGGCAAAGTCTTTACAATTGTTGGGCGAAGTCTTTTTTGGAGGCCGGATAAGTGATAAACAGTGGTTGGCAAAGTCATTACAATTGTTGGGCAAAGTCATTTTTACAGGTCGGATAAGTGATTAACAGTGGTTGGCAAAGTCATTATAAATGTTAGGCAAAGTTATTTTTTAGAGGTCGCATAAGTGATTGACAGTGGTTGGCAAAGTCATTTTTAGAGGTCGGATAAGTGATTAACAGTGGTTGGCAAAGGCATAACAATTGTTTGCCAAAGTCATTTTAAGAGGTCGGATAAGTTATTAACAGTGGTTTGCAAAGGCATTACAATTGTTTGCCAAAGTCATTACAATTGTTGGGCAAAGTCATTTTTAGTAGTCGGATAAGTGATTAACAGTGGTTGGCAAAGTCATTACAATTGTTGGGTAAAATCATTTTTAGAGGTCGGATAAGTGATTAACAGTGGTTGGCAAAGTCATTACAATTGTTATCCTAAGTCATTACAATTGTTTTCCAAAGTCAATACAATTGTTGGGCAAAGTTATTTTTAGAGGTCGGATATGTTATTAACAGTGTTTGGTAAAGTCATTACAATTTTTGGCAAAGTAATTTTCACAGGTCGAATAAATGATTAACTGTGGTTGGCAAAGTCTTTACAATTGTTGGGCGAAGTCTTTTTTGGAGGCCGGATAAGTGATAAACAGTGGTTGGCAAAGTCATTACAATTGTTGGGCAAAGTCATTTTTACAGGTCGGATAAGTGATTAACAGTGGTTGGCAAAGTCATTACAAATGTTAGGCAAAGTCATTTTTAGAGGTCGCATAAGTGATTGACAGTGGTTGGCAAAGTCATTTTAAGAGGTCGGATAAGTTATTAACAGTGGTTTGCAAAGGCATTACAATTGTTTGCCAAAGTCATTACAATTGTTGGGCAAAGTCATTTTTAGTAGTCGGATAAGTGATTAACAGTGGTTGGCAAAGTCATTACAATTGTTGGGTAAAATCATTTTTAGAGGTCGGATAAGTGATTAACAGTGGTTGGCAAAGTCATTACAATTGTTATCCTAAGTCATTACAATTGTTTTCCAAAGTCAATACAATTGTTGGGCAAAGTTATTTTTAGAGGTCGGATATGTTATTAACAGTGTTTGGTAAAGTCATTACAATTTTTGGCAAAGTAATTTTCACAGGTCGAATAAATGATTAACTGTGGTTGGCAAAGTCTTTACAATTGTTGGGCGAAGTCTTTTTTGGAGGCCGGATAAGTGATAAACAGTGGTTGGCAAAGTCATTACAATTGTTGGGCAAAGTCATTTTTACAGGTCGGATAAGTGATTAACAGTGGTTGGCAAAGTCATTACAAATGTTAGGCAAAGTCATTTTTAGAGGTCGCATAAGTGATTGACAGTGGTTGGCAAAGTCATTTTAAGAGGTCGGATAAGTTATTAACAGTGGTTTGCAAAGGCATTACAATTGTTTGCCAAAGTCATTACAATTGTTGGGCAAAGTCATTTTTAGTAGTCGGATAAGTGATTAACACTGGTTGGCAAAGTCATTACAATTGTTGGGTAAGGTCATTTTTAGAGGTCGGATAAGTGATTAACAGTGTTTGGCAAAGTAATTACAATTTTTGGCAAAGTAATTTTCACAGGTCGAATAAATGATTAACTGTGGTTGGCAAAGTCTTAACAATTGTTGGGCGAAGTCTTTTTTGGAGGCCGGATAAGTGATAAACAGTGGTTGGCAAAGTCATTTAAATTGTTGGGCAAAGTCATTTTTAGAGGTCGGATAGGTTATTAACAGTGGTTTGCAAAGGCATTACAATTGTTTGCCAAAGTCATTACAATTGTTGGGCAAAGTCATTTTTAGTGGTCGGATAAGTTATTAACAGTGGTTTGCAAAGGCATTACAAATGTTAGGCAAAGTAATTTTTTAGAGGTCGCATAAGTGATTGACAGTGGTTGGCAAAGTCATTTTTAGAGGTCGGATAAGTGATTAACAGTGGTTGGCAAAGGCATAACAATTGTTTGCCAAAGTCATTTTAAGAGGTCGGATAAGTTATTAACAGTGGTTTGCAAAGGCATTACAATTGTTATCCTAAGTCATTACAATTGTTTTCCAAAGTCAATACAATTGTTGGGCAAAGTTATTTTTAGAGGTCGGATATGTTATTAACAGTGTTTGGTAAAGTCATTACAATTTTTGGCAAAGAAATTTTCACAGGTCGAATAAATGATTAACTGTGGTTGGCAAAGTCTTTACAATTGTTGGACGAAGTCTTTTTTGGAGGCCGGATAAGTGATAAACAGTGGTTGGCAAAGTCATTACAATTGTTGGGCAAAGTCATTTTTACAGGTCGGATAAGTGATTAACAGTGGTTGGCAAAGTCATTTTAAGAGGTCGGATAAGTTATTAACTGTGGTTTGCAAAGGCATTACAATTGTTGGGCAAAGTCATTTTTAGAGGTCGGATAAGTGATTAACAGTGGTTGGCAAAGTCATTACAATTGTTGGTCAAGGTCATTTTTAGAGGTCGGATAAGTGATTAACAGTGGTGCGCAAAGTCATTACAATTGTTAGGCAAAGCAATTTTTAGAGGTCGGATAAGTGATTAACAGTAGTTGGCAAAGTCATTACAATTGTTGGGCAAAGTCTTTTTTGGAGGCCGGATAAGTGATAAACAGTGGTTGGCAAAGTCATTACAATTGTTGGGCAAAGTCATTTTTACAGGTCGGATAAGTGATTAACAGTGGTTGGCAAAGTCATTACAAATGTTAGGCAAAGTCATTTTTAGAGGTCGCATAAGTGATTGACAGTGGTTGGCAAAGTCATTTTAAGAGGTCGGATAAGTTATTAACTGTGGTTTGCAAAGGCATTACAATTGTTTGCCAAAGTCATTACAATTGTTGGGCAAAGTCATTTTTAGTGGTCGGATAAGTGATTAACAGTGGTTGTCAAAGTCATTACAATTGTTGGGCAAAGTCATTTTTAGAGGTCGGATAAGTGATTAACAGTGGTTGGCAAAGTCATTACAATTGTTGGTCAAGGTCATTTTTAGAGGTCGGATAAGTGATTAACAGTGGTAGGCAAAGTCATTACAATTGTTTAGCAAAGTCATTTTTAGAGGTCGGATAAGTGATTAACAGTGGTTGGCAAAGTAATTACAATTGTTAGGCAAAGTAATTTTTAGAGGTCGGATAAGTGATTAACAGTGGTTGGCAAAGTCATTACAAATGTTAGGCAAAGTCATTTTTAGAGGTCGCATAAGTGATTGACAGTGGTTGGCAAAGTCATTTTTAGTGGTCGGATAAGTGATTAACAGTGGTTGTCAAAGTCATTACAATTGTTGGGCAAAGTCATTTTTAGAGGTCGGATAAGTGATTAACAGTGGTTGGCAAAGTCATTACAATTGTTGGTCAAGGTCATTTTTAGAGGTCGGATAAGTGATTAACAGTGGTTTGCGAAGGCATTACAATTGTTTGCCAAAGTCGTTACAATTGTTGGGCAAAGTCATTTTTAGTGGTCGGATAAGTTATTAACAGTGGTTTGCAAAGGCATTACAATTGTTTGCCAAAGTCAATACAATTGTTGGGCAAAGTCATTTTTAGAGGTCGGATAAGTGATTAACAGTGGTTGGCAAAGTCATTTTAAGAGGTCGGATAAGTTATTAACAGTGGTTTGCAAAGGCATTTACAATTGTTTGCCAAAGTCATTACAATTGTTGGGCAAAGTCATTTTTAGTAGTCGGATAAGTGATTAACAGTGGTTGGCAAAGTCATTACAATTGTTGGGTAAGGTCATTTTTAGAGGTCGGATAAGTGATTAACAGTGGTTGGCAAAGTCATTACAATTGTTATCCTAAGTCATTACAATTGTTTTCCAAAGTCAATACAATTGTTGGGCAAAGTTATTGTTAGAGGTCGGATATGTTATTAACAGTGTTTGGCAAAGTCATTACAATTTTTGGCAAAGTAATTTTCACAGGTCGAATAAATGATTAACTGTGGTTGGCAAAGTCTTAACAATTGTTGGGCGAAGTCTTTTTTGGAGGCCGGATAAGTGATAAACAGTGGTTGGCAAAGTCATTTAAATTGTTGGGCAAAGTCATTTTTAGAGGTCAGATAGGTTATTAACAGTGGTTTGCAAAGGCATTACAATTGTTTGCCAAAGTCATTACAATTGTTGGGCAAAGTCATTTTTAGTGGTCGGATAAGTTATTAACAGTGGTTTGCAAAGGCATTACAATTGTTTTCCAAAGTCATTACAATTGTTGGGCAAAGTCATTTTTAGAGGTCGGATAAGTGATTAACAGTGGTTGGCAAAGGCATTACAATTGTTTGCCAAAGTCATTTTAAGAGGTCGGATAAGTTTTTAACAGTGGTTTGCAAAGGCATTACAATTGTTTGCCAAAGTCATTACAATTGTTGGGCAAAGTCATTTTTAGAGGTCGGATAAGTGATTAACAGTGGTTGGCAAAGTCATTTAAATAGTTGGGCAAAATTATTTTTAGAGGTCGGATAATTTATTAAAAGTGGATGGCAAAGTCATTTAAATTGTTGGGCAAAGTTATTTTAAGAGGTCGGATAATTTATTAAAAGTGTTTGGCAAAGTGATTTCAATTGTTTGGCAAAGTCATTTTTAGTGGTCGGATAAGTGATTAACAGTGGTTGGCAAAGTCATTACAATTGTTGGGCAAAGTAATTTTTACAGGTCGGATAAGTGATTAACAATGGTATGCAAAGTCATTACAATTGTTGGGCAAAGTCATTTTTAGAGGTCGCATAAGTGATTAACAGTGGTTGGCAAAGTCATTACAATTGTTGGACAAAGTTATTTTTAGAGGTCGGATTAGTTATTAACAGTGGTTGGCAAAGGCATTACAATTGTTTGCCAAAGTCATTTCAATTGTTGGGCAAAGTCATTTTTAAGGTCGGATAAGTGATTAACTGTGGTTGGCAAAGTCATTACAATTGTTGGTCAAGGTCATTTTTAGAGGTCGGATAAGTGATTAACTGTGGTTGGCAAAGTCATTACAATTGTTTGGCAAAGTCATTTTTAGAGGTCGGATAAGTGATTAACAGTGGTTGGCAAAGTAATTACAATTGTTCGGCAAAGTCATTTTTAGAGGTCGGATAAGTGATTAACAGTGGTTGGCAAAGTCATTCAAATTGTTGGGCAAAATTATTTTTAGAGGTCGGATAATTTATTAAAAGTGGATGGCAAAGTCATTTAAATTGTTGGGCAAAGTTATTTTAAGAGGTCGGATAATTTATTAAAAGTGTTTGGCAAAGTCATTTCAATTGTTTGGCAAAGTCATTTTTAGTGGTCGGATAAGTGATTAACAGTGGTTGGCAAAGTCATTACAATTGTTGGGCAAAGTCATTTTTAGAGGTCGCATAAGTGATTAACAGTGGTTGGCAAAGTCACTACAATTGTTGGACAAAGTTATTTTTAGAGGTCGGATTAGTGATAAACAGTGGTTGGCAAAGTCATTACAATTGTTGGGCAAAGTTATTTTCACAGGTCGAATAAATGATTAACTGTGGTTGGCAAAGTCTTTACAATTGTTGGGCGAAGTCTTTTTTGGAGGCCGGATAAGTGATAAACAGTGGTTGGCAAAGTCATTACAATTGTTGGGCAAAGTCATTTTTACAGGTCGGATAAGTGATTAACAGTGGTTGGCAAAGTCATTACAAATGTTAGGCAAAGTTATTTTTTAGAGGTCGCATAAGTGATTGACAGTGGTTTGCAAAGGCATTACAATTGTTTGCCAAAGTCATTACAATTGTTGGGCAAAGTCATTTTTAGAGGTCGGATAAGTGATTAACAGTGGTTTGCAAAGGCATTACAATTGTTTGCCAAAGTCATTTTAAGAGGTCGGATAAGTTATTAACAGTGGTTTGCAAAGGCATTACAATTGTTTGCCAAAGTCATTACAATTGTTGGGCAAAGTCATTTTTAGTGGTCGGATAAGTTATTAACAGTGGTTTGCAAAGGCATTACAATTGTTTGCCAAAGTCATTACAATTGTTGGGCAAAGTCATTTTTAGTGGTCGGATAAGTTATTAACAGTGGTTTGCAAAGGCATTACAATTGTTTGCCAAAGTCATTACAATTGTTGGGCAAAGTCATTTTTAGAGGTCGGATAAGTGATTAACAGTGGTTGGCAAAGGCATTACAATTGTTTGCTAAAGTCATTTTAAGAGGTCGGATAAGTTATTAACAGTGGTTTGCAAAGGCATTACAATTGTTTGCCAAAGTCATTACAATTGTTGGGCAAAGTCATTTTTAGAGGTCGGATAAGTGATTAACAGTGGTTGGCAAAGTCATTTAAATTGTTGGGCAAAGTTATTTTAAGAGGTCGGATAATTTATTAAAAGTGTTTGGCAAAGTCATTTCAATTGTTTGGCAAAGTCATTTTTAGTGGTCGGATAAGTGATTAACAATGGTATGCAAAGTCATTACAATTGTTGGGCAAAGTCATTTTTAGAGGTCGCATAAGTGATTAACAGTGGTTGGCAAAGTCATTACAATTGTTGGACAAAGTTATTTTTAGAGGTCGGATTAGTGATTAACAGTGGTTGGCAAAGGCATTACAATTGTTTGCCAAAGTCATTTCAATTGTTGGGCAAAGTCATTTTTAAGGTCGGATAAGTGATTAACTGTGGTTGGCAAAGTCATTACAATTGTTGGTCAAGGTCATTTTTAGAGGTCGGATAAGTGATTAACAGTGGTGCGCAAAGTCATTACAATTGTTTGGCAAAGTCATTTTTAGAGGTCGGATAAGTGATTAACAGTGGTTGGCAAAGTAATTACAATTGTTAGGCAAAGTAATTTTTAGAGGTCGGATAAGTGATTAACAGTAGTTGGCAAAGTCATTACAATTGTTGGGCAAAGTTATTTTCACAGGTCGAATAAATAATTAACAGTTGTTGGCAAAGTCATTACAATTGTTGGGCTAGTAATTTTCACAGGTCGAATAAATGATTAACTGTGGTTGGCAAAGTCTTTACAATTGTTGGGCGAAGTCTTTTTTGGAGGCCGGATAAGTGATAAACAGTGGTTGGCAAAGTCATTACAATTGTTGGGCAAAGTCATTTTTACAGGTCGGATAAGTGATTAACAGTGGTTGGCAAAGTCATTACAAATGTTAGGCAAAGTCATTTTTAGAGGTCGCATAAGTGATTGACAGTGGTTGGCAAAGTCATTTTAAGCGGTCGGATAAGTTATTAACTGTGGTTTGCAAAGGCATTACAATTGTTTGCCAAAGTCATTACAATTGTTGGGCAAAGTCATTTTTAGTGGTCGGATAAGTGATTAACAGTGGTTGTCAAAGTCATTACAATTGTTGGGCAAAGTCATTTTTAGAGGTCGGATAAGTGATTAACAGTGGTTGGCAAAGTCATTTAAATTGTTGGGCAAAGTCATTTTTAGAGGTCGGATAGGTTATTAACAGTGGTTTGCAAAGGCATTACAATTGTTTGCCAAAGTCATTACAATTGTTGGGCAAAGTCATTTTTAGTGGTCGGATAAGTTATTAACAGTGGTTTGCAAAGTCATTACAATTGTTTGCCAAAGTCAATACAATTTTTGGGCAAAGTCATTTTTAGAGGTCGGATAAGTGATTAACAGTGGTTGGCAAAGGCATTTTAAGAGGTCGGATAAGTTATTAACAGTGGTTTTGCAAAGGCATTACAATTGTTGGCCAAAGTCATTACAATTGTTGGGCAAAGTCATTTTTAGAGGTCGGATAAGTGATTAACAGTGGTTGGCAAAGTCATTTAAATTGTTGGGCAAAATTTTTTTTAGAGGTCGGATAATTTATTAAAAGTGTTTGTCAAAGTCATTACAATTGTTGGGCAAAGTCATTTTTAGAGGTCGGATAAGTGATTAACAGTGGTTGGCAAAGTCATTTAAATTGTTGGGCAAAGTCATTTTTAGAGGTCGGATAGGTTATTAACAGTGGTTTGCAAAGGCATTACAATTGTTTGCCAAAGTCATTACAATTGTTGGGCAAAGTCATTTTTAGTGGTCGGATAAGTTATTAACAGTGGTTTGCAAAGTCATTACAATTGTTTGCCAAAGTCAATACAATTTTTGGGCAAAGTCATTTTTAGAGGTCGGATAAGTGATTAACAGTGGTTGGCAAAGGCATTTTAAGAGGTCGGATAAGTTATTAACAGTGGTTTTGCAAAGGCATTACAATTGTTGGCCAAAGTCATTACAATTGTTGGGCAAAGTCATTTTTAGAGGTCGGATAAGTGATTAACAGTGGTTGGCAAAGTCATTTAAATTGTTGGGCAAAATTATTTTTAGAGGTCGGATAATTTATTAAAAGTGTTTGGCAAAGTCATTTCAATTGTTTGGCAAAGTCATTTTTAGTGGTCGGATAAGTGATTAACAGTGGTTGGCAAAGTCATTACAATTGTTGGGCAAAGTCATTTTTAGAGGTCGCATAAGTGATTAACAGTGGTTGGCAAAGTCACTACAATTGTTGGACAAAGTTATTTTTAGAGGTCGGATTAGTGATAAACAGTGGTTGGCAAAGTCATTACAATTGTTGGGCAAAGTCATTTTTAGTGGTCGGATAAGTGATTAACAGTGGTTGTCAAAGTCATTACAATTGTTGGGCAAAGTCATTTTTAGAGGTCGGATAAGTGATTAACAGTGGTTGGCAAAGTCATTTAAATTGTTGGGCAAAGTCATTTTTAGAGGTCGGATAGGTTATTAACAGTGGTTTGCAAAGGCATTACAATTGTTTGCCAAAGTCATTACAATTGTTGGGCAAAGTCATTTTTAGTGGTCGGATAAGTTATTAACAGTGGTTTGCAAAGTCATTACAATTGTTTGCCAAAGTCAATACAATTTTTGGGCAAAGTCATTTTTAGAGGTCGGATAAGTGATTAACAGTGGTTGGCAAAGGCATTTTAAGAGGTCGGATAAGTTATTTACAGTGGTTTGCAAAGGCATTACAATTGTTGGCCAAAGTCATTACAATTGTTGGGCAAAGTCATTTTTAGAGGTCGGATAAGTGATTAACAGTGGTTGGCAAAGTCATTTAAATTGTTGGGCAAAATTATTTTTAGAGGTCGGATAATTTATTAAAAGTGGATGGCAAAGTCATTTAAATTGTTGGACAAAGTTATTTTTAGAGGTCGGATTAGTGATTAACAGTGGTTGGCAAAGGCATTACAATTGTTTGCCAAAGTCATTTCAATTGTTGGGCAAAGTCATTTTTAAGGTCGGATAAGTGATTAACTGTGGTTGGCAAAGTCATTACAATTGTTGGTCAAGGTCATTTTTAGAGGTCGGATAAGTGATTAACAGTTGTGCGCAAAGTCATTACAATTGTTTGGCAAAGTCATTTTTAGAGGTCGGATAAGTGATTAACAGTGGTTGGCAAAGTAATTACAATTGTTAGGCAAAGTAATTTTTAGAGGTCGGATAAGTGATTAACAGTAGTTGGCAAAGTCATTACAATTGTTGGGCAAAGTTATTTTCACAGGTCGAATAAATAATTAACAGTTGTTGGCAAAGTCATTACAATTGTTGGGCTAGTAATTTTCACAGGTCGAATAAATGATTAACTGTGGTTGGCAAAGTCTTTACAATTGTTGGGCGAAGTCTTTTTTGGAGGCCGGATAAGTGATAAACAGTGGTTGGCAAAGTCATTACAATTGTTGGGCAAAGTCATTTTTACAGGTCGGATAAGTGATTAACAGTGGTTGGCAAAGTCATTACAAATGTTAGGCAAAGTCATTTTTAGAGGTCGCATAAGTGATTGACAGTGGTTGGCAAAGTCATTTTAAGCGGTCGGATAAGTTATTAACTGTGGTTTGCAAAGGCATTACAATTGTTTGCCAAAGTCATTACAATTGTTGGGCAAAGTCATTTTTAGTGGTCGGATAAGTGATTAACAGTGGTTGTCAAAGTCATTACAATTGTTGGGCAAAGTCATTTTTAGAGGTCGGATAAGTGATTAACAGTGGTTGGCAAAGTCATTTAAATTGTTGGGCAAAGTCATTTTTAGAGGTCGGATAGGTTATTAACAGTGGTTTGCAAAGGCATTACAATTGTTTGCCAAAGTCATTACAATTGTTGGGCAAAGTCATTTTTAGTGGTCGGATAAGTTATTAACAGTGGTTTGCAAAGTCATTACAATTGTTTGCCAAAGTCAATACAATTTTTGGGCAAAGTCATTTTTAGAGGTCGGATAAGTGATTAACAGTGGTTGGCAAAGGCATTTTAAGAGGTCGGATAAGTTATTAACAGTGGTTTTGCAAAGGCATTACAATTGTTGGCCAAAGTCATTACAATTGTTGGGCAAAGTCATTTTTAGAGGTCGGATAAGTGATTAACAGTGGTTGGCAAAGTCATTTAAATTGTTGGGCAAAATTATTTTTAGAGGTCGGATAATTTATTAAAAGTGTTTGGCAAAGTCATTTCAATTGTTTGGCAAAGTCATTTTTAGTGGTCGGATAAGTGATTAACAGTGGTTGGCAAAGTCATTACAATTGTTGGGCAAAGTCATTTTTAGAGGTCGCATAAGTGATTAACAGTGGTTGGCAAAGTCACTCCAATTGTTGGACAAAGTTATTTTTAGAGGTCGGATTAGTGATAAACAGTGGTTGGCAAAGTCATTACAATTGTTGGGCAAAGTCATTTTTAGTGGTCGGATAAGTGATTAACAGTGGTTGTCAAAGTCATTACAATTGTTGGGCAAAGTCATTTTTAGAGGTCGGATAAGTGATTAACAGTGGTTGGCAAAGTCATTTAAATTGTTGGGCAAAGTCATTTTTAGAGGTCGGATAGGTTATTAACAGTGGTTTGCAAAGGCATTACAATTGTTTGCCAAAGTCATTACAATTGTTGGGCAAAGTCATTTTTAGTGGTCGGATAAGTTATTAACAGTGGTTTGCAAAGTCATTACAATTGTTTGCCAAAGTCAATACAATTTTTGGGCAAAGTCATTTTTAGAGGTCGGATAAGTGATTAACAGTGGTTGGCAAAGGCATTTTAAGAGGTCGGATAAGTTATTTACAGTGGTTTGCAAAGGCATTACAATTGTTGGCCAAAGTCATTACAATTGTTGGGCAAAGTCATTTTTAGAGGTCGGATAAGTGATTAACAGTGGTTGGCAAAGTCATTTAAATTGTTGGGCAAAATTATTTTTAGAGGTCGGATAATTTATTAAAAGTGGATGGCAAAGTCATTTAAATTGTTGGGCAAAGTTATTTTAAGAGGTCGGATAATTTATTAAAAGTGTTTGGCAAAGTCATTTCAATTGTTTGGCAAAGTCATTTTTATTGGTTGGATAAGTGATTAACAGTGGTTGGCAAAGTCATTACAATTGTTGGGCAAAGTCATTTTTAGAGGTCGCATAAGTGATTAACAGTGGTTGGCAAAGTCACTACAATTGTTGGACAAAGTTATTTTTAGAGGTCGGATTAGTGATAAACAGTGGTTGGCAAAGTCATTACAATTGTTGGGCAAAGTTGTTTTCACAGGTCGAATAAATGATTAACTGTGGTTGGCAAAGTCTTTACAATTGTTGGGCGATGTCTTTTTTGGAGGCCGGATAAGTGATAAACAGTGGTTGGCAAAGTCATTACAATTGTTGGGCAAAGTCATTTTTACAGGTCGGATAAGTGATTAACAGTGGTTGGCAAAGTCATTACAAATGTTAGGCAAAGTTATTTTTTAGAGGTCGCATAAGTGATTGACAGTGGTTGGCAAAGTCATTTTTAGAGGTCGGATAAGTGATTAACAGTGGTTGGCAAAGGCATAACAATTGTTGGGCAAAGTCATTTTTAGTGGTCGGATAAGTAATTAATAGTGGTTTGCAAAGGCATTACAATTGTTTGCCAAAGTCATTACAATTGTTGGGCAAAGTCATTTTTAGAGGTCGGATAAGTGATTAACAGTGGTTGGCAAAGGCATTACAATTGTTTGCCAAAGTCATTTTAAGAGGTCGGATAAGTTATTAACAGTGGTTTGCAAAGGCATTACAATTGTTTGCCAAAGTCATTACAATTGTTGGGCAAAGTCATTTTTAGAGGTCGGATAAGTGATTAACAGTGGTTGGCAAAGTCATTTAAATTGTTGGGCAAAATTATTTTTAGGGGTCGGATAATTTATTAAAAGTGGATGGCAAAGTCATTTAAATTGTTGGGCAAAGTCATTTTTAGTGGTCGGATAAGTGATTAACAGTGGTTGGCAAAGTCATTACAATTGTTGGGCAAAGTCATTTTTAGAGGTCGCATAAGTGATTAACAGTGGTTGGCAAAGTCACTACAATTGTTGGACAAAGTTATTTTTAGAGGTCGGATTAGTGATAAACAGTGGTTGGCAAAGTCATTACAATTGTTGGGCAAAGTTATTTTCACAGGTCGAATAAATGATTAACTGTGGTTGGCAAAGTCTTTACAATTGATGGGCGAAGTCTTTTTTGGAGGCCGGATAAGTGATTAACAGTGGTTGGCAAAGTCATTTAAATTGTTGGGCAAAGTTATTTTAAGAGGTCGGATAATTTATTAAAAGTGTTTGGCAAAGTCATTTCAATTGTTTGGCAAAGTCATTTTTAGTGGTCGGATAAGTGATTAACAATGGTATGCAAAGTCATTACAATTGTTGGGCAAAGTCATTTTTAGAGGTCGCATAAGTGATTAACAGTGGTTGGCAAAGTCATTACAATTGTTGGACAAAGTTATTTTTAGAGGTCGGATTAGTGATTAACAGTGGTTGGCAAAGGCATTACAATTGTTTGCCAAAGTCATTTCAATTGTTGGGCAAAGTCATTTTTAAGGTCGGATAAGTGATTAACTGTGGTTGGCAAAGTCATTACAATTGTTGGTCAAGGTCATTTTTAGAGGTCGGATAAGTGATTAACAGTGGTGCGCAAAGTCATTACAATTGTTTGGCAAAGTCATTTTTAGAGGTCGGATAAGTGATTAACAGTGGTTGGCAAAGTAATTACAATTGTTAGGCAAAGTAATTTTTAGAGGTCGGATAAGTGATTAACAGTAGTTGGCAAAGTCATTACAATTGTTGGGCAAAGTAATTTTCATAGGTCGAATAAATAATTAACAGTTGTTGGCAAAGTCATTACAATTGTTGGGCTAGTAATTTTCACAGGTCGAATAAATGATTAACTGTGGTTGGCAAAGTCTTTACAATTGTTGGGCGAAGTCTTTTTTGGAGGCCGGATAAGTGATAAACAGTGGTTGGCAAAGTCATTACAATTGTTGGGCAAAGTCATTTTTACAGGTCGGAAAAGTGATTAACAGTGGTTGGCAAAGTCATTACAAATGTTAGGCAAAGTCATTTTTAGAGGTCGCATAAGTGATTGACAGTGGTTGGCAAAGTCATTTTAAGCGGTCGGATAAGTTATTAACTGTGGTTTGCAAAGGCATTACAATTGTTTGCCAAAGTCATTACAATTGTTGGGCAAAGTCATTTTTAGTGGTCGGATAAGTGATTAACAGTGGTTGGCAAAGTCATTACAATTGTTGGGCAAAGTCATTTTTAGAGGTCGGATAAGTGATTAACAGTGGTTGGCAAAGTCATTTAAATTGTTGGGCAAAGTCATTTTTAGAGGTCGGATAGGTTATTAACAGTGGTTTGCAAAGGCATTACAATTGTTTGCCAAAGTCATTACAATTGTTGGGCAAAGTCATTTTTAGTGGTCGGATAAGTTATTAACAGTGGTTTGCAAAGTCATTACAATTGTTTGCCAAAGTCAATACAATTGTTGGGCAAAGTCATTTTTAGAGGTCGCATAAGTGATTAACAGTGGTTGGCAAAGTCACTACAATTGTTGGACAAAGTTATTTTTAGAGGTCGGATTAGTGATAAACAGTGGTTGGCAAAGTCATTACAATTGTTGGGCAAAGTCATTTTTAGTGGTCGGATAAGTGATTAACAGTGGTTGTCAAAGTCATTACAATTGTTGGGCAAAGTCATTTTTAGAGGTCGGATAAGTGATTAACAGTGGATGGCAAAGTCATTTAAATTGTTGGGCAAAGTCATTTTTAGAGGTCGGATAGGTTATTAACAGTGGTTTGCAAAGTCATTACAATTGTTTGCCAAAGTCAATACAATTGTTGGGCAAAGTCATTTTTAGAGGTCGGATAAGTGATTAACAGTGGTTGGCAAAGGCATTTTAAGAGGTCGGATAAGTTATTTACAGTGGTTTGCAAAGGCATTACAATTGTTGGCCAAAGTCATTACAATTGTTGGGCAAAGTCATTTTTAGAGGTCGGATAAGTGATTAACAGTGGTTGGCAAAGTCATTTAAATTGTTGGGCAAAATTATTTTTAGAGGTCGGATAATTTATTAAAAGTGGATGGCAAAGTCATTTCAATTGTTTGGCAAAGTCATTTTTAGTGGTTGGATAAGTGATTAACAGTGGTTGGCAAAGTCATTACAATTGTTGGGCAAAGTCATTTTTAGAGGTCGCATAAGTGATTAACAGTGGTTGGCAAAGTCACTACAATTGTTGGACAAAGTTATTTTTAGAGGTCGGATTAGTGATAAACAGTGGTTGGCAAAGTCATTACAATTGTTGGGCAAAGTTATTTTCACAGGTCGAATAAATGATTAACTGTGGTTGGCAAAGTCTTTACAATTGTTGGGCGAAGTCTTTTTTGGAGGCCGGATAAGTGATAAACAGTGGTTGGCAAAGTCATTACAATTGTTGGGCAAAGTCATTTTTACAGGTCGGATAAGTGATTAACAGTGGTTGGCAAAGTCATTACAAATGTTAGGCAAAGTTATTTTTTAGAGGTCGCATAAGTGATTGACAGTGGTTGGCAAAGTCATTTTTAGAGGTCGGATAAGTGATTAACAGTGGTTGGCAAAGGCATAACAATTGTTGGGCAAAGTCATTTTTAGTGGTCGGATAAGTTATTAACAGTGGTTTGCAAAGGCATTACAATTGTTTGCCAAAGTCATTACAATTGTTGGGCAAAGTCATTTTTAGAGGTCGGATAAGTGATTAACAGTGGTTGGCAAAGGCATTACAATTGTTTGCCAAAGTCATTTTAAGAGGTCGGATAAGTTATTAACAGTGGTTTGCAAAGGCATTACAATTGTTTGCCAAAGTCATTACAATTGTTGGGCAAAGTCATTTTTAGAGGTCGGATAAGTGATTAACAGTGGTTGGCAAAGTCATTTAAATTGTTGGGCAAAATTATTTTTAGAGGTCGGATAATTTATTAAAAGTGGATGGCAAAGTCATTTTAATTGTTGGGCAAAGTCATTTTTAGTGGTCGGATAAGTGATTAACAGTGGTTGGCAAAGTCATTACAATTGTTGGGCAAAGTCATTTTTAGAGGTCGCATAAGTGATTAACAGTGGTTGGCAAAGTCACTACAATTGTTGGACAAAGTTATTTTTAGAGTTCGGATTAGTGATAAACAGTGGTTGGCAAAGTCATTACAATTGTTGGGCAAAGTTATTTTCACAGGTCGAATAAATGATTAACTGTGGTTGGCAAAGTCTTTACAATTGATGGGCGAAGTCTTTTTTGGAGGCCGGATAAGTGATTAACAGTGGTTGGCAAAGTCATTTAAATTGTTGGGCAAAGTTATTTTAAGAGGTCGGATAATTTATTAAAAGTGTTTGGCAAAGTCATTTCAATTGTTTGGCAAAGTCATTTTTAGTGGTCGGATAAGTGATTAACAATGGTATGCAAAGTCATTACAATTGTTGGGCAAAGTCATTTTTAGAGGTCGCATAAGTGATTAACAGTGGTTGGCAAAGTCATTACAATTGTTGGACAAAGTTATTTTTAGAGGTCGGATTAGTGATTAACAGTGGTTGGCAAAGGCATTACAATTGTTTGCCAAAGTCATTTCAATTGTTGGGCAAAGTCATTTTTAAGGTCGGATAAGTGATTAACTGTGGTTGGCAAAGTCATTACAATTGTTGGTCAAGGTCATTTTTAGAGGTCGGATAAGTGATTAACAGTGGTGCGCAAAGTCATTACAATTGTTTGGCAAAGTCATTTTTAGAGGTCGGATAAGTGATTAACAGTGGTTGGCAAAGTAATTACAATTGTTAGGCAAAGTAATTTTTAGAGGTCGGATAAGTGATTAACAGTAGTTGGCAAAGTCATTACAATTGTTGGGCAAAGTAATTTTCACAGGTCGAATAAATAATTAACAGTTGTTGGCAAAGTCATTACAATTGTTGGGCTAGTAATTTTCACAGGTCGAATAAATGATTAACTGTGGTTGGCAAAGTCTTTACAATTGTTGGGCGAAGTCTTTTTTGGAGGCCGGATAAGTGATAAACAGTGGTTGGCAAAGTCATTACAATTGTTGGGCAAAGTCATTTTTACAGGTCGGATAAGTGATTAACAGTGGTTGGCAAAGTCATTACAAATGTTAGGCAAAGTCATTTTTAGAGGTCGCATAAGTGATTGACAGTGGTTGGCAAAGTCATTTTAAGCGGTCGGATAAGTTATTAACTGTGGTTTGCAAAGGCATTACAATTGTTTGCCAAAGTCATTACAATTGTTGGGCAAAGTCATTTTTAGTGGTCGGATAAGTGATTAACAGTGGTTGTCAAAGTCATTACAATTGTTGGGCAAAGTCATTTTTAGAGGTCGGATAAGTGATTAAAAGTGTTTGGCAAAGTCATTTAAATTGTTGGGCAAAGTCATTTTTAGAGGTCGGATAGGTTATTAACAGTGGTTTGCAAAGGCATTACAATTGTTTGCCAAAGTCATTACAATTGTTGGGCAAAGTCATTTTTAGTGGTCGGATAAGTTATTAACAGTGGTTTGCAAAGTCATTACAATTGTTTGCCAAAGTCAATACAATTGTTGGGCAAAGTCATTTTTAGAGGTCGGATAAGTGATTAACAGTGGTTGGCAAAGGAATTTTTAAGAGGTCGGATAAGTTTTTAACAGTGGTTTTGCAAAGGCATTACAATTGTTGGCCAAAGTCATTACAATTGTTGGGCAAAGTCATTTTTAGAGGTCGGATAAGTGATTAACAGTGGTTGGCAAAGTCATTTAAATTGTTGGGCAAAATTATTTTTAGAGGTCGGATAATTTATTAAAAGTGGATGGCAAAGTCATTTAAATTGTTGGGCAAAGTTATTTTAAGAGGTCGGATAATTTATTAAAAGTGTTTGGCAAAGTCATTTCAATTGTTTGGCAAAGTCATTTTTAGTGGTCGGATAAGTGATTAACAGTGGTTGGCAAAGTCATTACAATTGTTGGGCAAAGTCATTTTTAGAGGTCGCATAAGTGATTAACAGTGGTTGGCAAAGTCACTACAATTGTTGGACAAAGTTATTTTTAGAGGTCGGATTAGTGATAAACAGTGGTTGGCAAAGTCATTACAATTGTTGGGCAAAGTCATTTTTAGTGGTCGGATAAGTGATTAACAGTGGTTGTCAAAGTCATTACAATTGTTGGGCAAAGTCATTTTTAGAGGTCGGATAAGTGATTAACAGTGGTTGGCAAAGTCATTTAAATTGTTGGGCAAAGTCATTTTTAGAGGTCGGATAGGTTATTAACAGTGGTTTGCAAAGGCGTTACAATTGTTTGCCAAAGTCATTACAATTGTTGGGCAAAGTCATTTTTAGTGGTCGGATAAGTTATTAACAGTGGTTTGCAAAGTCATTACAATTGTTTGCCAAAGTCAATACAATTGTTGGGCAAAGTCATTTTTAGAGGTCGGATAAGTGATTAACAGTGGTTGGCAAAGGCATTTTAAGAGGTCGGATAAGTTATTTACAGTGGTTTGCAAAGGCATTACAATTGTTGGCCAAAGTCATTACAATTGTTGGGCAAAGTCATTTTTAGAGGTCGGATAAGTGATTAAAAGTGTTTGGCAAAGTCATTTCAATTGTTTGGCAAAGTCATTTTTAGTGGTTGGATAAGTGATTAACAGTGGTTGGCAAAGTCATTACAATTGTTGGGCAAAGTCATTTTTAGAGGTCGCATAAGTGATTAACAGTGGTTGGCAAAGTCACTACAATTGTTGGACAAAGTTATTTTTAGAGGTCGGATTAGTGATAAACAGTGGTTGGCAAAGTCATTACAATTGTTGGGCAAAGTTATTTTCACAGGTCGAATAAATGATTAACTATGGTTGGCAAAGTCTTTACAATTGTTGGGCGAAGTCTTTTTTGGAGGCCGGATAAGTGATAAACAGTGGTTGGCAAAGTCATTACAAATGTTAGGCAAAAGTATTTTTTAGAGGTCGCATAAGTGATTGACAGTGGTTGGCAAAGTCATTTTTAGAGGTCGGATAAGTGATTAACAGTGGTTGGCAAAGGCATAACAATTGTTGGGCAAAGTCATTTTTAGTGGTCGGATAAGTTATTAACAGTGGTTTGCAAAGGCATTACAATTGTTTGCCAAAGTCATTACAATTGTTGGGCAAAGTCATTTTTAGAGGTCGGATAAGTGATTAACAGTGGTTGGCAAAGGCATTACAATTGTTTGCCAAAGTCATTTTAAGAGGTCGGATAAGTTATTAACAGTGGTTTGCAAAGGCATTACAATTGTTTGCCAAAGTCATTACAATTGTTGGGCAAAGTCATTTTTAGAGGTCGGATAAGTGATTAACAGTGGTTGGCAAAGTCATTTAAATTGTTGGGCAAAATTATTTTTAGAGGTCGGATAATTTATTAAAAGTGGATGGCAAAGTCATTTAAATTGTTGGGCAAAGTCATTTTTAGTGGTCGGATAAGTGATTAACAGTGGTTGGCAAAGTCATTACAATTGTTGGGCAAAGTCATTTTTAGAGGTCGCATAAGTGATCAACAGTGGTTGGCAAAGTCACTACAATTGTTGGACAAAGTTATTTTTAGAGGTCGGATTAGTGATAAACAGTGGTTGGCAAAGTCATTACAATTGTTGGGCAAAGTTATTTTCACAGGTCGAATAAATGATTAACTGTGGTTGGCAAAGTCTTTACAATTGATGGGCGAAGTCTTTTTTGGAGGCCGGATAAGTGATAAACAGTGGTTGGCAAAGTCATTACAATTGTTGGGCAAAGTCATTTTTACAGGTCGGATAAGTGATTAACAGTGGTTGGCAAAGTCATTACAAATGTTAGGCAAAGTTATTTTTTAGAGGTCGCATAAGTGATTGACAGTGGTTGGCAAAGTCATTTTTAGAGGTCGGATAAGTGATTAACAGTGGTTGGCAAAGGCATAACAATTGTTGGGCAAAGTCATTTTTAGTGGTCGGATAAGTTATTAACAGTGGTTTGCAAAGGCATTACAATTGTTTGCCAAAGTCATTACAATTGTTGGGCAAAGTCATTTTTAGAGGTCGGATAAGTGATTAACAGTGGTTGGCAAAGGCATTACAATTGTTTGCCAAAGTCATTTTAAGAGGTCGGATAAGTTATTAACAGTGGTTTGCAAAGGCATTACAATTGTTTGCCAAAGTCATTACAATTGTTGGGCAAAGTCATTTTTAGAGGTCGGATAAGTGATTAACAGTGGATGGCAAAGTCATTTAAATTGTTGGGCAAAATTATTTTAAGCGGTCGGATAATTTATTAAAAGTGTTTGGCAAAGTCATTTCAATTGTTTGGCAAAGTCATTATTAGTGGTCGGATAAGTGATTAACAGTGGTTGGCAAAGTCATTACAATTGTTGGGCAAAGTAATTTTTACAGGTCGGATAAGTGATTAACAATGGTATGCAAAGTCATTACAATTGTTGGGCAAAGTCATTTTTAGAGGTCGCATAAGTGATTAACAGTGGTTGGCAAAGTCATTACAATTGTTGGACAAAGTTATTTTTTAGAGGTCGCATAAGTGATTGACAGTGGTTGGCAAAGTCATTTTTAAGGGGTCGGATAAGTGATTAACAGTGGTTGGCAAAGGCATAACAATTGTTGGGCAAAGTCATTTTTAGTGGTCGGATAAGTTATTAACAGTGGTTTGCAAAGGCATTACAATTGTTTGCCAAAGTCATTACAATTGTTGGGCAAAGTCATTTTTAGAGGTCGGATAAGTGATTAACAGTGGTTGGCAAAGGCATTACAATTGTTTGCCAAAGTCATTTTAAGAGGTCGGATAAGTTATTAACAGTGGTTTGCAAATGCATAACAATTGTTTGCCAAAGTCATTACAATTGTTGGGCAAAGTCATTTTTAGAGGTCGGATAAGTGATTAACAGTGGTTGGCAAAGTCATTTAAATTGTTGGGCAAAATTATTTTTAGAGGTCGGATAATTTATTAAAAGTGGATGGCAAAGTCATTTAAATTGTTGGGCAAAGTTATTTTAAGAGGTCGGATAATTTATTAAAAGTGTTTGGCAAAGTCATTTCAATTGTTGGGCAAAGTCATTTTTAGAGGTCGCATTAGTGATTAACAGTGGTTGGCAAAGTCATTACAATTGTTGGACAAAGTTATTTTAAGAGGTCGGATTAGTGATTAACAGTGGTTGGCAAAGGCATTACAATTGTTTGCCAAAGTCATTTCAATTGTTGGGCAAAGTCATTTTTAAGGTCGGATAAGTGATTAACTGTGGTTGGCAAAGTCATTACAATTGTTGGTCAAGGTCATTTTTAGAGGTCGGATAAGTGATTAACAGTGGTGCGCAAAGTCTTTACAATTGTTTGGCAAAGTCATTTTTAGAGGTCGGATAAGTGATTAACAGTGGTTGGCAAAGTAATTACAATTGTTAGGCAAAGCAATTTTTAGAGGTCGGATAAGTGATTAACAGTGGTTGTCAAAGTCATTACAATTGTTGGGCAAAGTAATTTTCACAGGTCGAATAAATAATTAAGAGTGGTTGGCAAAGTCATTACAATTGTTGGGCTAGTAATTTTCACAGGTCGAATAAATGATTAACTGTGGTTGGCAAAGTCTTTACAATTGTTGGGCGAACTCTTTTTTGGAGGCCGGATAAGTAATAAACAGTGGTTGGCAAAGTCATTACAATTGTTGGGCAAAGTCATTTTTACAGGTCGGATAAGTGATTAACAGTGGTTGGCAAAGTCATTACAAATGTTAGGCAAAGTCATTTTTAGAGGTCGCATAAGTGATTGACAGTGGTTGGCAAAGTCATTTTAAGAGGTCGGATAAGTTATTAACTGTGGTTTGCAAAGGCATTACAATTGTTTGCCAAAGTCATTAAAATTGTTGGGCAAAGTCATTTTTAGTGGTCGGATAAGTGATTAACAGTGGTTGTCAAAGTCATTTAAATTGTTGGGCAAAGTCATTTTTAGAGGTCGGATAGGTTATTAACAGTGGTTTGCAAAGGCATTACAATTGTTTGCCAAAGTCATTACAATTGTTGGGCAAAGTCATTTTTAGTGGTCGGATAAGTTATTAACAGTGGTTTGCAAAGGCATTACAATTGTTTGCCAAAGTCAATACAATTGTTGGGCAAAGTCATTTTTAGAGGTCGGATAAGTGATTAACAGTGGTTGGCAAAGGCATTTTAAGAGGTCGGATAAAATATTAACAGTGGTTTGCAAAGGCATTACAATTGTTGGCCAAAGTCATTACAATTGTTGGGCAAAGTCATTTTTAGAGGTCGGATAAGTGATTAACAGTGTTATAAATCGATCAAATCAGTGTATGGTTTAGAAATTAAAACGTCCAATTTACTTCATGCTTTATCAACAATTTATGAAAAACTTGAACCAACATTTATAAAAAATTCTAGTTTTAAATTGTTAGAAATAATCACAACAAAAAAGCCAAATTTAAGTGGAGCTGGTATACCATCAAATATCATTTTGGAAAAATTTAATCGAGTCAAAGAAAAAGTTATTGCTCCGTATACAAGTACTAATTTGGATATTCAAACACCAAATTTAGATAGTAGAATAGTAAATGATACAATCATTAATGAAGAAAATAACTTCGATGTAGAATCGGTTAAAAAAGATTTTAATTATAAACGTATACGATCTCTAATTGGACGAATTGAAAAGAAGGAAAATGATATTAAGATTCTTCAATTTCATCTTATCAATGATACAACTCCAAGTAAATTGTTTTACAAGAATTTTCCAGAGCCATTTTTGAGTCATGATAGTATTTTTATAGAACGATATAACAATTTTATTCATGAAACTCAAAAAGGTATGATCAATCTATCAATTACAAGATTATCTGAACAAGTTAATTTGTTAAAAGAAAATCAATTAAAGCATAAAAATGAGCTTGTAAAAAATTTTTGTGAAAATAATATTGAAAAAATTAATGAATTGTTGAGTGAGTTAGAAAAAAAACAGATCGAAATTTTCAAAAACGACTTCATCAAGGCCGATGAAAAAGCGAAACGTATTGTGGCAAGACCATTTGTTGTAAAACAGTCGAAAAAAGAATCTGATCCGAAAAAAAAGGAAGTTGAGTCTGATATTATTTTTGACGGTGAAGTTAAAGCGAGAAAAAGCAAATTGGTAAAATCTAAATATCAAAATTTTAAATCAAATACAGAGAAAATAATTAATGTACGAGATCAAAAAACAAATAATCAAAATAATAAAGTGGTTAAAAACACAAGGTTTAGTGAAGTCAAAATTCAAAATAACAATATTCAAAACATTGAAACAAACTCGAATCATAGAGCTAATCAAAACCATGTGTATCAAAACAAAAACAAAAACAAAAGATGTTATTATAGAAATTTTGGTCAATTTAGTAATTATTCAAACAATTTTTCGTATAATTGTCGTAATACTAATTTAGAAAGACAAAGTTTTCATAAAAATTATCATAAACAAAATTTTCATAGAAAAAATTTTTTTAATAATTTCAAAACAAGAGAAAATTACAAGAGTTACCAACAGCAATATAACGCTGAATTGAGTGATCGTGGTGAGTGTCAAGGTCAATTTAGACAATCGTTCAACAATAATAGATATCAACATCACCAAAGACCGCTAAATTTTCGTCGGACATTTATGAACGATCGGAAATTTTAACAATTGAGTCAAATAAGCCTATTTTTAAATTATTGAACTTGGTATTTAGTTATGGTACAATAGATGATTCTCATCAATTATTATATGATGTATGTACAATTTTAAATTTAGGCTTAAAATTTTCTCCTTGTTTAATAAATGATAATTTTGAATTTTATTCTTATCTTTTATCTCAAATCGATTGTAGTATTTCAAACTTTAATTTTGATATTTTTATAAATAAACTAAAAAATTTTAAAACAAATCAAAATATCGATAAAGATTTTGATGAAGATAATTCAACTACACATGTTGATAGTGATAGTTTTGCTTCAAATGATGACAGTAGTCAAGACATTCATGTTTTAAATTTTAATCGTATTTTCGAAGATTATTTAACAAACAGGAAAAGTTATGTCAAAAGGAATAAACAAAATATCCCGATTCAAAGAGAGTCAAATGAATTAAAAAGAAATATAATAAGCAATTTTGCAAGTCAATCAGAATTTAATCCAAATAATGTTAATTTAACCGATTCTCAAATTAGCTCTCTTCAAAAATTCATCAAAATCAAACCGTTCAAAATCACTCAGTGTGATAAAAATGTGGGTACAATTTTAATGTCCAATGAAGATTATCATCAGTTATGCACCCAACATCTGAATAATAATTCAACGTATGAAACTTTAAATTTTGACCCACTTGAAACAACTATAGACACGATTAATTCGAAATTAACCCAACTATTTAAAAATGGAAATATTTCAGACAAGTTATTTAAAAAGTTTAAATTACACGGTGAATACAAGAGTGGCAACTTTCGCATTCTTGCGAAAATACATAAATCAAAATTCGGAATAAGACCAATAATTAATTCTATTAAGCATCCAACTGGTATTTTGAGTGAATTTATAGATATTTTTTTACAACCGTTGGTGAAAAATTGTGGTACAGTGATTAGAGACTCCCAGGAGGTCTTGCAAATATTGGAAAATTTTCAAATTAATAATAGTAAAAATGTCTATCTATACTCGTGCGACTTCGAATCACTTTATACCAACATAAATCCATTACATGCAACAAATACAATTTGTGAATTTTTTTCAAATTCAAGTTATGAGTTTAATTTACATTTGGATTTAATTGGTTTCAGAGAAATAATGTTATTAGTTTTTAACAATGGGATATTTAAATTTCAAGAGCAAAATTTCAAACAAACTATTGGTCTTCCAATGGGTTGTAAATGCGGACCAACCGTCGCGAACTTTTATCTGTATCTTTTAGAAAAGAATTGGCTTAGTTTAAATTCAGTAATTTTATATAAACGTTTCATTGACGACATTTTGATTATTTCAGCATTTGAAATAAATCTGGAAGACTTGGAAAAACAATTTATTTATTTAAAATTAAACATAATCAAAGGTCACAGTGTTACATTTTTGGACTTAAAATTAAGTTTCGATCCTTTTTTGTGTTTAATTAAGTCTGATTTGTATATTAAACCAACAAATTGTCAACCATATCTTTTAACATCATCTAACCACCCGAGTCACATTTTCGATAATATTCCAACGTCACTGTTTATTCGTATTCGGAGGATTTGTTCGTCATTAATCGACTATTTGTCTAATTCGCGCAATTTGTTAATCCATTTGTTGAAAAAGGGCTATTGTTATAAGAAAATAAGCGGTATTGCTAGACAAGTTGGAGAATTAGACCGTTCAGCTTTACTACCGTATAAAAACAAAGAAAAAAACGAAGCAAATACTAAGTTAAAAATGTTTTTTAATTTTGATAAAAATTTATTTAATTTCAAAAAAATTGTAAATGATTCATTTTTTAAAATTAAAATAGATTCAGATTATTGTGAGTTTTTTAAGAATAAAAATTTGTTGTTTGTAAACAAAATAAATCAAAATCTAGGGTCAATTTTAATTCATAATTTTAAATTTGAATCAAAAAATGAAAAGTTTTTTTGTAAAAAGTGTTCTAATTTAAATTGTAAAATTTGTTGTTTCTTATTTGAATCTTATTATTTAAAATTTTCTAATGTGTATATACCTATTAAAAGTAACAGTGATTGTAATTCAGTAGGTTGTGTTTATATAATCAAGTGTAAAAAATGTAATTTGTTTTATGTAGGTGAAACAAGTAAAAATTGTAAAACAAGAATTTATCAACATTTGAATAACATTGCACGGTTTAGAAAAAACATTGTAAAAAGTCTTGAAAATTTTGACTCTAACTCAGAGATAGCAAACCATTTTGGTAAAGTAGATCATGATACACATGACTTTGTTTTTGTTATTTTCAAAAGTAATCTAATTGATGATTCAATTAGAAAATCAGTAGAGACTGAATTAATACATTTATTCAATTGTTTAAAAATTCCTTTAATTAACCAAAAAATACCTAATTATCAATTCATAAAAACATTATCCTTTTTGTAAACAATTAAAATTAAATTAATTTAATAAACAATGTTGTTTGTAAAGTTAAATTAATTCTTCTTTGAAATGAAAATAAAATTTATTTATTTATAATTTATTTTGAAAAAATGTGGAAATATATTTTTTAGAAAAAAATTTTTTGTGTAAAAAAACTAAAAAATTGATTTTTTCTTTTAGATTGTCCTGAAGAAGGCAAAATATTGCCGAAACGCGTCGACATAGACAATAATTTTGTATATATATTTAAAAATTTTATATTTTTTAAATAAAAGTTTTTTGTAAAAAAAACTTCAATCGTTTTTATTTTGTTTAATACAATTGTTGGGCAAAGTAATTTTTACAGGTCGGATAAGTGATTAACAATGGTATGCAAAGTCATTACAATTGTTGGGCAAAGTCATTTTTAGAGGTCGCATAAGTGATTAACAGTGGTTGGCAAAGTCATTACAATTGTTGGACAAAGTTATTTTTTAGAGGTCGCATAAGTGATTGACAGTGGTTGGCAAAGTCATTTTTAGAGGTCGGATAAGTGATTAACAGTGGTTGGCAAAGGCATAACAATTGTTGGGCAAAGTCATTTTTAGTGGTCGGATAAGTTATTAACAGTGGTTTGCAAATGCATAACAATTGTTTGCCAAAGTCATTACAATTGTTGGGCAAAGTCATTTTTAGAGGTCGGATAAGTGATTAACAGTGGTTGGCAAAGTCATTTAAATTGTTGGGCAAAATTATTTTTAGAGGTCGGATAATTTATTAACAGTGGTTTGCAAATGCATAACAATTGTTTGCCAAAGTCATTACAATTGTTGGGCAAAGTCATTTTTAGAGGTCGGATAAGTGATTAACAGTGGTTGGCAAAGTCATTTAAATTGTTGGGCAAAATTATTTTTAGAGGTCGGATAATTTATTAAAAGTGGATGGCAAAGTCATTTAAATTGTTGGGCAAAGTTATTTTAAGAGGTCGGATAATTTATTAAAAGTGTTTGGCAAAGTCATTTCAATTGTTTGGCAAAGTCATTTTTAGTGGTCGGATAAGTGATTAACAGTGGTTGGCAAAGTCATTACAATTGTTGGGCAAAGTAATTTTTACAGGTCGGATAAGTGATTAACAATGGTATGCAAAGTCATTACAATTGTTGGGCAAAGTCATTTTTAGAGGTCGCATAAGTGATTAACAGTGGTTGGCAAAGTCATTACAATTGTTGGACAAAGTTATTTTAAGAGGTCGGATTAGTGATTAACAGTGGTTGGCAAAGGCATTACAATTGTTTGCCAAAGTCATTTCAATTGTTGGGCAAAGTCATTTTTAAGGTCATATAAGTGATTAACTGTGGTTGGCAAAGTCATTACAATTGTTGGTCAAGGTCATTTTTAGAGGTCGGATAAGTGATTAACAGTGGTGCGCAAAGTCATTACAATTGTTTGGCAAAGTCATTTTTAGAGGTCGGATAAGTGATTAACAGTGGTTGGCAAAGTAATTACAATTGTTAGGCAAAGCAATTTTTAGAGGTCGGATAAGTGATTAACAGTGGTTGTCAAAGTCATTACAATTGTTGGGCAAAGTAATTTTCACAGGTCGAATAAATAATTAACAGTGGTTGGCAAAGTCATTACAATTGTTGGGCTAGTAATTTTCACAGGTCGAATAAATGATTAACTGTGGTTGGCAAAGTCTTTACAATTGTTGGGCGAACTCTTTTTTGGAGGCCGGATAAGTGATAAACAGTGGTTGGCAAAGTCATTACAATTGTTGGGCAAAGTCATTTTTACAGGTCGGATAAGTGATTAACAGTGGTTGGCAAAGTCATTACAAATGTTAGGCAAAGTCATTTTTAGAGGTCGCATAAGTGATTGACAGTGGTTGGCAAAGTCATTTTAAGAGGTCGGATAAGTTATTAACTGTGGTTTGCAAAGGCATTACAATTGTTTGCCAAAGTCATTACAATTGTTGGGCAAAGTCATTTTTAGTGGTCGGATAAGTGATTAACAGTGGTTGTCAAAGTCATTTAAATTGTTGGGCAAAGTCATTTTTAGAGGTCGGATAGGTTATTAACAGTGGTTTGCAAAGGCATTACAATTGTTTGCCAAAGTCATTACAATTGTTGGGCAAAGTCATTTTTAGTGGTCGGATAAGTTATTAACAGTGGTTTGCAAAGGCATTACAATTGTTTGCCAAAGTCAATACAATTGTTGGGCAAAGTCATTTTTAGAGGTCGGATAAGTGATTAACAGTGGGTTGCAAAGGCATTTTAAGAGGTCGGATAAAATATTAACAGTGGTTTGCAAAGGCATTACAATTGTTGGCCAAAGTCATTACAATTGTTGGGCAAAGTCATTTTTAGAGGTCGGATAAGTGATTAACAGTGGTTGGCAAAGTCACTCCAATTGTTGGACAAAGTTATTTTTAGAGGTCGGATTAGTGATAAACAGTGGTTGGCAAAGTCATTACAATTGTTGGGCAAAGTTATTTTCACAGGTCGAATAAATGATTAACTGTGGTTGGCAAAGTCTTTACAATTGTTGGGCGAAGTCTTTTTTGGAGGCCGGATAAGTGATAAACAGTGGTTGGCAAAGTCATTACAATTGTTGGGCAAAGTCATTTTTACAGGTCGGATAAGTGATTAACAGTGGTTGGCAAAGTCATTACAAATGTTAGGCAAAGTTATTTTTTAGAGGTCGCATAAGTGATTGACAGTGGTTGGCAAAGTCATTTTTAGAGGTCGGATAAGTGATTAACAGTGGTTGGCAAAGGCATAACAATTGTTGGGCAAAGTCATTTTTAGTGGTCGGATAAGTTATTAACAGTGGTTTGCAAAGGCATTACAATTGTTTGCCAAAGTCATTACAATTGTTGGGCAAAGTCATTTTTAGAGGTCGCATAAGTGATTAACAGTGGTTGGCAAAGGCATTACATTTGTTTGCCAAAGTCATTTTAAGAGGTCGGATAAGTTATTAACAGTGGTTTGCAAAGGCATTACAATTGTTTGCCAAAGTCATTACAATTGTTGGGCAAAGTCATTTTTAGAGGTCGGATAAGTGATTAACAGTGGTTGGCAAAGTCATTTAAATTGTTGGGCAAAATTATTTTTAGAGGTCGGATAATTTATTAAAAGTGGATGGCAAAGTCATTTAAATTGTTGGGCAAAATTATTTTAAGAGGTCGGATAATTTATTAAAAGTGTTTGGCAAAGTCATTTCAATTGTTTGGCAAAGTCATTTTTAGTGGTCGGATAAGTGATTAACAGTGGTTGGCAAAGGCATAACAATTGTTGGGCAAAGTCATTTTTAGTGGTCGGATAAGTTATTAACAGTGGTTTGCAAAGGCATTACAATTGTTTGCCAAAGTCATTACAATTGTTGGGCAAAGTCATTTTTACAGGTCGGATAAGTGATTAACAATGGTATGCAAAGTCATTACAATTGTTGGGCAAAGTCATTTTTAGAGGTCGCATAAGTGATTAACAGTGGTTGGCAAAGTCATTACAATTGTTGGACAAAGTTATTTTAAGAGGTCGGATTAGTGATTAACAGTGGTTGGCAAAGGCATTACAATTGTTTGCCAAAGTCATTTCAATTGTTGGGCAAAGTCATTTTTAAGGTCATATAAGTGATTAACTGTGGTTGGCAAAGTCATTACAATTGTTGGTCAAGGTCATTTTTAGAGGTCGGATAAGTGATTAACAGTGGTGCGCAAAGTCATTACAATTGTTTGGCAAAGTCATTTTTAGAGGTCGGATAAGTGATTAACAGTGGTTGGCAAAGTAATTACAATTGTTAGGCAAAGCAATTTTTAGAGGTCGGATAAGTGATTAACAGTGGTTGTCAAAGTCATTACAATTGTTGGGCAAAGTAATTTTCACAGGTCGAATAAATAATTAACAGTGGTTGGCAAAGTCATTACAATTGTTGGGCTAGTAATTTTCACAGGTCGAATAAATGATTAACTGTGGTTGGCAAAGTCTTTACAATTGTTGGGCGAACTCTTTTTTGGAGGCCGGATAAGTGATAAACAGTGGTTGGCAAAGTCATTACAATTGTTGGGCAAAGTCATTTTTACAGGTCGGATAAGTGATTAACAGTGGTTGGCAAAGTCATTACAAATGTTAGGCAAAGTCATTTTTAGAGGTCGCATAAGTGATTGACAGTGGTTGGCAAAGTCATTTTAAGAGGTCGGATAAGTTATTAACTGTGGTTTGCAAAGGCATTACAATTGTTTGCCAAAGTCATTACAATTGTTGGGCAAAGTCATTTTTAGTGGTCGGATAAGTGATTAACAGTGGTTGTCAAAGTCATTTAAATTGTTGGGCAAAGTCATTTTTAGAGGTCGGATAGGTTATTAACAGTGGTTTGCAAAGGCATTACAATTGTTTGCCAAAGTCATTACAATTGTTGGGCAAAGTCATTTTTAGTGGTCGGATAAGTTATTAACAGTGGTTTGCAAAGGCATTACAATTGTTTGCCAAAGTCAATACAATTGTTGGGCAAAGTCATTTTTAGAGGTCGGATAAGTGATTAACAGTGGGTTGCAAAGGCATTTTAAGAGGTCGGATAAAATATTAACAGTGGTTTGCAAAGGCATTACAATTGTTGGCCAAAGTCATTACAATTGTTGGGCAAAGTCATTTTTAGAGGTCGGATAAGTGATTAACAGTGGTTGGCAAAGTCACTCCAATTGTTGGACAAAGTTATTTTTAGAGGTCGGATTAGTGATAAACAGTGGTTGGCAAAGTCATTACAATTGTTGGGCAAAGTTATTTTCACAGGTCGAATAAATGATTAACTGTGGTTGGCAAAGTCTTTACAATTGTTGGGCGAAGTCTTTTTTGGAGGCCGGATAAGTGATAAACAGTGGTTGGCAAAGTCATTACAATTGTTGGGCAAAGTCATTTTTACAGGTCGGATAAGTGATTAACAGTGGTTGGCAAAGTCATTACAAATGTTAGGCAAAGTTATTTTTTAGAGGTCGCATAAGTGATTGACAGTGGTTGGCAAAGTCATTTTTAGAGGTCGGATAAGTGATTAACAGTGGTTGGCAAAGGCATAACAATTGTTGGGCAAAGTCATTTTTAGTGGTCGGATAAGTTATTAACAGTGGTTTGCAAAGGCATTACAATTGTTTGCCAAAGTCATTACAATTGTTGGGCAAAGTCATTTTTAGAGGTCGCATAAGTGATTAACAGTGGTTGGCAAAGGCATTACATTTGTTTGCCAAAGTCATTTTAAGAGGTCGGATAAGTTATTAACAGTGGTTTGCAAAGGCATTACAATTGTTTGCCAAAGTCATTACAATTGTTGGGCAAAGTCATTTTTAGAGGTCGGATAAGTGATTAACAGTGGTTGGCAAAGTCATTTAAATTGTTGGGCAAAATTATTTTTAGAGGTCGGATAATTTATTAAAAGTGGATGGCAAAGTCATTTAAATTGTTGGGCAAAATTATTTTAAGAGGTCGGATAATTTATTAAAAGTGTTTGGCAAAGTCATTTCAATTGTTTGGCAAAGTCATTTTTAGTGGTCGGATAAGTGATTAACAGTGGTTGGCAAAGGCATAACAATTGTTGGGCAAAGTCATTTTTAGTGGTCGGATAAGTTATTAACAGTGGTTTGCAAAGGCATTACAATTGTTTGCCAAAGTCATTACAATTGTTGGGCAAAGTCATTTTTAGAGGTCGGATAAGTGATTAACAGTGGTTGGCAAAGGCATTACATTTGTTTGCCAAAGTCATTTTAAGAGGTCGGATAAGTTATTAACAGTGGTTTGCAAAGGCATTACAATTGTTTGCCAAAGTCATTACAATTGTTGGGCAAAGTCATTTTTAGAGGTCGGATAAGTGATTAACAGTGGTTGGCAAAGTCATTTAAATTGTTGGGCAAAATTATTTTTAGAGGTCGGATAATTTATTAAAAGTGGATGGCAAAGTCATTTAAATTGTTGGGCAAAATTATTTTAAGAGGTCGGATAATTTATTAAAAGTGTTTGGCAAAGTCATTTCAATTGTTTGGCAAAGTCATTTTTAGTGGTCGGATAAGTGATTAACAGTGGTTGGCAAAGTCATTACAATTGTTGGGCAAAGTAATTTTTACAGGTCGGATAAGTGATTAACAATGGTATGCAAAGTCATTACAATTGTTGGGCAAAGTCATTTTTAGAGGTCGCATAAGTGATTAACAGTGGTTGGCAAAGTCATTACAATTGTTGGACAAAGTTATTTTTTAGAGGTCGCATAAGTGATTGACAGTGGTTGGCAAAGTCATTTTTAGAGGTCGGATAAGTGATTAACAGTGGTTGGCAAAGGCATAACAATTGTTGGGCAAAGTCATTTTTAGTGGTCGGATAAGTTATTAACAGTGGTTTGCAAAGGCATTACAATTGTTTGCCAAAGTCATTACAATTGTTGGGCAAAGTCATTTTTAGAGGTCGGATAAGTGATTAACAGTGGTTGGCAAAGGCATTACAATTGTTTGCCAAAGTAATTTTTACAGGTCGGATAAGTGATTAACAATGGTATGCAAAGTCATTACAATTGTTGGGCAAAGTCATTTTTAGAGGTCGCATAAGTGATTAACAGTGGTTGGCAAAGTCATTACAATTGTTGGACAAAGTTATTTTTTAGAGGTCGCATAAGTGATTGACAGTGGTTGGCAAAGTCATTTTTAGAGGTCGGATAAGTGATTAACAGTGGTTGGCAAAGGCATAACAATTGTTGGGCAAAGTCATTTTTAGTGGTCGGATAAGTTATTAACAGTGGTTTGCAAAGGCATTACAATTGTTTGCCAAAGTCATTACAATTGTTGGGCAAAGTCATTTTTAGAGGTCGGATAAGTGATTAACAGTGGTTGGCAAAGGCATTACAATTGTTTGCCAAAGTCATTTTAAGAGGTCGGATAAGTTATTAACAGTGGTTTGCAAAGGCATTACAATTGTTTGCCAAAGTCATTACAATTGTTGGGCAAAGTCATTTTTAGAGGTCGGATAAGTGATTAACAGTGGTTGGCAAAGTCATTTAAACTATTGGGCAAAATTATTTTTAGAGGTCGGATAATTTATTAAAAGTGGATGTCAAAGTCATTTAAATTGTTGGGCAAAGTTATTTTAAGAGGTCGGATAATTTATTAAAAGTGTTTGGCAAAGTCATTTCAATTGTTTGGCAAAGTCATTTTTAGTGGTCGGATAAGTGATTAACAGTGGTTGGCAAAGTCATTTCAATTGTTTGGCAAAGTCATTTTTAGTGGTCGGATAAGTGATTAACAGTGGTTGGCAAAGTCATTACAATTGTTGGGCAAAGTAATTTTTACAGGTCGGATAAGTGATTAACAATGGTATGCAAAGTCATTACAATTGTTGGGCAAAGTCATTTTTAGAGGTCGCATAAGTGATTAACAGTGGTTGGCAAAGTCATTACAATTGTTGGACAAAGTTATTTTAAGAGATCGGATTAGTGATTAACAGTGGTTGGCAAAGGCATTACAATTGTTTGCCAAAGTCATTTCAATTGTTGGGCAAAGTCATTTTTAAGGTCGGATAATTGATTAACTGTGGTTGGCAAAGTCATTACAATTGTTGGTCAAGGTCATTTTTAGAGGTCGGATAAGTGATTAACAGTGGTGCGCAAAGTCATTACAATTGTTGGGCAAAGTAATTTTTACAGGTCGGATAAGTGATTAACAATGGTTAGCAAAGTCATTACAATTGTTTGGCAAAGTCATTTTTAGAGGTCGCATAAGTGATTAACAGTGGTTGGCAAAGTCATTTCAATTGTTGGGCAAAGTCATTTTTAGGGTCGGATAAGTGATTAACTGTGGTTGGCAAAGTCATTACAATTGTTGGGCTAGTAATTTTCACAGGTCGAATAAATGATTAACTGTGGTTGGCAAAGTCTTTACAATTGTTGGGCGAAGTCTTTTTTGGAGGCCGGATAAGTGATAAACAGTGGTTGGCAAAGTCATTACAATTGTTGGGCAAAGTCATTTTTACAGGTCGGATAAGTTATTAACAGTGGTTGGCAAAGTCATTACAAATGTTAGGCAAAGTCATTTTTAGAGGTCGCATAAGTGATTGACAGTGGTTGGCAAAGTCATTTTAAGAGGTCGGATAAGTTATTAACTGTGGTTTGCAAAGGCATTACAATTGTTTGCCAAAGTCATTACAATTGTTGGGCAAAGTCATTTTTAGTGGTCGGATAAGTGATTAACAGTGGTTGTCAAAGTCATTACAATTGTTGGGCAAAGTCATTTTTAGAGGTCGGATAAGTGATTAACAGTGGTTGGCAAAGTCATTTAAATTGTTGGGCAAAGTCATTTTTAGAGGTCGGATAGGTTATTAACAGTGGTTGGCAAAGGCATTACAATTGTTTGCCAAAGTCATTACAATTGTTGGGCAAAGTCATTTTTAGTGGTCGGATAAGTTATTAACAGTGGTTTGCAAAGGCATTACAATTGTTTGCCAAAGTCTATACAATTGTTGGGCAAAGTCATTTTTAGAGGTCGGATAAGTGATTAACAGTGGTTGGCAAAGGCATTTTAAGAGGTCGGATAAGTTATTAACAGTGGTTTGCAAAGGCATTACAATTGTTGGCCAAAGTCATTACAATTGTTGGGCAAAGTCATTTTTAGAGGTCGGATAAGTGATTAACAGTGGTTGGCAAAGTCATTTAAATTGTTGGGGAAAATTATTTTTAGAGGTCGGATAATTTATTAAAAGTGGATGGCAAAGTCATTTAAATTGTTGGGCAAAGTTATTTTAAGAGGTCGGATAATTTATTAAAAGTGTTTGGCAAAGTCATTTCAATTGTTTGGCAAAGTCATTTTTAGTGGTCGGATAAGTGATTAACAGTGGTTGGCAAAGTCATTACAATTGTTGGGCAAAGTCATTTTTAGAGGTCGCATAAGTGATTAACAGTGGTTGGCAAAGTCACTACAATTGTTGGACAAAGTTATTTTTAGAGGTCGGATTAGTGATAAACAGTGGTTGGCAAAGTCATTACAATTGTTGGGCAAAGTTATTTTCACAGGTCGAATAAATGATTAACTGTGGTTGGCAAAGTCTTTACAATTGTTGGGCGAAGTCTTTTTTGGAGGCCGGATAAGTGATAAACAGTGGTTGGCAAAGTCATTACAAATGTTAGGCAAAGTTATTTTTTAGAGGTCGCATAAGTGATTGACAGTGGTTGGCAAAGTCATTTTTAGTGGTCGGATAAGTGATTAACAGTGGTTGGCAAAGTCATTACAATTGTTGGGCAAAGTCATTTTTAGAGGTCGCATAAGTGATTAACAGTGGTTGGCAAAGTCACTACAATTGTTGGACAAAGTTATTTTTAGAGGTCGGATTAGTGATAAACAGTGGTTGGCAAAGTCATTACAATTGTTGGGCAAAGTTATTTTCACAGGTCGAATAAATGATTAACTGTGGTTCGCAAAGTCTTTACAATTGTTGGGCGAAGTCTTTTTTGGAGGCCGGATAAGTGATAAACAGTGGTTGGCAAAGTCATTACAATTGTTGGGCAAAGTCATTTTTACAGGTCGGATAAGTGATTAACAGTGGTTGGCAAAGTCATTACAAATGTTAGGCAAAGTTATTTTTTAGAGGTCGCATAAGTGATTGACAGTGGTTGGCAAAGTCATTTTTAGAGGTCGGATAAGTATTTAACAGTGGTTGGCAAAGGCATAACAATTGTTTGCCAAAGTCATTTTAAGAGGTCGGATAAGTTATTAACAGTGGTTTGCAAAGGCATTACAATTGTTTGCCAAAGTCATTACAATTGTTGGGCAAAGTCATTTTTAGTAGTCGGATAAGTGATTAACAGTGGTTGGCAAAGTCATTACAATTGTTGGGTAAGGTCATTTTTAGAGGTCGGATAAGTGATTAACAGTGGTTGGCAAAGTCATTAGAATTGTTATCCTAAGTCATTACAATTGTTTTCCAAAGTCAATACAATTGTTGGGCAAAGTTATTGTTAGAGATCGGATATGTTATTAACAGTGTTTGGCAAAGTCATTACAATTTTTGGCAAAGTAATTTTCACAGGTCGAATAAATGATTAACTGTGGTTGGCAAAGTCTTTACAATTGTTGGGCGAAGTCTTTTTTGGAGGCCGGATAAGTGATAAACAGTGGTTGGCAAAGTCATTACAATTGTTGGGCAAAGTCATTTTTACAGGTCGGATAAGTGATTAACAGTGGTTGGCAAAGTCATTACAAATGTTAGGCAAAGTCATTTTTAGAGGTCGCATAAGTGATTGACAGTGGTTGGCAAAGTCATTTTAAGAGGTCGGATAAGTTATTAACTGTGGTTTGCAAAGGCATTACAATTGTTTGCCAAAGTCATTACAATTGTTGGGCAAAGTCATTTTTAGTGGTCGGATAAGTGATTAACAGTGGTTGGCAAAGTCATTACAATTGTTGGGCAAAGTCATTTTTAGAGGTCGGATAAGTGATTAACAGTGGTTGGCAAAGTCATTTAAATTGTTGGGCAAAGTCATTTTTAGAGGTCGGATAGGTTATTATCAGTGGTTTGCAAAGGCATTTCAATTTTTCGCCAAAGTCATTTAAATTGTTGGGGAAAATTATTTTTAGAGGTCGGATAATTTATTAAAAGTGGATGGCAAAGTCATTTAAATTGTTGGGCAAAGTTATTTTAAGAGGTCGGATAATTTATTAAAAGTGTTTGGCAAAGTCATTTCAATTGTTTGGCAAAGTCATTTTTAGTGGTCGGATAAGTGATTAACAGTGGTTGGCAAAGTCATTACAATTGTTGGGCAAAGTCATTTTTAGAGGTCGCATAAGTGATTAACAGTGGTTGGCAAAGTCACTACAATTGTTGGACAAAGTTATTTTTAGAGGTCGGATTAGTGATAAACAGTGGTTGGCAAAGTCATTACAATTGTTGGGCAAAGTTATTTTCACAGGTCGAATAAATGATTAACTGTGGTTGGCAAAGTCTTTACAATTGTTGGGCGAAGTCTTTTTTGGAGGCCGGATAAGTGATAAACAGTGGTTGGCAAAGTCATTACAAATGTTAGGCAAAGTTATTTTTTAGAGGTCGCATAAGTGATTGACAGTGGTTGGCAAAGTCATTTTTAGTGGTCGGATAAGTGATTAACAGTGGTTGGCAAAGTCATTACAATTGTTGGGCAAAGTCATTTTTAGAGGTCGCATAAGTGATTAACAGTGGTTGGCAAAGTCACTACAATTGTTGGACAAAGTTATTTTTAGAGGTCGGATTAGTGATAAACAGTGGTTGGCAAAGTCATTACAATTGTTGGGCAAAGTTATTTTCACAGGTCGAATAAATGATTAACTGTGGTTCGCAAAGTCTTTACAATTGTTGGGCGAAGTCTTTTTTGGAGGCCGGATAAGTGATAAACAGTGGTTGGCAAAGTCATTACAATTGTTGGGCAAAGTCATTTTTACAGGTCGGATAAGTGATTAACAGTGGTTGGCAAAGTCATTACAAATGTTAGGCAAAGTTATTTTTTAGAGGTCGCATAAGTGATTGACAGTGGTTGGCAAAGTCATTTTTAGAGGTCGGATAAGTGATTAACAGTGGTTGGCAAAGGCATAACAATTGTTTGCCAAAGTCATTTTAAGAGGTCGGATAAGTTATTAACAGTGGTTTGCAAAGGCATTACAATTGTTTGCCAAAGTCATTACAATTGTTGGGCAAAGTCATTTTTAGTAGTCGGATAAGTGATTAACAGTGGTTGGCAAAGTCATTACAATTGTTGGGTAAGGTCATTTTTAGAGGTCGGATAAGTGATTAACAGTGGTTGGCAAAGTCATTAGAATTGTTATCCTAAGTCATTACAATTGTTTTCCAAAGTCAATACAATTGTTGGGCAAAGTTATTGTTAGAGGTCGGATATGTTATTAACAGTGTTTGGCAAAGTCATTACAATTTTTGGCAAAGTAATTTTCACAGGTCGAATAAATGATTAACTGTGGTTGGCAAAGTCTTTACAATTGTTGGGCGAAGTCTTTTTTGGAGGCCGGATAAGTGATAAACAGTGGTTGGCAAAGTCATTACAATTGTTGGGCAAAGTCATTTTTACAGGTCGGATAAGTGATTAACAGTGGTTGGCAAAGTCATTACAAATGTTAGGCAAAGTCATTTTTAGAGGTCGCATAAGTGATTGACAGTGGTTGGCAAAGTCATTTTAAGAGGTCGGATAAGTTATTAACTGTGGTTTGCAAAGGCATTACAATTGTTTGCCAAAGTCATTACAATTGTTGGGCAAAGTCATTTTTAGTGGTCGGATAAGTGATTAACAGTGGTTGGCAAAGTCATTTCAATTGTTTGGCAAAGTCATTTTTAGTGGTCGGATAAGTGATTAACAGTGGTTGGCAAAGTCATTACAATTGTTGGGCAAAGTCATTTTTAGAGGTCGCATAAGTGATTAACAGTGGTTGGCAAAGTCACTACAATTGTTGGACAAAGTTATTTTTAGAGGTCGGATTAGTGATAAACAGTGGTTGGCAAAGTCATTACAATTGTTGGGCAAAGTTATTTTCACAGGTCGAATAAATGATTAACTGTGGTTGGCAAAGTCTTTACAATTGTTGGGCGAAGTCTTTTTTGGAGGCCGGATAAGTGATAAACAGTGGTTGGCAAAGTCATTACAAATGTTAGGCAAAGTTATTTTTTAGAGGTCGCATAAGTGATTGACAGTGGTTGGCAAAGTCATTTTTAGTGGTCGGATAAGTGATTAACAGTGGTTGGCAAAGTCATTACAATTGTTGGGCAAAGTCATTTTTAGAGGTCGCATAAGTGATTAACAGTGGTTGGCAAAGTCACTACAATTGTTGGACAAAGTTATTTTTAGAGGTCGGATTAGTGATAAACAGTGGTTGGCAAAGTCATTACAATTGTTGGGCAAAGTTATTTTCACAGGTCGAATAAATGATTAACTGTGGTTCGCAAAGTCTTTACAATTGTTGGGCGAAGTCTTTTTTGGAGGCCGGATAAGTGATAAACAGTGGTTGGCAAAGTCATTACAATTGTTGGGCAAAGTCATTTTTACAGGTCGGATAAGTGATTAACAGTGGTTGGCAAAGTCATTACAAATGTTAGGCAAAGTTATTTTTTAGAGGTCGCATAAGTGATTGACAGTGGTTGGCAAAGTCATTTTTAGAGGTCGGATAAGTGATTAACAGTGGTTGGCAAAGGCATAACAATTGTTTGCCAAAGTCATTTTAAGAGGTCGGATAAGTTATTAACAGTGGTTTGCAAAGGCATTACAATTGTTTGCCAAAGTCATTACAATTGTTGGGCAAAGTCATTTTTAGTAGTCGGATAAGTGATTAACAGTGGTTGGCAAAGTCATTACAATTGTTGGGTAAGGTCATTTTTAGAGGTCGGATAAGTGATTAACAGTGGTTGGCAAAGTCATTAGAATTGTTATCCTAAGTCATTACAATTGTTTTCCAAAGTCAATACAATTGTTGGGCAAAGTTATTGTTAGAGGTCGGATATGTTATTAACAGTGTTTGGCAAAGTCATTACAATTTTTGGCAAAGTAATTTTCACAGGTCGAATAAATGATTAACTGTGGTTGGCAAAGTCTTTACAATTGTTGGGCGAAGTCTTTTTTGGAGGCCGGATAAGTGATAAACAGTGGTTGGCAAAGTCATTACAATTGTTGGGCAAAGTCATTTTTACAGGTCGGATAAGTGATTAACAGTGGTTGGCAAAGTCATTACAAATGTTAGGCAAAGTCATTTTTAGAGGTCGCATAAGTGATTGACAGTGGTTGGCAAAGTCATTTTAAGAGGTCGGATAAGTTATTAACTGTGGTTTGCAAAGGCATTACAATTGTTTGCCAAAGTCATTACAATTGTTGGGCAAAGTCATTTTTAGTGGTCGGATAAGTGATTAACAGTGGTTGGCAAAGTCATTACAATTGTTGGGCAAAGTCATTTTTAGAGGTCGGATAAGTGATTAACAGTGGTTGGCAAAGTCATTTAAATTGTTGGGCAAAGTCATTTTTAGAGGTCGGATAGGTTATTATCAGTGGTTTGCAAAGGCATTTCAATTTTTCGCCAAAGTCATTACAATTGTTGGGCAAAGTCATTTTTAGAGGTCGGATAAGTGATTAACAGTGGTTGGCAAAGGCATTACAATTGTTTGCCAAAGTCATTTTAAGAGGTCGGATAAGTTATTAACAGTGGTATGCAAAGGCATTACAATTGTTTGCCAAAGTCATTACAATTGTTGGGCAAAGTCATTTTTAGAGGTCGGATAAGTGATTAACAGTGGTTGGCAAAGTCATTTAAATTGTTGGGCAAAGTAATTTTTACAGGTCGGATAAGTGATTAACAATGGTTAGCAAAGTCATTACAATTGTTTGGCAAAGTCATTTTTAGAGGTCGCATAAGTGATTAACAGTGGTTGGCAAAGTCATTTCAATTGTTGGGCAAAGTCATTTTTAGGGTCGGATAAGTGATTAACTGTGGTTGGCAAAGTCATTACAATTGTTGGGCTAGTAATTTTCACAGGTCGAATAAATGATTAACTGTGGTTGGCAAAGGCATTACAATTGTTTGCCAAAGTCATTTTAAGAGGTCGGATAAGTTATTAACAGTGGTTTGCAAAGGCATTACAATTGTTTGCCAAAGTCATTACAATTGTTGGTCAAGGTCATTTTTAGTCGTCGGATAAGTGATTAACAGTGGTGCGCAAAGTCATTACAATTGTTTGGCAAAGTCATTTTTAGAGGTCGCATAAGTGATTAACAGTGGTTGGCAAAGTCATTTCAATTGTTGGGCAAAGTCATTTTTAGGGTCGGATAAGTGATTAACTGTGGTTGGCAAAGTCATTACAATTGTTGGGCTAGTAATTTTCACAGGTCGAATAAATGATTAACTGTGGTTGGCAAAGTCATTACAATTGTTGGGCTAGTAATTTTCACAGGTCGAATAAATGATTAACTGTGGTTGGCAAAGTCTTTACAATTGTTGGGCGAAGTCTTTTTTGGAGGCCGGATAAGTGATAAACAGTGGTTGGCAAAGTCATTACAATTGTTGGGCAAAGTCATTTTTACAGGTCGGATAAGTTATTAACAGTGGTTGGCAAAGTCATTACAAATGTTAGGCAAAGTCATTTTTAGAGGTCGCATAAGTGATTGACAGTGGTTGGCAAAGTCATTTTAAGAGGTCGGATAAGTTATTAACTGTGGTTTGCAAAGGCATTACAATTGTTTGCCAAAGTCATTACAATTGTTGGGCAAAGTCATTTTTAGTGGTCGGATAAGTGATTAACAGTGGTTGTCAAAGTCATAAAAATTGTTGGGCAAAGTCATTTTTAGAGGTCGGATAAGTGATTAACAGTGGTTGGCAAAGTCATTTAAATTGTTGGGCAAAGTCATTTTTAGAGGTCGGATAGGTTATTAACAGTGGTTTGCAAAGGCATAACAATTGTTTGCCAAAGTCATTACAATTGTTGGGCAAAGTCATTTTTAGTGGTCGGATAAGTTATTAACAGTGGTTTGCAAAGGCATTACAATTGTTTGCCAAAGTCTATACAATTGTTGGGCAAAGTCATTTTTAGAGGTCGGATAAGTGATTAACATTGGTTGGCAAAGGCATTTTAAGAGGTCGGATAAGTTATTAACAGTGGTTTGCAAAGGCATTACAATTGTTGGCCAAAGTCATTACAATTGTTGGGCAAAGTCATTTTTAGAGGTCGGATAAGTGATTAACAGTGGTTGGCAAAGTCATTTAAATTGTTGGGCAAAATTATTTTTAGAGGTCGGATAATTTATTAAAAGTGGATGGCAAAGTCATTTAAATTGTTGGGCAAAGTTATTTTAAGAGGTCGGATAATTTATTAAAAGTGTTTGGCAAAGTCATTTCAATTGTTTGGCAAAGTCATTTTTAGTGGTCGGATAAGTGATTAACAGTGGTTGGCAAAGTCATTACAATTGTTGGGCAAAGTCATTTTTAGAGGTCGCATAAGTGATTAACAGTGGTTGGCAAAGTCACTACAATTGTTGGACAAAGTTATTTTTAGAGGTCGGATTAGTGATAAACAGTGGTTGGCAAAGTCATTACAATTGTTGGGCAAAGTTATTTTCACAGGTCGAATAAATGATTAACTGTGGTTGGCAAAGTCTTTACAATTGTTGGGCGAAGTCTTTTTTGGAGGCCGGATAAGTGATAAACAGTGGTTGGCAAAGTCATTACAATTGTTGGGCAAAGTCATTTTTACAGGTCGGATAAGTGATTAACAGTGGTTGGCAAAGTCATTACAAATGTTAGGCAAAGTTATTTTTTAGAGGTCGCATAAGTGATTGACAGTGGTTGGCAAAGTCATTTTTAGTGGTCGGATAAGTGATTAACAGTGGTTGGCAAAGTCATTACAATTGTTGGGCAAAGTCATTTTTAGAGGTCGCATAAGTGATTAACAGTGGTTGGCAAAGTCACTACAATTGTTGGACAAAGTTATTTTTAGAGGTCGGATTAGTGATAAACAGTGGTTGGCAAAGTCATTACAATTGTTGGGCAAAGTTATTTTCACAGGTCGAATAAATGATTAACTGTGGTTCGCAAAGTCTTTACAATTGTTGGGCGAAGTCTTTTTTGGAGGCCGGATAAGTGATAAACAGTGGTTGGCAAAGTCATTACAATTGTTGGGCAAAGTCATTTTTACAGGTCGGATAAGTGATTAACAGTGGTTGGCAAAGTCATTACAAATGTTAGGCAAAGTTATTTTTTAGAGGTCGCATAAGTGATTGACAGTGGTTGGCAAAGTCATTTTTAGAGGTCGGATAAGTGATTAACAGTGGTTGGCAAAGGCATAACAATTGTTTGCCAAAGTCATTTTAAGAGGTCGGATAAGTTATTAACAGTGGTTTGCAAAGGCATTACAATTGTTTGCCAAAGTCATTACAATTGTTGGGCAAAGTCATTTTTAGTAGTCGGATAAGTGATTAACAGTGGTTGGCAAAGTCATTACAATTGTTGGGTAAGGTCATTTTTAGAGGTCGGATAAGTGATTAACAGTGGTTGGCAAAGTCATTAGAATTGTTATCCTAAGTCATTACAATTGTTTTCCAAAGTCAATACAATTGTTGGGCAAAGTTATTGTTAGAGGTCGGATATGTTATTAACAGTGTTTGGCAAAGTCATTACAATTTTTGGCAAAGTAATTTTCACAGGTCGAATAAATGATTAACTGTGGTTGGCAAAGTCTTTACAATTGTTGGGCGAAGTCTTTTTTGGAGGCCGGATAAGTGATAAACAGTGGTTGGCAAAGTCATTACAATTGTTGGGCAAAGTCATTTTTACAGGTCGGATAAGTGATTAACAGTGGTTGGCAAAGTCATTACAAATGTTAGGCAAAGTCATTTTTAGAGGTCGCATAAGTGATTGACAGTGGTTGGCAAAGTCATTTTAAGAGGTCGGATAAGTTATTAACTGTGGTTTGCAAAGGCATTACAATTGTTTGCCAAAGTCATTACAATTGTTGGGCAAAGTCATTTTTAGTGGTCGGATAAGTGATTAACAGTGGTTGGCAAAGTCATTACAATTGTTGGGCAAAGTCATTTTTAGAGGTCGGATAAGTGATTAACAGTGGTTGGCAAAGTCATTTAAATTGTTGGGCAAAGTCATTTTTAGAGGTCGGATAGGTTATTATCAGTGGTTTGCAAAGGCATTACAATTTTTCGCCAAAGTCATTACAATTGTTGGGCAAAGTCATTTTTAGAGGTCGGATAAGTGATTAACAGTGGTTGGCAAAGGCATTACAATTGTTTGCCAAAGTCATTTTAAGAGGTCGGATAAGTTATTAACAGTGGTTTGCAAAGGCATTACAATTGTTTGCCAAAGTCATTACAATTGTTGGGCAAAGTCATTTTTAGAGGTCGGATAAGTGATTAACAGTGGTTGGCAAAGTCATTTAAATTGTTGGGCAAAGTAATTTTTACAGGTCGGATAAGTGATTAACAATGGTTAGCAAAGTCATTACAATTGTTTGGCAAAGTCATTTTTAGAGGTCGCATAAGTGATTAACAGTGGTTGGCAAAGTCATTTCAATTGTTGGGCAAAGTCATTTTTAGGGTCGGATAAGTGATTAACTGTGGTTGGCAAAGTCATTACAATTGTTGGGCTAGTAATTTTCACAGGTCGAATAAATGATTAACTGTGGTTGGCAAAGGCATTACAATTGTTTGCCAAAGTCATTTTAAGAGGTCGGATAAGTTATTAACAGTGGTTTGCAAAGGCATTACAATTGTTTGCCAAAGTCATTACAATTGTTGGTCAAGGTCATTTTTAGTGGTCGGATAAGTGATTAACAGTGGTGCGCAAAGTCATTACAATTGTTGGGCAAAGTAATTTTTACAGGTCGGATAAGTGATTAACAATGGTTAGCAAAGTCATTACAATTGTTTGGCAAAGTCATTTTTCGAGGTCGCATAAGTGATTAACAGTGGTTGGCAAAGTCATTTCAATTGTTGGGCAAAGTCATTTTTAGGGTCGGATAAGTGATTAACTGTGGTTGGCAAAGTCATTACAATTGTTGGGCTAGTAATTTTCACAGGTCGAATAAATGATTAACTGTGGTTGGCAAAGTCTTTACAATTGTTGGGCGAAGTCTTTTTTGGAGGCCGGATAAGTGATAAACAGTGGTTGGCAAAGTCATTACAATTGTTGGGCAAAGTCATTTTTACAGGTCGGATAAGTTATTAACAGTGGTTGGCAAAGTCATTACAAATGTTAGGCAAAGTCATTTTTAGAGGTCGCATAAGTGATTGACAGTGGTTGGCAAAGTCATTTTAAGAGGTCGGATAAGTTATTAACTGTGGTTTGCAAAGGCATTACAATTGTTTGCCAAAGTCATTACAATTGTTGGGCAAAGTCATTTTTAGTGGTCGGATAAGTGATTAACAGTGGTTGTCAAAGTCATTACAATTGTTGGGCAAAGTCATTTTTAGAGGTCGGATAAGTGATTAACAGTGGTTGGCAAAGTCATTTAAATTGTTGGGCAAAGTCATTTTTAGAGGTCGGATAGGTTATTAACAGTGGTTTGCAAAGGCATTACAATTGTTTGCCAAAGTCATTACAATTGTTGGGCAAAGTCATTTTTAGTGGTCGGATAAGTTATTAACAGTGGTTTGCAAAGGCATTACAATTGTTTGCCAAAGTCTATACAATTGTTGGGCAAAGACATTTTTAGAGGTCGGATAAGTGATTAACAGTGGTTGGCAAAGGCATTTTAAGAGGTCGGATAAGTTATTAACAGTGGTTTGCAAAGGCATTACAATTGTTGGCCAAAGTCATTACAATTGTTGGGCAAAGTCATTTTTAGAGGTCGGATAAGTGATTAACAGTGGTTGGCAAAGTCATTTAAATTGTTGGGCAAAAATATTTTTAGAGGTCGGATAATTTATTAAAAGTGGATGGCAAAGTCATTTAAATTGTTGGGCAAAGTTATTTTAAGAGGTCGGATAATTTATTAAAAGTGTTTGGCAAAGTCATTTCAATTGTTTGGCAAAGTCATTTTTAGTGGTCGGATAAGTGATTATTAGTGGTTGGCAAAGTCATTACAATTGTTGGGCAAAGTCATTTTTAGAGGTCGCATAAGTGATTAACAGTGGTTGGCAAAGTCACTACAATTGTTGGACAAAGTTATTTTTTGAGGTCGGATTAGTGATAAACAGTGGTTGGCAAAGTCATTACAATTGTTGGGCAAAGTTATTTTCACAGGTCGAATAAATGATTAACTCTGGTTGGCAAAGTCTTTACAATTGTTGGGCGAAGTCTTTTTTGGAGGCCGGATAAGTGATAAACAGTGGTTGGCAAAGTCATTACAATTGTTGGGCAAAGTCATTTTTACAGGTCGGATAAGTGATTAACAGTGGTTGGCAAAGTCATTACAAATGTTAGGCAAAGTTATTTTTTAGAGGTCGCATAAGTGATTGACAGTGGTTGGCAAAGTCATTTTTAGAGGTCGGATAAGTGATTAACAGTGGTTGGCAAAGGCATAACAATTGTTTGCCAAAGTCATTTTAAGAGGTCGGATAAGTTATTAACAGTGGTTTGCAAAGGCATTACAATTGTTTGCCAAAGTCATTACAATTGTTGGGCAAAGTCATTTTTAGTAGTCGGATAAGTGATTAACAGTGGTTGGCAAAGTCATTACAATTGTTGGGTAAGGTCATTTTTAGAGGTCGGATAAGTGATTAACAGTGGTTGGCAAAGTCATTACAATTGTTATCCTAAGTCATTACAATTGTTTTCCAAAGTCAATACAATTGTTGGGCAAAGTTATTGTTAGAGGTCGGATATGTTATTAACAGTGGTTTGCAAAGGCATTACAATTGTTGGCCAAAGTCATTACAATTGTTGGGCAAAGTCATTTTTAGAGGTCGGATAAGTGATTAACAGTGGTTGGCAAAGTCATTTAAATTGTTGGGCAAAATTATTTTTAGAGGTCGGATAATTTATTAAAAGTGGATGGCAAAGTCATTTAAATTGTTGGGCAAAGTTATTTTAAGAGGTCGGATAATTTATTAAAAGTGTTTGGCAAAGTCATTTCAATTAGTTGGCAAAGTCATTTTTAGTGGTCGGATAAGTGATTAACAGTGGTTGGCAAAGTCATTACAATTGTTGGGCAAAGTCATTTTTAGAGGTCGCATAAGTGATTAACAGTGGTTGGCAAAGTCACTACAATTGTTGGACAAAGTTATTTTTAGAGGTCGGATTAGTGATAAACAGTGGTTGGCAAAGTCATTACAATTGTTGGGCAAAGTTATTTTCACAGGTCGAATAAATGATTAACTGTGGTTGGCAAAGTCTTTACAATTGTTGGGCGAAGTCTTTTTTGGAGGCCGGATAAGTGATAAACAGTGGTTGGCAAAGTCATTACAATTGTTGGGCAAAGTCATTTTTACAGGTCGGATAAGTGATTAACAGTGGTTGGCAAAGTCATTACAAATGTTAGGCAAAGTTATTTTTTAGAGGTCGCATAAGTGATTGACAGTGGTTGGCAAAGTCATTTTTAGAGGTCGGATAAGTGATTAACAGTGGTTGGCAAAGGCATAACAATTGTTTGCCAAAGTCATTTTAAGAGGTCGATTAAGTTATTAACAGTGGTTTGCAAAGGCATTACAATTGTTTGCCAAAGTCATTACAATTGTTGGGCAAAGTCATTTTTAGTAGTCGGATAAGTGATTAACAGTGGTTGGCAAAGTCATTACAATTGTTGGGTAAGGTCATTTTTAGAGGTCGGATAAGTGATTAACAGTGGTTGGCAAAGTCATTACAATTGTTATCCTAAGTCATTACAATTGTTTTCCAAAGTCAATACAATTGTTGGGCAAAGTTATTGTTAGAGGTCGGATATGTTATTAACAGTGTTTGGCAAAGTCATTACAATTTTTGGCAAAGTAATTTTCACAGGTCGAATAAATGATTAACTGTGGTTGGCAAAGTCTTTACAATTGTTGGGCGAAGTCTTTTTTGGAGGCCGGATAAGTGATAAACAGTGGTTGGCAAAGTCATTACAATTGTTGGGCAAAGTCATTTTTACATGTCGGATAAGTGATTAACAGTTGTTGGCAAAGTCATTACAAATGTTAGGCAAAGTCATTTTTAGAGGTCGCATAAGTGATTGACAGTGGTTGGCAAAGTCATTTTAAGAGGTCGGATAAGTTATTAACTGTGGTTTGCAAAGGCATTACAATTGTTTGCCAAAGTCATTACAATTGTTGGGCAAAGTCATTTTTAGTGGTCGGATAAGTGATTAACAGTGGTTGGCAAAGTCATTACAATTGTTGGGCAAAGTCATTTTTAGAGGTCGGATAAGTGATTAACAGTGGTTGGCAAAGTCATTTAAATTGTTGGGCAAAGTCATTTTTAGAGGTCGGATAGGTTATTAACAGTGGTTTGCAAAGGCATTACAATTGTTTGCCAAAGTCATTACAATTGTTGGGCAAAGTCATTTTTAGTGGTCGGATAAGTTATTATCAGTGGTTTGCAAAGGCATTACAATTGTTTGCCAAAGTCATTACAATTGTTGGGCAAAGTCATTTTTAGAGGTCGGATAAGTGATTAACAGTGGTTGGCAAAGGCATTACAATTGTTTGCCAAAGTCATTTTAAGAGGTCGGATAAGTTATTAACAGTGGTTTGCAAAGGCATTACAATTGTTTGCCAAAGTCATTACAATTGTTGGGCAAAGTCATTTTTAGAGGTCGGATAAGTGATTAACAGTGGTTGGCAAAGTCATTTAAATTGTTGGGCAAAATTATTTTTAGAGGTCGGATAATTTATTAAAAGTGGATGGCAAAGTCATTTAAATTAATGGGCAAAGTTATTTTAAGAGGTCGAATAATTTATTAAAAGTGTTTGGCAAAGTCATTTCAATTGTTTGGCAAAGTCATTTTTAGTGGTCGGATAAGTGATTAACAGTGGTTGGCAAAGTCATTACAATTGTTGGGCAAAGTAATTTTTACAGGTCGGATAAGTGATTAACAATGGTTAGCAAAGTCATTACAATTGTTTGGCAAAGTCATTTTTAGAGGTCGCATAAGTGATTAACAGTGGTTGGCAAAGTCATTACAATTGTTGGGCAAAGTCATTTTTAGAGGTCGGATAAGTGATTAACAGTGGTTGGCAAAGTCATTTAAATTGTTGGGCAAAGTCATTTTTAGAGGTCGGATAGGTTATTAACAGTGGTTTGCAAAGGCATTACAATTGTTTGCCAAAGTCATTACAATTGTTGGGCGAAGTCATTTTTAGTGGTCGGATAAGTTATTAACAGTGGTTTGCAAAGGCATTACAATTGTTGGGCGAAGTCATTTTTAGTGGTCGGATAGATTATTAACAGTGGTTTGCAAAGTCATTACAATTGTTGGGCAAAGTCATTTTTAGAGGTCGGATAAGTGATTAACAGTGGTTGGCAAAGGCAATACAATTGTTTGCCAAAGTCATTTTAAGAGGTCGGATAAGTTATTAACAGTGGTTTGCAAAGGCATTACAATTGTCTGCCAAAGTCATTACAATTGTTGGGCAAAGTCATTTTTAGAGGTCGGATAAGTGATTAACTGTGGTTGGCAAAGTCATTACAATTGTTGGTCAAGGTCATTTTTAGAGGTCGGATAAGTGATTAACAGTGGTTTGCAAAGTAATTACAATAGTTAGGCAAAGTCATTTTTAGAGGTCGGATAAGTGATTAACAGTGGTTGGCAAAGTCATTACAATTGTTGGGCAAAGTCATTTTAAGAGGTCGGATAAGTGATTAACAGTGGTTGGCAAAGTTATAACAAATGTTGGAAAAAGTAATTTTCACAGGTCGAATAAATAATTAACAGTGGTTGGCAAAGTCATTACAATTGTTGGGCAAAGTAATTTTTACAGGTCGGATAAGTGATTAACAATGGTTAGCAAAGTCATTACAATTGTTTGGCAAAGTCATTTTTAGAGGTCGCATAAATGATTAACAGTGGTTGGCAAAGTCATTTCAATTGTTGGGCAAAGTCATTTTTAAGGTCGGATAAGTGATTAACTGTGGTTGGCAAAGTCATTACAATTGTTGGTCAAGGTCATTTTTAGAGGTCGGATAAGTGATTAACAGTGGTGGGCAAAGTCATTACAATTGTTTGGCAAAGTCATTTTTAGAGGTCGGATAAGTGATTAACAGTGGTTGGCAAAGTAATTACAATTGTTAGGCAAAGTCATTTTTAGAGGTCGGATAAGTGATTAACAGTGGTTGGCAAAGTTATAACAAATGTTGGACAAAGTAATTTTCACAGGTCGAATAAATAATTAACAGTGGTTGGCAAAGTCATTACAATTGTTGGGCAAAGTCATTTTTTGAGGTCGGATAAGTGATTGACAGTGGTTGGCAAAGTCATTACAATTGTTTTCCAAAGTCATTAAAATTGTTTTCTAAAGTCATTACAATTGTTGGGCAAAGTTATTTTTAGAGGTCGGTTAATTTATTAAAGTTGTTGGCAAAGTCATCACAATTTACGGGCAAAGTCATTTTTAGAGGTCGGATAGGTTATTAACAGTGTTTGGCAAAGTCATTACAATTGTTTGGCAAACTAATTTTCATTGGTCGAATAAATGATTAACAGTGGTTGGCAAAGTCATTACAATTGTTGGGCAAAGTCATTTTTAGAGGTCGGATAAGTGATTAACAGTGGTTGGCAAAGTTATAACAAATGTTAGGCAAAGTCATTTTTAGAGGTCGGATAAGTGATTTACAGTGGTTGGCAAAGTCATTTCAATTGTTTGCCAAAGTCATTACAATTGTTGGGCAAAGTCATCTTTAGTGGTCGGATAAGTGATTGACAGTGGTTGGCAAAGTCATTACAATTGTTGGGCAAAGTAATTTTCACAGGTCGAATAAATGATAAACAGTGGTTGGCAAAGTCATTTAAATTGTTGGACAAAGTTATTTTTAGAGGTCGGATAATTTATTTAAAGTGGTTGGCAAAGTCATTTAAATTGTTGGGCAAAAACATTTTTAGAGGTCGGATAAGTGATTAACAGTGGTTCGCAAAGTCATTACAATTGTTTGGCAAAGTCATTTTTAGAGGTCGGATAAGTGATTAACAGTGGTTGGCAAAGTCATTATAATTGTTAGGCACAGTCATTTTTAGAGTTCGGATTAGTGATTAACAGTGGTTGGCAAAGGCATTACAATTGTTTGCCAAAGTCATTTCAATTGTTGGGCAAAGTCATTACAATTGTTGGGCAAGGTCATTTTTAGAGGTCGGATAAGTGATTAACAGTGGTTGGCAAAGTCATTGCAATTGTTGGGCAAAGTCATTTTTAGAGGACGGATAAGTGATTAACAGTGGTTGGCAAAGTCATTACAATTGTTGGGCAAAGTCATTTTTAGAGGTCGGATAAGTGATTTACAGTGGTTGGCAAAGTCATTATAATTGTTAGGCAAAGTCATTTTTAGTGGTCGGATTAGTGATTAACAGTGGTTGGCAAAGGCATTACAATTGTTTGCCAAAGTCATTTCAATTGTTGGGAAAAGTCATTTTTAAGGTCGGATAAGTGATTAACAGTGGTTGGCAAAGTCATTGCAATTGTTGGGCAAAGTCATTTTTAGAGGTGGGATAAGTTATTAACAGTGGTTGGCAAAGTCATTACAATTGTTAGGCAAAGTCATTTTTAGAGGTCGGATAAGTTATTAACAGTGGTTTGCAAAGGCATTACAATTGTTTGCCAAAGTCATTACAATTGTTTGGCAAAGTCATCTTTAGTGGTCGAATAAGTGATTAACAGTGGTTGGCAAAGTCATTACAATTGTTGGGCAAAGTAATTTTCACAGGTCGAATAAATGATAAACAGTGGTTGGCAAAGTCATTACAATTTTTGGGCAAAGTCATTTTTAGAGGTCGGATAAGTGATTAACAGTGGTTGGCAAAGTCATTAAAATTGTTGGGCAAAGTTATTTTTAGAGGTCGGATAATTTATTAAAAGTGGTTGGCAAAGTCATTACAGTTGTTTGGCAAAGTAATTTTTAGAGGTCGGATAAGTGATTAACAGTGGTTCGCAAAGTCATTACAATTGTTGGGCAAAGTCATTTTTAGAGGTCGGACAAGTGATTAACAGTGGTTGGCAAAGTAATAACAATTGTTTGGCAAAGTCATTTTTAGAGATCGGATAAGTGATTAACAGTGGTTGGCAAAGTCATTATAATTGTTAGGCAAAGTCATTTTTAGTGGTCGGATTAGTGATTAACAGTGGTTGGCAAAGGCATTACAATTGTTTGCCAAAGTCATTTCAATTGTTGGGAAAAGTCATTTTTAAGGTCGGATAAAGGATTAACTGTGGTTGGCAAAGTCATTACAATTGTTGGGCAAGGTCATTTTTAGAGGTCGGATAAGTGATTTACAGTGGTTGGCAAAGTCATTATAATTGTTAGGCAAAGTCATTTTTAGTGGTCGGATTAGTGATTAACAGTGGTTGGCAAAGGCATTACAATTGTTTGCCAAAGTCATTTCAATTGTTGGGAAAAGTCATTTTTAAGGTCGGATAAAGGATTAACTGTGGTTGGCAAAGTCATTACAATTGTTGGGCAAGGTCATTTTTAGAGGTCGGATAAGTGATTTACAGTGGTTGGCAAAGTCATTATAATTGTTAGGCAAAGTCATTTTTAGTGGTCGGATTAGTGATTAACAGTGGTTGGCAAAGGCATTACAATTGTTTGCCAAAGTCATTTCAATTGTTGGGAAAAGTCATTTTTAAGGTCGGATAAGTGATTAACAGTGGTTGGCAAAGTCATTGCAATTGTTGGGCAAAGTCATTTTTAGAGGTGGGATAAGTTATTAACAGTGGTTGGCAAAGTCATTACAATTGTTAGGCAAAGTCATTTTTAGAGGTCGGATAAGTTATTAACAGTGGTTTGCAAAGGCATTACAATTGTTTGCCAAAGTCATTACAATTGTTTGGCAAAGTCATCTTTAGTGGTCGAATAAGTGATTAACAGTGGTTGGCAAAGTCATTACAATTGTTGGGCAAAGTAATTTTCACAGGTCGAATAAATGATAAACAGTGGTTGGCAAAGTCATTACAATTTTTGGGCAAAGTCATTTTTAGAGGTCGGATAAGTGATTAACAGTGGTTGGCAAAGTCATTAAAATTGTTGGGCAAAGTTATTTTTAGAGGTCGGATAATTTATTAAAAGTGGTTGGCAAAGTCATTACAGTTGTTTGGCAAAGTAATTTTTAGAGGTCGGATAAGTGATTAACAGTGGTTCGCAAAGTCATTACAATTGTTGGGCAAAGTCATTTTTAGAGGTCGGACAAGTGATTAACAGTGGTTGGCAAAGTAATAACAATTGTTTGGCAAAGTCATTTTTAGAGATCGGATAAGTGATTAACAGTGGTTGGCAAAGTCATTATAATTGTTAGGCAAAGTCATTTTTAGTGGTCGGATTAGTGATTAACAGTGGTTGGCAAAGGCATTACAATTGTTTGCCAAAGTCATTTCAATTGTTGGGAAAAGTCATTTTTAAGGTCGGATAAAGGATTAACTGTGGTTGGCAAAGTCATTACAATTGTTGGGCAAGGTCATTTTTAGAGGTCGGATAAGTGATTAACAGTGGTTGGCAAAGTTATTACAATTGTTAGGCGAAGTTATTTTTAGAGATCGGATAAGTGATTAACAGTGGTTTGCAAAGTAATTGCAATTGTTAGGCAAAGTCATTTTTAGTGGTCGGATTAGTGATTAACAGTGGTTGGCAAAGTCATTATAATTGTTAGGCAAAGTCATTTTTAGAGGTCGGATTAGTGATTAACAGTGGTTGGCAAAGGCATTACAATTAGTGGGCATTGTCATTTTTAGAGGTCTGATAAGTGATTTACAGTGGTTGGCAAAGTTATTACAATTGTGAGGCAAAGTCATTTTTAGAGGTCGGATAAGTGATTAACAGTGGTTTGCAAAGTAATTACAATTGTTAGGCAAAGTCATTTTTAGAGGTCGGATAAGTGATTAACAGTGGTTGGCAAAGTCATTACAATTGTTGGGCAAAGTCATTTTAAGAGGTCGGATAAGTGATTAACAGTGGTTGGCAAAGTCATTACAAATTTTGGGCAAAGTAATTTTCACAGGTCGAATAAATGATTAACAGTGGTTGGCAAAGTCATTACAATTGTTGGGCAAAGTCATTTTTTGAGGTCGGATAAATGATTAACAGTGGTTGGCAAAGTCATTACAATTTTTGGGCAAAGTAATTTTTAGAGGTCGCATAAGTGATTGACAGTGGTTGGCAAAGTTATTTTTAGAGGTCGGATAATTTATTAAAAGTGTTTGGCAAAGTCATTTAAATTGTTGGGCTAAGTAATTTTTAGAGGTCGGATAATTTATTAAAAGTGTTTGGCAAAGTCATATTAATTGTTTGGCAAAGTCATTTTTAGTGGTCGGATAAGTGATTAACAGTGGTTGGCAAAGTTATTACAATTGTTGGGCAAAGTAATTTTTAGAGGTCGGATAAGTGATTAATAATGGTTGGCAAAGTCATTACAATTGTTTGGAAAAGTAATTTTTAGAGGTCGGTTAATTTATTTAAAGTGGTTGGCAAAGTCATTACAATTTTTGGGCAAAGTCATTTTTAGAGGTCGGATAGGTTATTAACAGTGTTTGGCAAAGTCATTACAATTGTTTGGCAAAGTAATTTTCACAGGTCGAATAAATGATTAACTGTGGTTGGCAAAGTCATTACAATTGTTGGGCAAAGTCTTTTTTGGAGGCCGGATAAGTGATTAACAGTGGTTGGCAAAGTCATTACAATTGTTGGGCATAGTCATTTTTACAGGTCGGATAAGTGATTAACAGTGGTTGGCAAAGTCATTACAAATGTTCGGCAAAGTCATTTTTAGAGGTCGCATAAGTGATTGACAGTGGTTGGCAAAGTCATTTTTAGAGGTCGGATAAGTGATTAACAGTTGTTGGCAAAGTCATTACAATTGTTTTCCAAAGTCATTACAATTGTTTTCTAAAGTCATTTCAATTGTTGGGCAAAGTTATTTTTAGAGGTCGATTAATTTGTTAAAAGTTGTTGGCAAAGTCATCACAATTTTCGGGCATAGTCATTTTAAGAGGTCGGATAGGTTATTAACAGTGGTTGGCAAAGTCATTACAATTGTTGGGCAAAGTCATTTTTAGAGGTCGGATAATTTATTAAAAGTGGTTGGCAAAGTCATTTAAATTGATGGGCAAAGTAATTTTTAGAGGTCGGATAATTTATTAAAAGTGTTTGGCAAAGTCATTTCAATTGTTTGGCAAAGTCATTTTTAATGGTCGGATAAGTGATTAACAGTGGTTGGCAAAGTCACTACAATTGTTGGGCAAAGTAATTTTACAAGTCGGATAAGTGATTAACAATGGTTGGCAAAGTCATTACAATTGTTGGGAAAAGTCATTTTTAGAGGTCGGATAAGTGATTAACAGTGGTTGGAAAGGTCATTACAATTGTTGGACAAAGTTATTTTTAGAGGTCGGATTAGTGATTAACAGTGGTTGGCAAAGACATTACAATTGTTTGCCAAAGTCATTTCAATTGTTGGGCAAAGTCATTTTTAAGGTCGGATAAGTGATTAACTGTGGTTGGCAAAGTCATTACAATTGTTGGGCAAGGTCATTTTTAGAGGTCTGATAAGTGATTAACAGTGGTGGGCAAAGTCATTACAATTGTTTGGCAAAGTCATTTTTAGAGGTCGGATAAGTGATTAACAGTGGTTGGCAAAGTAATTACAATTGTTAGGCAAAGTCATTTTTAGAGGTCGGATAAGTGATTATCAGTGGTTGGCAAAGTCATTACAATTGTTGGGCAAAGTCATTTTTAGAGGTCGGATAAGTGATTAACAGTTGTTGGCAAAGTCATTACAATTGTTTTCCAAAGTCATTACAATTGTTTTCTAAAGTCATTAGAATTGTTTGGCAAAGTTATTTTTAGAGGTCGGTTAATTTGTTAAAAGCTGTTGGCAAAGTCATCACAATTTTCGGGCAAAGTCATTTTTAGAGGTCGGATAGGTTATTAACAGTGTTTGGCAAAGTCATTACAATTGTTTGGCAAAGTAATCTTCACTGGTCGAATAAATGATTAACAGTGGTTGGCAAAGTCATTACAATTGTTGGGCAAAGTCATTTTTAGAGGTCGGATAAGTGATTAACAGTGGTTGGCAAAGTTATAACAAATGTTAGGCAAAGTCATTTTTAGAGGTCGAATAAATGATTAACAGTGGTTGGCAAAGTCATTACAATTGTTGGGCAAAGTCATTTTTTGAGGTCGGATAAATGATTAACAGTGGTTGGCAAAGTCATTACAATTTTTGGGCAAAGTAATTTTTAGAGGTCGCATAAGTGATTGACAGTGGTTGGCAAAGTTATTTTTAGAGGTCGGATAACTTATTAAAAGTGTTTGGCAAAGTCATTTAAATTGTTGGGCTAAGTAATTTTTAGAGGTCGGATAATTTATTAAAAGTGTTTGGCAAAGTCATATTAATTGTTTGGCAAAGTCATTTTTAGTGGTCGGATAAGTGATTAACAGTGGTTGGCAAAGTCATTACAATTGTTGGGCAAAGTAATTTTTAGAGGTCGGATAAGTGATTAACAATGGTTGGCAAAGTCATTACAATTGTTTGGCAAAGTAATTTTTAGAGGTCGGTTAATTTATTTAAAGTGGTTGGCAAAGTCATTACAATTTTTGGGCAAAGTCATTTTTAGAGGTCGGATAGGTTATTAACAGTGTTTGGCAAAGTCATTACAATTGTTTGGCAAAGTAATTTTCACAGGTCGAATAAATGATTAACTGTGGTTGGCAAAGTCATTACAATTGTTGGGCAAAGTCTTTTTTGGAGGCCGGATAAGTGATTAACAGTGGTTGGCAAAGTCATTACAATTGTTGGGCATAGTCATTTTTACAGGTCGGATAAGTGATTAACAGTGGTTGGCAAAGTCATTACAAATGTTCGGCAAAGTCATTTTTAGAGGTCGCATAAGTGATTGACAGTGGTTGGCAAAGTCATTACAATTGTTTTCCAAAGTCATTACAATTGTTTTCTAAAGTCATTTCAATTGTTGGGCAAAGTTATTTTTAGAGGTCGATTAATTTGTTAAAAGTTGTTGGCAAAGTCATCACAATTTTCGGGCATAGTCATTTTAAGAGGTCGGATAGGTTATTAACAGTGGTTGGCAAAGTCATTACAATTGTTGGGCAAAGTCATTTTTAGAGGTCGGATAATTTATTAAAAGTGGTTGGCAAAGTCATTTAAATTGATGGGCAAAGTAATTTTTAGAGGTCGGATAATTTATTAAAAGTGTTTGGCAAAGTCATTTCAATTGTTTGGCAAAGTCATTTTTAATGGTCGGATAAGTGATTAACAGTGGTTGGCAAAGTCACTACAATTGTTGGGCAAAGTAATTTTACAAGTCGGATAAGTGATTAACAATGGTTGGCAAAGTCATTACAATTGTTGGGAAAAGTCATTTTTAGAGGTCGGATAAGTGATTAACAGTGGTTGGAAAGGTCATTACAATTGTTGGACAAAGTTATTTTTAGAGGTCGGATTAGTGATTAACAGTGGTTGGCAAAGGCATTACAATTGTTTGCCAAAGTCATTTCAATTGTTGGGAAAAGTCATTTTTAAGGTCGGATAAGTGATTAACAGTGGTTGGCAAAGTCATTGCAATTGTTGGGCAAAGTCATTTTTAGAGGTGGGATAAGTTATTAACAGTGGTTGGCAAAGTCATTACAATTGTTAGGCAAAGTCATTTTTAGAGGTCGGATAAGTTATTAACAGTGGTTTGCAAAGGCATTACAATTGTTTGCCAAAGTCATTACAATTGTTTGGCAAAGTCATCTTTAGTGGTCGAATAAGTGATTAACAGTGGTTGGCAAAGTCATTACAATTGTTGGGCAAAGTAATTTTCACAGGTCGAATAAATGATAAACAGTGGTTGGCAAAGTCATTACAATTTTTGGGCAAAGTCATTTTTAGAGGTCGGATAAGTGATTAACAGTGGTTGGCAAAGTCATTAAAATTGTTGGGCAAAGTTATTTTTAGAGGTCGGATAATTTATTAAAAGTGGTTGGCAAAGTCATTACAGTTGTTTGGCAAAGTAATTTTTAGAGGTCGGATAAGTGATTAACAGTGGTTCGCAAAGTCATTACAATTGTTGGGCAAAGTCATTTTTAGAGGTCGGACAAGTGATTAACAGTGGTTGGCAAAGTAATAACAATTGTTTGGCAAAGTCATTTTTAGAGATCGGATAAGTGATTAACAGTGGTTGGCAAAGTCATTATAATTGTTAGGCAAAGTCATTTTTAGTGGTCGGATTAGTGATTAACAGTGGTTGGCAAAGGCATTACAATTGTTTGCCAAAGTCATTTCAATTGTTGGGAAAAGTCATTTTTAAGGTCGGATAAAGGATTAACTGTGGTTGGCAAAGTCATTACAATTGTTGGGCAAGGTCATTTTTAGAGGTCGGATAAGTGATTTACAGTGGTTGGCAAAGTCATTATAATTGTTAGGCAAAGTCATTTTTAGTGGTCGGATTAGTGATTAACAGTGGTTGGCAAAGGCATTAGAATTGTTTGCCAAAGTCATTTCAATTGTTGGGAAAAGTCATTTTTAAGGTCGGATAAAGGATTAACTGTGGTTGGCAAAGTCATTACAATTGTTGGGCAAGGTCATTTTTAGAGGTCGGATAAGTGATTTACAGTGGTTGGCAAAGTCATTATAATTGTTAGGCAAAGTCATTTTTAGTGGTCGGATTAGTGATTAACAGTGGTTGGCAAAGGCATTACAATTGTTTGCCAAAGTCATTTCAATTGTTGGGAAAAGTCATTTTTAAGGTCGGATAAGTGATTAACAGTGGTTGGCAAAGTCATTGCAATTGTTGGGCAAAGTCATTTTTAGAGGTGGGATAAGTTATTAACAGTGGTTGGCAAAGTCATTACAATTGTTAGGCAAAGTCATTTTTAGAGGTCGGATAAGTTATTAACAGTGGTTTGCAAAGGCATTACAATTGTTTGCCAAAGTCATTACAATTGTTTGGCAAAGTCATCTTTAGTGGTCGAATAAGTGATTAACAGTGGTTGGCAAAGTCATTACAATTGTTGGGCAAAGTCATTTTTAGAGGTCGGATAATTTATTAAAAGTGGTTGGCAAAGTCATTTAAATTGATGGGCAAAGTAATTTTTAGAGGTCGGATAAGTGATTAACAGTGGTTGGCAAAGTCATTAAAATTGTTGGGCAAAGTTATTTTTAGAGGTCGGATAATTTATTAAAAGTGGTTGGCAAAGTCATTACAGTTGTTTGGCAAAGTAATTTTTAGAGGTCGGATAAGTGATTAACAGTGGTTCGCAAAGTCATTACAATTGTTGGGCAAAGTCATTTTTAGAGGTCGGACAAGTGATTAACAGTGGTTGGCAAAGTAATAACAATTGTTTGGCAAAGTCATTTTTAGAGATCGGATAAGTGATTAACAGTGGTTGGCAAAGTCATTATAATTGTTAGGCAAAGTCATTTTTAGTGGTCGGATTAGTGATTAACAGTGGTTGGCAAAGGCATTACAATTGTTTGCCAAAGTCATTTCAATTGTTGGGAAAAGTCATTTTTAAGGTCGGATAAAGGATTAACTGTTGTTGGCAAAGTCATTACAATTGTTGGGCAAGGTCATTTTTAGAGGTCGGATAAGTGATTAACAGTGGTTGGCAAAGTTATTACAATTGTTAGGCGAAGTTATTTTTAGAGATCGGATAAGTGATTAACAGTGGTTTGCAAAGTAATTGCAATTGTTAGGCAAAGTCATTTTTAGTGGTCGGATTAGTGATTAACAGTGGTTGGCAAAGTCATTATAATTGTTAGGCAAAGTCATTTTTAGAGGTCGGATTAGTGATTAACAGTGGTTGGCAAAGGCATTACAATTAGTGGGCATTGTCATTTTTAGAGGTCTGATAAGTGATTTACAGTGGTTGGCAAAGTTATTACAATTGTGAGGCAAAGTCATTTTTAGAGGTCGGATAAGTGATTAACAGTGGTTTGCAAAGTAATTACAATTGTTAGGCAAAGTCATTTTTAGAGGTCGGATAAGTGATTAACAGTGGTTGGCAAAGTCATTACAATTGTTGGGCAAAGTCATTTTAAGAGGTCGGATAAGTGATTAACAGTGGTTGGCAAAGTCATTACAAATTTTGGGCAAAGTAATTTTCACAGGTCGAATAAATGATTAACAGTGGTTGGCAAAGTCATTACAATTGTTGGGCAAAGTCATTTTTTGAGGTCGGATAAATGATTAACAGTGGTTGGCAAAGTCATTACAATTTTTGGGCAAAGTAATTTTTAGAGGTCGCATAAGTGATTGACAGTGGTTGGCAAAGTTATTTTTAGAGGTCGGATAATTTATTAAAAGTGTTTGGCAAAGTCATTTAAATTGTTGGGCTAAGTAATTTTTAGAGGTCGGATAATTTATTAAAAGTGTTTGGCAAAGTCATATTAATTGTTTGGCAAAGTCATTTTTAGTGGTCGGATAAGTGATTAACAGTGGTTGGCAAAGTTATTACAATTGTTGGGCAAAGTAATTTTTAGAGGTCGGATAAGTGATTAATAATGGTTGGCAAAGTCATTACAATTGTTTGGCAAAGTAATTTTTAGAGGTCGGTTAATTTATTTAAAGTGGTTGGCAAAGTCATTACAATTTTTGGGCAAAGTCATTTTTAGAGGTCGGATAGGTTATTAACAGTGTTTGGCAAAGTCATTACAATTGTTTGGCAAAGTAATTTTCACAGGTCGAATAAATGATTAACTGTGGTTGGCAAAGTCATTACAATTGTTGGGCAAAGTCTTTTTTGGAGGCCGGATAAGTGATTAACAGTGGTTGGCAAAGTCATTACAATTGTTGGGCATAGTCATTTTTACAGGTCGGATAAGTGATTAACAGTGGTTGGCAAAGTCATTACAAATGTTCGGCAAAGTCATTTTTAGAGGTCGCATAAGTGATTGACAGTGGTTGGCAAAGTCATTTTTAATGGTCGGATAAGTGATTAACAGTGGTTGGCAAAGTCACTACAATTGTTGGGCAAAGTAATTTTACAAGTCGGATAAGTGATTAACAATGGTTGGCAAAGTCATTACAATTGTTGGGAAAAGTCATTTTTAGAGGTCGGATAAGTGATTAACAGTGGTTGGAAAGGTCATTACAATTGTTGGACAAAGTTATTTTTAGAGGTCGGATTAGTGATTAACAGTGGTTGGCAAAGACATTACAATTGTTTGCCAAAGTCATTTCAATTGTTGGGCAAAGTCATTTTTAAGGTCGGATAAGTGATTAACTGTGGTTGGCAAAGTCATTACAATTGTTGGGCAAGGTCATTTTTAGAGGTCTGATAAGTGATTAACAGTGGTGGGCAAAGTCATTACAATTGTTTGGCAAAGTCATTTTTAGAGGTCGGATAAGTGATTAACAGTGGTTGGCAAAGTAATTACAATTGTTAGGCAAAGTCATTTTTAGAGGTCGGATAAGTGATTATCAGTGGTTGGCAAAGTCATTACAATTGTTGGGCAAAGTCATTTTTAGAGGTCGGATAAGTGATTAACAGTTGTTGGCAAAGTCATTACAATTGTTTTCCAAAGTCATTACAATTGTTTTCTAAAGTCATTAGAATTGTTTGGCAAAGTTATTTTTAGAGGTCGGTTAATTTGTTAAAAGCTGTTGGCAAAGTCATCACAATTTTCGGGCAAAGTCATTTTTAGAGGTCGGATAGGTTATTAACAGTGTTTGGCAAAGTCATTACAATTGTTTGGCAAAGTAATCTTCACTGGTCGAATAAATGATCAACAGTGGTTGGCAAAGTCATTACAATTGTTGGGCAAAGTCATTTTTAGAGGTCGGATAAGTGATTAACAGTGGTTGGCAAAGTTATAACAAATGTTAGGCAAAGTCATTTTTAGAGGTCGAATAAATGATTAACAGTGGTTGGCAAAGTCATTACAATTGTTGGGCAAAGTCATTTTTTGAGGTCGGATAAATGATTAACAGTGGTTGGCAAAGTCATTACAATTTTTGGGCAAAGTAATTTTTAGAGGTCGCATAAGTGATTGACAGTGGTTGGCAAAGTTATTTTTAGAGGTCGGATAACTTATTAAAAGTGTTTGGCAAAGTCATTTAAATTGTTGGGCTAAGTAATTTTTAGAGGTCGGATAATTTATTAAAAGTGTTTGGCAAAGTCATATTAATTGTTTGGCAAAGTCATTTTTAGTGGTCGGATAAGTGATTAACAGTGGTTGGCAAAGTCATTACAATTGTTGGGCAAAGTAATTTTTAGAGGTCGGATAAGTGATTAACAATGGTTGGCAAAGTCATTACAATTGTTTGGCAAAGTAATTTTAAGAGGTCGGATAATTTATTAAAAGTGGTTGGCAAAGTCATTTAAATTGATGGGCAAAGTAATTTTTAGAGGTCGGATAATTTATTAAAAGTGTTTGGCAAAGTCATTTCAATTGTTTGGCAAAGTCATTTTTAATGGTCGGATAAGTGATTAACAGTGGTTGGCAAAGTCACTACAATTGTTGGGCAAAGTAATTTTACAAGTCGGATAAGTGATTAAAAATGGTTGGCAAAGTCATTACAATTGTTGGGAAAAGTCATTTTTAGAGGTCGGATAAGTGATTAACAGTGGTTGGAAAGGTCATTACAATTGTTGGACAAAGTTATTTTTAGAGGTCGGATTAGTGATTAACAGTGGTTGGCAAAGGCATTACAATTATTTGCCAAAGTCATTTCAATTGTTGGGCAAAGTCATTTTTAAGGTCGGATAAGTGATTAACTGTGGTTGGCAAAGTCATTACAATTGTTGGGCAAGGTCATTTTTAGAGGTCTGATAAGTGATTAACAGTGGTGGGCAAAGTCATTACAATTGTTTGGCAAAGTCATTTTTAGAGGTCGGATAAGTGATTAACAGTGGTTGGCAAAGTAATTACAATTGTTAGGCAAAGTCATTTTTAGAGGTCGGATAAGTGATTATCAGTGGTTGGCAAAGTCATTACAATTGTTGGGCAAAGTCATTTTTAGAGGTCGGATAAGTGATTAACAGTTGTTGGCAAAGTCATTACAATTGTTTTCCAAAGTCATTACAGTTGTTTTCTAAAGTCATTAGAATTGTTTGGCAAAGTTATTTTTAGAGGTCGGTTAATTTGTTAAAAGCTGTTGGCAAAGTCATCACAATTTTCGGGCAAAGTCATTTTTAGAGGTCGGATAGGTTATTAACAGTGTTTGGCAAAGTCATTACAATTGTTTGGCTAAGTAATCTTCACTGGTCGAATAAATGATTAACAGTGGTTGGCAAAGTCATTACAATTGTTGGGCAAAGTCATTTTTAGAGGTCGGATAAGTGATTAACAGTGGTTGGCAAAGTTATAACAAATGTTAGGCAAAGTCATTTTTAGAGGTCTGATAAGTGATTAACAGTGGTTGGTAATGTCATTTCAATTGTTTGCCAAAGTCATTTTAAGAGGTCGGATAAGTTTTTAACAGTGGTTTGCAAAGGCATTACAATTGTTTGCCAAATTCATTAAAATTGTTGGGCAAAGTCATCTTTAGTGGTCGGATAAGAGATTAACAGTGGTTGGCAAAGTCATTACAATTGTTGGGCAAAGTTATTTTTAGAGGTCGGATAATTTATTAAAAGTGGTTGGCAAAGTCATTTAAATTGTTGGGCAAAGTCATTTTTAGAGGTCGGATAAGTGATTAACAGTGGTTCGCAAAGTCATTACAATTGTTGGGCAAAGTCATTTTTAGAGGTCGGATAAGTGATTAACAGTGGTTGGCAAAGTAATAACAATTGTTGGGCAAAGTCATTTTTAGAGGTCGGATAAGTGATTAACAGTGGTTGCCAAAGTCATTTCAATTGTTGGGCAAAGTCATTTTTAAGGTCGGATAAGTGATTAACTGTGGTTGGCAAAGTCATTACAATTGTTGGGCAAAGTCATTTTTAGAGGTCGAATAAATGATAAACAGTGGTTGGCAAAGTCATTACAATTGTTGGGCAAAGTTATTTTTAGAGGTCGGATAAGTGATAAACAGTTGTTGGCAAAGACATTACAATTGTTATCCAAAGTCATTACAATTGTTTTCTAAAGTCATTACAATTGTTGGGCAAAGTTATTTTTAGAGGTCGGTTAATTTGTTAAAAGTTGTTGGCAAAGTCATCACAATTTACGGGCAAAGCCTTTTTTAGAGGTCGGATAAGTGATTAACAGTGGTTGGCAAAGTCATTTCAATTGTTGAGCAAAGTCATTTTTAGAGGTCGGATAGGTTATTAACAGTGTTTGGCAAAGTCATTACAATTGTTTGGCAAAGTAATCATCACTGGTCGAATAAATGATTAACAGTGGTTGGCAAAGTCATTACAATTGTTGGGCAAAGTCATTTTTAGAGGTCGGATAAGTGATTAACAGTGGTTGGCAAAGTTATAACAAATGTTAGGCAAAGTCATTTTTAGAGGTCTGATAAGTGATTAACAGTGGTTGGTAATGTCATTTCAATTGTTTGCCAAAGTCATTTTAAGAGGTCGGATAAGTTATTAACAGTGGTTTGCAAAGGCATTACAATTGTTGGGCAAAGTCATTTTTAGAGTTCGGATAAGTGATTCAAAGTGGTTGACCAAGTCATTACAATTGTTGGGCAAAGTCATTTTTAGAGGTGGGATAAGAGATTAACAGTGGTTGGCAAAGTCATTACAATTGTTGGGCAAAGTTATTTTTAGAGGTCGGATAATTTATTAAAAGTGGTTGGCAAAGTCATTTAAATTGTTGGGCAAAGTCTTTTTTAGAGGTCGGATAAGTGATTAACAGTGGTTCGCAAAGTCATTACAATTGTTGGGCAAAGTCATTTTTAGAGGTCGGATAGGTGATTAACAGTGGTTGGCAAAGTAATAACAATTGTTGGGCAAAGTCATTTTTAGAGGTCGGATAAGTGATTAACAGTGGTTGCCAAAGTCATTTCAATTGTTGGGCAAAGTCATTTTTAAGGTCGGATAAGTGATTAACTGTGGTTGGCAAAGTCATTACAATTGTTGGGCAAAGTAATTTTCACAGGTCGAATAAATGATAAACAGTGGTTGGCAAAGTCATTACAATTGTTGGGCAAAGTTATTTTTAGAGGTCGGATAAGTGATAAACAGTTGTTGGCAAAGACATTACAATTGTTATCCAAAGTCATTACAATTGTTTTCTAAAGTCATTACAATTGTTGGGCAAAGTCATTTTTAGAGGTCGGATAGGTTATTAACAGTGTTTGGCAAAGTCATTACAATTGTTTGGCAAAGTAATCTTCACTGGTCGAATAAATGATTAACAGTGGTTGGCAAAGTCATTACAATTGTTGGGCAAAGTCATTTTTAGAGGTCGGATAAATGATTAACAGTGGTTGGCAAAGTTATAAAAAATGTTAGGCAAAGTCATTTTTAGAGGTCTGATAAGTGATTAACAGTGGTTGGTAATGTCATTTCAATTGTTTGCCAAAGTCATTTTAAGAGGTCGGATAAGTTATTAACAGTGGTTTGCAAAGGCATTACAATTGTTGGGCAAAGTCATTTTTAGAGTTCGGATAAGTGATTAAAAGTGGTTGACCAAGTCATTAAAATTGTTGGGCAAAGTTATTTTTAGAGGTCGGATAATTTATTAAAAGTGGTTGGCAAAGTCATTTAAATTGTTGGGCAAAGTCATTTTTAGAGGTCGGATAAGTGATTAACAGTGGTTCGCAAAGTCATTACAATTGTTGGGCAAAGTCATTTTTAGAGGTCGGATAAGTGATTAACAGTGGTTGTCAAAGTCATTACAATTGTTGGGCAAAGTAATTTTCACTGGTCGAATAAATGATTAACAGTGGTTGGCAAAGTCATTACAATTGTTGAGCAAAGTCTTTTTTAGAGGTCGGATAAGTGATTAACAGTGGTTGTCAAAGTCATTACAATTGTTGGGCAAAGTCATTTTTAGAGGTCGGATAGGTTATTAACAGTGTTTGGCAAAGTCATTACAATTGTTTGGCAAAGTAATCTTCACTGGTCGAATTAATGATTAACAGTGGTTGGTAATGTCATTTCAATTGTTTGCCAAAGTCATTTTAAGAGGTCGGATAAGTTATTAACAGTGGTTTGCAAAGGCATTACAATTGTTGGGCAAAGTCATTTTTAGAGTTCGGATAAGTGATTAAAAGTGGTTGACCAAGTCATTAAAATTGTTGGGCAAAGTTATTTTTAGAGGTCGGATAATTTATTAAAAGTGGTTGGCAAAGTCATTTAAATTGTTGGGCAAAGTCATTTTTAGAGGTCGGATAAGTGATTAACAGTGGTTCGCAAAGTCATTACAATTGTTGGGCAAAGTCATTTTTAGAGGTCGGATAAGTGATTAACAGTGGTTCGCAAAGTCATTACAATTGTTGGGCAAAGTCATTTTTAGAGGTCGGATAAGTGATTTACAGTGGTTGGCAAAGTAATAACAATTGTTGGGCAAAGTCATTTTTAGAGGTCGGATAAGTGATTAACAGTGGTTGCCAAAGTCATTTCAATTGTTGGGCAAAGTCATTTTTAAGGTCGGATAAGTGATTAACTGTGGTTCGCAAAGTCATTACAATTGTTGGGCAAAGTCATTTTTAGAGGTCGGATAAGTGATTAACAGTGGTTGGCAAAGTAATAACAATTGTTTGGCAAAGTCATTTTTAGAGGTCGGATAAGTGATTAACAGTGGTTGCCAAAGTCATTTCAATTGTTGGGCAAAGTGATTTTTAAGGTCGGATAAGTGATTAACTGTGGTTGGCAAAGTCATTACAATTGTTGGGCAAAGTAATTTTCACAGGTCTAATAAATGATAAACAGTGGTTGGCAAAGTCATTACAATTGTTGGGCAAAGTTATTTTTAGAGGTTGGATAAGTGATAAACAGTTGTTGGCAAAGACATTACAATTGTTATCCAAAGTCATTACAATTGTTTTCTAAAGTCATCACAATTTACGGGCAAAGTCATTTTTAGAGGTCGGATAGGTTATTAACAGTTTTGGCAAAGTCATTACAATTGTTTGGCAAAGTAATTTTCACTGGTCGAATAAATGATTAACAGTGGTTGGCAAAGTCATTACAATTGTTGGGCAAAGTCTTTTTTAGAGGTCGGATAAGTGATTAACAGTGGTTGGCAAAGTCATTACAATTGTTGGGCAAAGTTATTTTTAGAGGTCGGATAATTTAATAAAAGTGGTTGGCAAAGTCATTTAAATTGTTGGGCAAAGTCATTTTTAGAGGTCGGATAAGTGATTAACAGTGGTTCGCAAAGTCATTACAATTGTTGGGCAAAGTCATTTTTAGAGGTCGGATAAGTGATTAACAGTGGTTGGCAAAGTAATAACAATTGTTAGGCAAAGTCATTTTTAGAGGTCGGATAAGTGATTAACAGTGGTTGCCAAAGTCATTTCAATTGTTGGGCAAAGTCATTTTTAGAGGTCGGATAAGTGATTAACAGTGGTTCGCAAAGTCATTACAATTGTTGGGCAAAGTCATTTTCACAGGTCGAATAAATGATTAACAGTGGTTGGCAAAGTAATAACAATTGTTGGGCAAAGTCATTTTTAGAGGTCGGATAAGTGATTAACAGTGGTTGCCAAAGTCATTTCAATTGTTGGGCAAAGTCATTTTTAAGGTCGGATAAGTGATTAACTGTGGTTGGCAAAGTCATTAAAATTGTTGGGCAAAGTAATTTTCACAGGTCGAATAAATGATAAACAGTGGTTGGCAAACTCATTTCAATTGTTGGGCAAAGTCATTTTTAGAGGTCGGATAAGTGATTAACATTGGTTGGCAAAGTAATAACAATTGTTGGGCAAAGTCATTTTTAGAGGTCGGATAAGTGATTAACAGTGGTTGCCAAAGTCATTTCAATTGTTGGGCAAAGTCATTTTTAGGTCGGATAAGTGATTAACTGTGGTTGGCAAAGTCATTACAATTGTTGGGCAAAGTAATTTTCACAGGTCGAATAAATGATAAACAGTTGTTGGCAAAGACATTACAATTGTTATCCAAAGTCATTACAATTGTTTTCTAAAGTCATTACAATTGTTGGGCAAAGTTATTTTTAGAGGTCGGTTAATTTGTTAAAAGTTGTTGGCAAAGTCATCACAATTTACGGGCAAAGTCATTTTTAGAGGTCGGATAGGTTATTAACAGTGTTTGGCAAAGTCATTACAATTGTTTGGCAAAGTAATTTTCACTGGTCGAATAAATGATTAACAGTGGTTGGCAAAGTCATTACAATTGTTGGGCAAAGTCTTTTTTAGAGGTCGGATAAGTGATTAACAGTGGTTGGCAAAGTCATTACAATTGTTAGGCAAAGTCATTTTTAGAGGTCGGATAAGTGATTAACAGTGGTTGCCAAAGTCATTTCAATTGTTGGGCAAAGTCATTTTTAGAGGTCGGATAAGTGATTAAAAGTGGTTCGCAAAGTCATTACAATTGTTGGGCAAAGTCATTTTCACAGGTCGAATAAATGATTAACAGTGGTTGGCAAAGTAATAACAATTGTTGGGCAAAGTCATTTTTAGAGGTCGGATAAGTGATTAACAGTGGTTGCCAAAGTCATTTCAATTGTTGGGCAAAGTCATTTTTAAGGTCGGATAAGTGATTAACTGTGGTTGGCAAAGTCATTACAATTGTTGGGCAAAGTAATTTTCACAGGTCGAATAAATGATAAACAGTGGTTGGCAAACTCATTACAATTGTTGGGCAAAGTCATTTTTAGAGGTCGGATAAGTGATTAACATTGGTTGGCAAAGTAATAACAATTGTTGGGCAAAGTCATTTTTAGAGGTCGGATAAGTGATTAACAGTGGTTGCCAAAGTCATTTCAATTGTTGGGCAAAGTCATTTTTAGGTCGGATAAGTGATTAACTGTGGTTGGCAAAGTCATTACAATTGTTGGGCAAAGTAATTTTCACAGGTCGAATAAATGATAAACAGTTGTTGGCAAAGACATTACAATTGTAATCCAAAGTCATTACAATTGTTTTCTAAAGTCATTACAATTGTTGGGCAAAGTTATTTTTAGAGGTCGGTTAATTTGTTAAAAGTTGTTGGCAAAGTCATCACAATTTACGGGCAAAGTCATTTTTAGAGGTCGGATAGGTTATTAACAGTGTTTGGCAAAGTCATTACAATTGTTTGGCAAAGTAATTTTCACTGGTCGAATAAATGATTAACAGTGGTTGGCAAAGTCATTACAATTGTTGGGCAAAGTCATTTTTAGAGGTCGGATAAGTGATTAAAAGTGGTTGGCAAAGTTATAACAAATGTTAGGCAAAGTCATTTTAGAGGTCGGATAAGTGATTAACAGTGGTTGGCAAAGTCATTTCAATTGTTTGCCAAAGTCATTTTAAGAGGTCGGATAAGTTATTAACAGTGGTTTGCAAAGGCATTACAATTGTTTGCCAAATTCATTACAATTGTTGGGCAAAGTCATCTTTAGTGTTCGGATAAGTGATTAACAGTGGTTGGCAAAGTCATTACAATTGTTGGGCAAAGTTATTTTTAGAGGTCGGATAATTTATTAAAAGTGGTTGGCAAAGTCATTTAAATTGTTGGGCAAAGTCATTTTTAGAGGTCGGATAAGTGATTAACAGTGGTTCGCAAAGTCATTACAATTGTTGGGCAAAGTCATTTTTAGAGGTGGGATAAGTTATTAACAGTGGTTGGGAAAGTAATAACAATTGTTTGGCAAAGTCATTTTTAGAGATCGGATAAGTGATTAACAGTGGTTGGCAAATTTTTTATAATTGTAAGGCAAAGTCATTTTTAGGGGTCGGAATAGTGATTAACAGTGGTTGGCAAAGGCATTACAATTGTTTGCCAAAGTCATTTCAATTAATGGGCAAAGTCATTACAATTGTTGGGCAAGGTCATTTTTAGAGGTCGGATAAGTGATTAACAGTGGTTGCCAAAGTCATTACAATTGTTGGGCAAAGTCATTTTTAGAGGACAGATAAGTGATTTACAGTGGTTGGCAAAGTTATTACAATTGTTAGGCAAAGTCATTTTAAGAGGTCGGATAAGTTATTAACAGTGGTTTGCAAAGGCATTACAATTGTTTGCCAAATTCATTACAATTGTTGGGCAAAGTCATCTTTAGTGGTCGGATAAGTGATTAACAGTGGTTGGCAAAGTCATTACAATTGTTGGGCAAAGTTATTTTTAGAGGTCGGATAATTTATTAAAAGTGGTTGGCAAAGTCATTTAAATTGTTGGGCAAAGTCATTTTTAGAGGTCGGATAAGTGATTAACAGTGGTTCGCAAAGTCATTACAATTGTTGGGCAAAGTCATTTTTAGAGGTGGGATAAGTTATTAACAGTGGTTGGGAAAGTAATAACAATTGTTTGGCAAAGTCATTTTTAGAGATCGGATAAGTGATTAACAGTGGTTGGCAAATTTATTATAATTGTAAGGCAAAGTCATTTTTAGGGGTCGGAATAGTGATTAACAGTGGTTGGCAAAGGCATTACAATTGTTTGCCAAAGTCATTTCAATTAATGGGCAAAGTCATTACAATTGTTGGGCAAGGTCATTTTTAGAGGTCGGATAAGTGATTAACAGTGGTTGCCAAAGTCATTACAATTGTTGGGCAAAGTCATTTTTAGAGGACAGATAAGTGATTTACAGTGGTTGGCAAAGTTATTACAATTGTTAGGCAAAGTCATTTTTAGAGGTCGGATAAGTGATTAACAGTGGTTTGCAAAGTAATTACAATTGTTAGGCAAAGTCATTTTTAGAGGTCGGATAAGTGATTAACAGTGGTTGGCAAAGGCATTACAATTGTTTGCCAAAGTCATTACAATTGTTGGGCAAAGTCATTTTTAGAGTTCGGATAAGTGATTAAAAGTGGTTGACCAAGTCATTACAATTGTTGGGCAAAGTCATTTTTAGAGGTGGGATAAGTTATTAACAGTGGTTGGCAAAGTCATTACAATTGTTAGGCAAAGTCATTTTTAGAGGTCGGATAAGTGATTAACAGTGGTTGGCAAAGGCATTACAATTGTTTGCCAAAGTAATTTTCACAGGTCGAATAAATGATAAACAGTGGTTGGCAGAGTCATTACAATTGTTGGGCAAAGTCATTTTTAGAGGTCGGATAAGTGATTAACAGTGGTTCGCAAAGTCATTACAATTGTTTGGCAAAGTCATTTTTAGATGTCGGACAAGTGATTAACAGTGGTTGGCAAAGTAATAACAATTGTTTTGCAAAGTCATTTTTAGAGATCGGATAAGTGATTAACAGTGGTTGGCAAAGTCATTATAATTGTTAGGCAAAGTCATTTTTAGAGGTCGGATTAGTGATTAACAGTGGTTGGCAAAGGCTTTACAATTGTTTGCCAAAGCCATTTCAATTGTTGGGCAAAGTCATTTTTAAGGTCGGATAAGTGATTAACTGTGGTTGGCAAAGTCATTACAATTGTTGGGCAAGGTCATTTTTAGAGGTCGGATAAGTGATTAACAGTGGTTTGCAAAGTCATTACAATTGTTGGGCAAAGTCATTTTTAGAGGTCGGATAAGTGATTTACAGTGGTTAGCAAAGTTATTACAATTGTTAGTCAAAGTGATTTTTAGAGGTCGGATAAGTGATTAACAGTGGTTTGCAAAGTAATTACAACTGTTAGGCAAAGTCATTTTTAGAGGTCGGATAAGTGATTAACAGTGGTTTGCAAAGTAATTACAACTGTTAGGCAAAGTCATTTTTAGAGGTCGGATAAGTGATTAACAGTGGCTGGCAAAGTTATAACAAATGTTAGGCAAAGTCATTTTTAGAGGTCGGATAAGTGATTAACAGTGGTTGGCAAAGTCATTACAATTGTTGGGCAAAGTAATTTTCACAGGTCGAATAAATGATAAACAGTGGTTGGCAAAGTCATTACAATTGTTGGGCAAAGTCATTTTAACAGGTCGGATAAGTGATTAACAGTGGTTGGCCAAGTCATTTAAATTGTTGGGCAAAGTTATTTTTAGAGGTCGGATAATTTATTAAAAGTGGTTAGCAAAGTCATTACAATTGTTGGGCAAAGTAATTTTCACAGGTCGAATAAATTGTTAGCGGTTAACTTAGGACTGGACTTTGACTTTGGCATTGAAAAGAATAAATTAGTTTTTAGAAACTTTATTAAACTCAAAACTTGAGCTAAGAAAAAATATAAACTTGATACAGAAAATATTCTCTCTTATATATCCTTAGAATATCATTCCATTTTCTAAATTGTCTCCAAGTTCCAATCAATTATTATTAGTCAGATACAGCCTAGTAACTACGAGTTTAGGTTAAAACTAATTCTAGCAACAAGACTATTTACAAATTATAACTAGTATGAAAGGTCCAATATGACCAGGAAGTAGAGTCAGCCTTAGCTTACAGCTCCGCCAACACTCCCTCCGGTCAAGAAGCAATGTCCTCATTGCTTATCCGCCCTAGTCTGTACAGTACTAGTTCGGATGTCCTACTGTCACTGTAGCAGCGATCAGGACCACCGCCATAACACTACAGCATAGGACTTACCCAGTTAGTCCTATCCGACTAACCGAGTCTGCCATATCCAGCGCCCTCAATGTTGCCCTTCCTAAACTTTTCCACGTTACTAGCCTATATCTGACTTTTCTTTCAATCATTAATGGTTTCCGCTGCACTCTCATTGGGTTTAAGCGGTGTATACCTCAGCAGCCTTTGTACATGTATCGCTATTGTCTAGGCATCTTTCTCTATTCTATACGTCAGCGTACTAATCTTAGACACTATTTTAAAAGGACCTTGCCACTTGGGCAACAACTTCTGGGTAAAACCTTTTTTCGGAACTGGCCAATAGACCATCACCAAATCTCCGATCTTAAATTCTACTTCTTTGTGTGTTTTGTCATACTGATTCTTGTAATACTCCATTTCTTTGTCCAATTTAGCTTCAATTTGCTCATAACTATGCCTTAAGCGTCTTAACAGGTCAGCTTTATATTCGACTAAGTCGTCAAAATTAACTGGCTGACGGCCTCGCGGGGCCTTAAAGACGATATCCCCTGGTAGGACTGCGTCCCGCCCATAGAGCAAGAAGAAAGGAGTTTCCTGAATTGTTCTATTAATCGTAACCCTATAGGCAAATAGGCATTAATCCAATAAGAGGTCCCAGTTACCCTGATCCTTAGCAATTACCGTAGCAAGCGCCGTCGTTAAAAACCTTATAAATCTCTCTGTTTTGCCGTTTGTCTGCGGATGTTTAGCACTTGCCTCAAATTTAAATATCTTAAATTTTGTAAATAATTTCTTAAAGACTGCAGCAGTGAACTGGGTGCCCTGATCGGTTATTACTTTAGTTGGACACCCATGTCGGACTATAATTGTCGAATAAAACCTCTCAGCAATCTCATCGGCCTCTAAAGTCTTTAACGGACACGTCTCTACCCAGTTCGTGAAATAGTCCACGAAGACCAAAATGTACTTACATCCTCTTGCCGTAGTTTTGAGTGGCCCTAGAATATCGATTCCCACAATTTCAAACGGGTATGTAGTTTTAATAGGTTGTAACAACCCATGGGACTTTGGTTGAGGTTCTTTGATTTGTCGACATTTAACACACGCACTTACCCATCTACGAATATCCGTATACATCCCTGGCCAATATAAACGATCTCTTAATACTTGAAATAACTTATCCCGACCCGCATGACTTAAACTTAGGGAATGGTAATAGTCCAGAACTGTTCCTACTAGCTGTTGAGGTACAAAAATGAGTTTCTTAGACGATTCAAAATAGTATAAGATGTCATCCTCAATTTTATAGAATTTTTTTAAGTTATTATAAGACGGCGAGTTCTTGTTACGAATATTGCTACGAATAGATGCTGTAAATGGGTCCTTACTTTGCTCGACCTTCAAATCTATTTTGTCCAAAGGACCCTCTGTATAATGAATAAAAAGAAACGGGTCCAAAGTAAAGTCTCCCTCGTCCTTCAATGGTTGTGAATCATCCGGTAGCCTAGAGAGAGCGTCAGCATTAGAGTTCTCAATCCCTTTCTTATTCCTAATTTCAAAATTAAATTCTGATAATCTAAGAGCCCATCTTACCAAACGAGCGGGTGACTTTGCTTCCTTTAGCCATTTAAGAGACTGGTGGTCTGTCTCAACAATAAATCTGATCCCCACAATAAATGGTCTAAGTGTTTCACACGCCCATATGATAGCTAAAGCTTCTTTTTCTCGAATCGTCCATTTAGATTCCGCTTCTGTTAACGGTCTACTAATGTATTGGATAACCCGAATTTCACCATTAATTTCCTGACTTAACACTGCTCCCAAACCTTTGTGACTAGCGTCACACTGTATGACAAAAGGGTAATCAAAGTTTGGATGACTTAATAGTGGGGCAGTAGTTAACGAAGTTTTAAGATGCTCAAATACTTCCTGGTGTTCATCAGCCCACACAAACTCAGTGTCGTTGTGGGTCAATTCGTACAACTTTTGAGCTATCTTAGCAAAATCTTTAACAAATTTACGGTAATACCCACATAATCCTAAAAAGCTTCTAAGTTCTTTCTTATTTTTAAACCCTAGTAAATTGTTAATGGCGCGTATTTTTATGGGTGCGTCTAGGGTAATTATGTCATAAAGGGCTGGATCTAAGTTATCCAGGTAGGATGCTTTTATGAATGTTCGGGTGGAACCCGTATCAAGGCAATTTTTAACTGACTGGCCAAAGATACAAGCGGGTACCTCGAGCAAGTTGTTTGGGTTCACGGTCACAGTTACAATTTGAGAAGAGTTAAAACAACAGAATTAATAGGGATAGTTTCATTTTTCTTAGCCTCTTGGTCCAGCAAGTGGTATGGTGAGTGAAAAAGGTAGGATTCAAATAAAGAAGAAGCTAAATAAGCTGTTTCAAGATTTATAATTGAATTAGAATCGACTTTAGAGTTAGAAGAAGTAGGAGATGAATTATTATTATTATAAGTACTCTTCGCTACATGTGCTTGCAGACTGGGTGCTTTCCGGCGAGGACATGAGGCCTTAAGATGTCCAGGTTTATGGCAATTGTAACAGCGCTTGGGCTGACCTTGATAAGGATAATAGTACCTACCTTGGTTCGTCAAATTAGGTTTGTTTTGATAAAACCCTTTCTTCTTATCGCCTTAATGTCCCGCTTTCCAACTCGACTTATATCCAAAATTTTTTTTCAGGTTTTTAGTTTAAGAATTTCAACACTAAGATCACTTTTCAATTTCTTCAATTGTTCGTTTAATTGCTCAATCAACTTCTCAGTATCATTATCCTTTTCTTTCGGTTTATTTTCTTGTCCTTCACCGCTAACGGCATCAGATCCGGCTGCTAAAGCGATAGGTTTTGCTTCCTTTGGTTCTTTAAAATCTTTTCTGCGAGCCATCTTCTCACCTTCGTACTGGTTTGCATACTTCAAAGCTTTGTTTAGTTTGGTAGGTGTACGGTTCCGTACAAGTGACCCTAGATCAGCACTTAACCCATTTATAAAATATTCCATCTTCATTCGATCCAATATGTTAGAATCATTGGTCGGAAATGCTTTATGCACAAGTTCACCTACGCGAATAGTAAAATGATCTAATGGTTCATTTGGTGAACGTCAAGTATTCGCCAAAATCTTTAAATAATGTGTTGGCGTTTGCGGTAGGAAAGTCTTCCTTAGTTCGTCCAATAGTTTTTCAAAGCTATTGCTGACGAATAAATCAGAATTAAAGCTGTTCAGGAGTTCACGGGCTCGTCCACTAGTGTAAGCTTTGAGTGCTTCAATCTTGAATTGTTCATCCGCAACTCCATATAACTTTATCTTAAATTCGGCAATCCATTGCTCCAAGTCTTCATCTGGGCTACCATTGAATACTCGAATAGAAATTGAAGGTGGGGTTCTGACGTGACTTAGCTGTGGAATTTTAGAATGGTGACTTAATGTAATGTCTTGAGTGGCTGTTGGGTCCTCTTGTTTCTCAGGTTCCTTTTCAAGTCGAGCGATCTTGGGTGGACGACCTCTTGGCTTGGCACACTTGTTTTTTCTTTTAGCAGCACGTTGAGCTTGATGTTCCCGAGTTTCGGCACCACTTTTGTTAGCGGTTAACTTAGGACTGGACTTAGACTTTGGCATTGAAAAGAATAAATTAGTTTTTAGAAACTTTATTAAACTCAAAACTTGAGCTAAGAAAAAATATAAACTTGATACAGAAAATATTCTCTCTTATATATCCTTAGAATATCATTCCATTTTCTAAATTGTCTCCAAGTTCCAATCAATTATTATTAGTCAGATACAGCCTAGTAACTACGAGTTTAGGTTAAAACTAATTCTAGCAACAAGACTATTTACAAATTATAACTAGTATGAAAGGTCCAATATGACCAGGAAGTAGAGTCAGCCTTAGCTTACAGCTCCGCCAACACTCCCTCCGGTCAAGAAGCAATGTCCTCATTGCTTATCCGCCCTAGTCTGTACAGTACTAGTTCGGATGTCCTACTGTCACTGTAGCAGCGATCAGGACCACCGCCATAACACTACAGCATAGGACTTACCCAGTTAGTCCTATCCGACTAACCGAGTCTGCCATATCCAGCGCCCTCAATGTTGCCCTTCCTAAACTTTTCCACGTTACTAGCCTATATCTGACTTTTCTTTCAATCATTAATGGTTTCCGCTGCACTCTCATTGGGTTTAAGCGGTGTATACCTCAGCAGCCTTTGTACATGTATCGCTATTGTCTTGGCATCTTTCTCTATTCTATACGTCAGCGTACTAATCTTAGACACTATTTTAAAAGGACCTTGCCACTTGGGCAACAACTTCTGGGTAAAACCTTTTTTCGGAACTGGCCAATAGACCATCACCAAATCTCCGATCTTAAATTCTACTTCTTTGTGTGTTTTGTCATACTGATTCTTGTAATACTCCATTTCTTTGTCCAATTTAGCTTCAATTTGCTCATAACTATGCCTTAAGCGTCTTAACAGGTCAGCTTTATATTCGACTAAGTCGTCAAAATTAACTGGCTGACGGCCTCGCGGGGCCTTAAAGACGATATCCCCTGGTAGGACTGCGTCCCGCCCATAGAGCAAGAAGAAAGGAGTTTCCTGAATTGTTCTATTAATCGTAACCCTATAGGCAAATAGGCATTAATCCAATAAGAGGTCCCAGTTACCCTGATCCTTAGCAATTACCGTAGCAAGCGCCGTCGTTAAAAACCTTATAAATCTCTCTGTTTTGCCGTTTGTCTGCGGATGTTTAGCACTTGCCTCAAATTTAAATATCTTAAATTTTGTAAATAATTTCTTAAAGACTGCAGCAGTGAACTGGGTGCCCTGATCGGTTATTACTTTAGTTGGACACCCATGTCGGACTATAATTGTCGAATAAAACCTCTCAGCAATCTCATCGGCCTCTAAAGTCTTTAACGGACACGTCTCTACCCAGTTCGTGAAATAGTCCACGAAGACCAAAATGTACTTACATCCTCTTGCCGTAGTTTTGAGTGGCCCTAGAATATCGATTCCCACAATTTCAAACGGGTATGTAGTTTTAATAGGTTGTAACAACCCATGGGACTTTGGTTGAGGTTCTTTGATTTGTCGACATTTAACACACGCACTTACCCATCTACGAATATCCGTATACATCCCTGGCCAATATAAACGATCTCTTAATACTTGAAATAACTTATCCCGACCCACATGACTTAAACTTAGGGAATGGTAATAGTCCAGAACTGTTCCTACTAGCTGTTGAGGTACAAAAATGAGTTTCTTAGACGATTCAAAATAGTATAAGATGTCATCCTCAATTTTATAGAATTTTTTTAAGTTATTATAAGACGGCGAGTTCTTGTTACGAATATTGCTACGAATAGATGCTGTAAATGGGTCCTTACTTTGCTCGACCTTCAAATCTATTTTGTCCAAAGGACCCTCTGTATAATGAATAAAAAGAAACGGGTCCAAAGTAAAGTCTCCCTCGTCCTTCAATGGTTGTGAATCATCCGGTAGCCTAGAGAGAGCGTCAGCATTAGAGTTCTCAATCCCTTTCTTATTCCTAATTTCAAAATTAAATTCTGATAATCTAAGAGCCCATCTTACCAAACGAGCGGGTGACTTTGCTTCCTTTAGCCATTTAAGAGACTGGTGGTCTGTCTCAACAATAAATCTGGTCCCCTCAATAAATGGTCTAAGTGTTTCACACGCCCATATGATAGCTAAAGCTTCTTTTTCTCGAATCGTCCATTTAGATTCCGCTTCTGTTAACGGTCTACTAATGTATTGGATAACCCGAATTTCACCATTAATTTCCTGACTTAACACTGCTCCCAAACCTTTGTGACTAGCGTCACACTGTATGACAAAAGGGTAATCAAAGTTTGGATGACTTAATAGTGGGGCAGTAGTTAACGAAGTTTTAAGATGCTCAAATACTTCCTGGTGTTCATCAGCCCACACAAACTCAGTGTCGTTGTGGGTCAATTCGTACAACTTTTGAGCTATCTTAGCAAAATCTTTAACAAATTTACGGTAATACCCACATAATCCTAAAAAGCTTCTAAGTTCTTTCTTATTTTTAAACCCTAGTAAATTGTTAATGGCGCGTATTTTTATGGGTGCGTCTAGGGTAATTATGTCATAAAGGGCTGGATCTAAGTTATCCAGGTAGGATGCTTTTATGAATGTTCGGGTGGAACCCGTATCAAGGCAATTTTTAACTGACTGGCCAAAGATACAAGCGGGTACCTCGAGCAAGTTGTTTGGGTTCACGGTCACAGTTACAATTTGAGAAGAGTTAAAACAACAGAATTAATAGGGATAGTTTCATTTTTCTTAGCCTCTTGGTCCAGCAAGTGGTATGGTGAGTGAAAAAGGTAGGATTCAAATAAAGAAGAAGCTAAATAAGCTGTTTCAAGATTTATAATTGAATTAGAATCGACTTTAGAGTTAGAAGAAGTAGGAGATGAATTATTATTATTATAAGTACTCTTCGCTACATGTGCTTGCAGACTGGGTGCTTTCCGGCGAGGACATGAGGCCTTAAGATGTCCAGGTTTATGGCAATTGTAACAGCGCTTGGGCTGACCTTGATAAGGATAATAGTACCTACCTTGGTTCGTCAAATTAGGTTTGTTTTGATAAAACCCTTTCTTCTTATCGCCTTAATGTCCCGCTTTCCAACTCGACTTATATCCAAAATTTTTTTTCAGGTTTTTAGTTTAAGAATTTCAACACTAAGATCACTTTTCAATTTCTTCAATTGTTCGTTTAATTGCTCAATCAACTTCTCAGTATCATTATCCTTTTCTTTCGGTTTATTTTCTTGTCCTTCACCGCTAACGGCATCAGATCCGGCTGCTAAAGCGATAGGTTTTGCTTCCTTTGGTTCTTTAAAATCTTTTCTGCGAGCCATCTTCTCACCTTCGTACTGGTTTGCATACTTCAAAGCTTTGTTTAGTTTGGTAGGTGTACGGTTCCGTACAAGTGACCCTAGATCAGCACTTAACCCATTTATAAAATATTCCATCTTCATTCGATCCAATATGTTAGAATCATTGGTCGGAAATGCTTTATGCACAAGTTCACCTACGCGAATAGTAAAATGATCTAATGGTTCATTTGGTGAACGTCAAGTATTCGCCAAAATCTTTAAATAATGTGTTGGCGTTTGCGGTAGGAAAGTCTTCCTTAGTTCGTCCAATAGTTTTTCAAAGCTATTGCTGACGAATAAATCAGAATTAAAGCTGTTCAGGAGTTCACGGGCTCGTCCACTAGTGTAAGCTTTGAGTGCTTCAATCTTGAATTGTTCATCCGCAACTCCATATAACTTTATCTTAAATTCGGCAATCCATTGCTCCAAGTCTTCATCTGGGCTACCATTGAATACTCGAATAGAAATTGAAGGTGGGGTTCTGACGTGACTTAGCTGTGGAATTTTAGAATGGTGACTTAATGTAATGTCTTGAGTGGCTGTTGGGTCCTCTTGTTTCTCAGGTTCCTTTTCAAGTCGAGCGATCTTGGGTGGACGACCTCTTGGCTTGGCACACTTGTTTTTTCTTTTAGCAGCACGTTGAGCTTGATGTTCCCGAGTTTCGGCACCACTTTTGTTAGCGGTTAACTTAGGACTGGACTTAGACTTTGGCATTGAAAAGAATAAATTAGTTTTTAGAAACTTTATTAAACTCAAAACTTGAGCTAAGAAAAAATATAAACTTGATACAGAAAATATTCTCTCTTATATATCCTTAGAATATCATTCCATTTTCTAAATTGTCTCCAAGTTCCAATCAATTATTATTAGTCAGATACAGCCTAGTAACTACGAGTTTAGGTTAAAACTAATTCTAGCAACAAGACTATTTACAAATTATAACTAGTATGAAAGGTCCAATATGACCAGGAAGTAGAGTCAGCCTTAGCTTACAGCTCCGCCAACAAAATGATAAACAGTGGTTGGCAAAGTCATTACAATTGTTGGGCAAAGTCATTTTTAGAGGTCGGATAAGTGATTAACAGTGGTTCGCAAAGTCATTACAATTGTTTGGCAAAGTCATTTTTAGATGTCGGACAAGTGATTAACAGTGGTTGGCAAAGTAATAACAATTGTTTTGCAAAGTCATTTTTAGAGATCGGATAAGTGATTAACAGTGGTTGGCAAAGTCATTATAATTGTTAGGCAAAGTCATTTTTAGAGGTCGGATTAGTGATTAACAGTGGTTGGCAAAGGCATTACAATTGTTTGCCAAAGTCATTTCAATTGTTGGGCAAAGTCATTTTTAAGGTCGGATAAGTGATTAACTGTGGTTGGCAAAGTCATTACAATTGTTGGGCAAGGTCATTTTTAGAGGTCGGATAAGTGATTAACAGTGGTTTGCAAAGTCATTACAATTGTTGGGCAAAGTCATTTTTAGAGGTCGGATAAGTGATTTACAGTGGTTAGCAAAGTTATTACAATTGTTAGTCAAAGTCATTTTTAGAGGTCGGATAAGTGATTAACAGTGGTTTGCAAAGTAATTACAATTGCATGCCAAAGTCATTACAATTGTTGGGCAAAGTCATTTTTAGAGTTCGGATAAGTGATTAAAATTGGTTGACAAAGTCATTACAATTGTTGGGCAAAGTCATTTTTAGAGGTGGGATAAGTTATTAACAGTGGTTGGCAAAGTCATTACAATTGTTAGGCAAAGTCATTTTTAGAGGTCGGATAAGTGATTAACAGTGGTTGGCAAAGGCATTGCAATTGTTTGCCAAAGTCATTTCTAGAGGTCGGATAAGTGATTAACAGTGGTTTGCAAAAGCATTACAATTGTGTGCCAAGGTCATTACAATTGGTGGGCAAATTCATTTTCAGAGGTCGGATAAGTGATTAACAGTGTTTGGCAAAGTCATTACAATTGTTTGGCAAAGTAATTTTCACTGGTCGAATAAATGATTAACAGTGGTTGGCAAAGTCATTACAATTGTTGGGCAAAGTCTTTTTTAGAGGTCGGATAAGTGATTAACAGTGGTTGGCAAAGTCATTACAATTGTTGGGCAAAGTCATTTTTAGAGTTCGGGTAAGTGATTAACAGTGGCTGGCAAAGTTATAACAAATGTTAGGCAAAGTCATTTTTAGAGGTCGGATAAGTGATTAACAGTGGTTGGCAAAGGCATTACAATTGTTTGCCAAAGTCATTTATAGATGTCGGACAAGTGATTAACAGTGGTTGGCAAAGTAATAACAATTGTTTTGCAAAGTCATTTTTAGAGATCGGATAAGTGATTAACAGTGGTTGGCAAAGTCATTATAATTGTTAGGCAAAGTCATTTTTAGAGGTCGGATTAGTGATTAACAGTGGTTGGCAAAGGCATTACAATTGTTTGCCAAAGTCATTTCAATTGTTGGGCAAAATCATTTTTAAGGTCGGATAAGTGATTAACTGTGGTTGGCAAAGTCATTACAATTGTTGGTCAAGGTCATTTTTAGAGGTCGGATAAGTGATTAACAGTGGTTTGCAAAGTCATTACAATTGTTGGGCAAAGTCATTTTTAGAGGTCGGATAAGTGATTTACAGTGGTTAGCAAAGTTATTACAATTGTTAGTCAAAGTCATTTTTAGAGGTCGGATAAGTGATTAACAGTGGTTTGCAAAGTAATTACAACTGTTAGGCAAAGTCATTTTTAGAGGTCGGATAAGTGATTAACATTGGTTGGCAAAGGCATTACAATTGTTTGCCAAAGTCATTACAATTGTTGGGCAAAGTCATTTTTAGAGTTCGGATAAGTGATTAAAATTGGTTGACAAAGTCATTACAATTGTTGGGCAAAGTCATTTTTAGAGGTGGGATAAGTTATTAACAGTGGTTGGCAAAGTCATTACAATTGTTAGGCAAAGTCATTTTTAGAGGTCGGATAAGTGATTAACAGTGGTTGGCAAAGGCATTGCAATTGTTTGCCAAAGTCATTTCTAGAGGTCGGATAAGTGATTAACAGTGGTTTGCAAAAGCATTACAATTGTGTGCCAAGGTCATTACAATTGGTGGGCAAATTCATTTTCAGAGGTCGGATAAGTGATTAACAGTGTTTGGCAAAGTCATTACAATTGTTTGGCAAAGTAATTTTCACTGGTCGAATAAATGATTAACAGTGGTTGGCAAAGTCATTACAATTGTTGGGCAAAGTCTTTTTTAGAGGTCGGATAAGTGATTAACAGTGGTTGGCAAAGTCATTACAATTGTTGGGCAAAGTCATTTTTAGAGTTCGGGTAAGTGATTAACAGTGGCTGGCAAAGTTATAACAAATGTTAGGCAAAGTCATTTTTAGAGGTCGGATAAGTGATTAACAGTGGTTGGCAAAGGCATTACAATTGTTTGCCAAAGTCATTTATAGATGTCGGACAAGTGATTAACAGTGGTTGGCAAAGTAATAACAATTGTTTTGCAAAGTCATTTTTAGAGATCGGATAAGTGATTAACAGTGGTTGGCAAAGTCATTATAATTGTTAGGCAAAGTCATTTTTAGAGGTCGGATTAGTGATTAACAGTGGTTGGCAAAGGCATTACAATTGTTTGCCAAAGTCATTTCAATTGTTGGGCAAAATCATTTTTAAGGTCGGATAAGTGATTAACTGTGGTTGGCAAAGTCATTACAATTGTTGGTCAAGGTCATTTTTAGAGGTCGGATAAGTGATTAACAGTGGTTTGCAAAGTCATTACAATTGTTGGGCAAAGTCATTTTTAGAGGTCGGATAAGTGATTTACAGTGGTTAGCAAAGTTATTACAATTGTTAGTCAAAGTCATTTTTAGAGGTCGGATAAGTGATTAACAGTGGTTTGCAAAGTAATTACAACTGTTAGGCAAAGTCATTTTTAGAGGTCGGATAAGTGATTAACATTGGTTGGCAAAGGCATTACAATTGTTTGCCAAAGTCATTACAATTGTTGGGCAAAGTCATTTTTAGAGTTCGGATAAGTGATTAAAATTGGTTGACAAAGTCATTACAATTGTTGGGCAAAGTCATTTTTAGAGGTGGGATAAGTTATTAACAGTGGTTGGCAAAGTCATTACAATTGTTAGGCAAAGTCATTTTTAGAGTTCGGTTAAGTGATTTACAGTGGTTAGCAAAGTTATTACAATTGTTAGTCAAAGTCATTTTTAGAGGTCGGATAAGTGATTAACAGTGGTTGGCAAAGTCATTACAATTGTTAGTCAAAGTCATTTTTAGAGGTCGGATAAGTGATTAACAGTGGTTGGCAATGTCATTACAATTGTTAGGCAAAGTCATTTTTAGAGGTCGGATAAGTGATTAACAGTGGTTGGCAAAGTCATTACAATTGTTGGGCAAAGTCATTTTTAGAGGTCGGATAAGTGATTAACAGTGGTTCGCAAAGTCATTACAATTGTTTGGCAAAGTCATTTATAGATGTCGGACAAGTGATTAACAGTGGTTGGCAAAGTAATAACAATTGTTTTGCAAAGTCATTTTTAGAGATCGGATAAGTGATTAACAGTGGTTGGCAAAGTCATTATAATTGTTAGGCAAAGTCATTTTTAGAGGTCGGATTAGTGATTAACAGTGGTTGGCAAAGTCATTACAATTGTTGGGCAAAGTCATTTTTAGAGGTCGGATAAGTGATTTACAGTGGTTAGCAAAGTTATTACAATTGTTAGTCAAAGTCATTTTTAGAGGTCGGATAAGTGATTAACAGTGGTTTGCAAAGTAATTACAACTGTTAGGCAAAGTCATTTTTAGAGGTCGGATAAGTGATTAACATTGGTTGGCAAAGGCATTACAATTGTTTGCCAAAGTCATTACAATTGTTGGGCAAAGTCATTTTTAGAGTTCGGATAAGTGATTAAAATTGGTTGACAAAGTCATTACAATTGTTGGGCAAAGTCATTTTTAGAGGTGGGATAAGTTATTAACAGTGGTTGGCAAAGTCATTACAATTGTTAGGCAAAGTCATTTTTAGAGGTCGGATAAGTGATTAACAGTGGTTGGCAAAGGCATTGCAATTGTTTGCCAAAGTCATTTCTAGAGGTCGGATAAGTGATTAACAGTGGTTTGCAAAAGCATTACAATTGTGTGCCAAGGTCATTACAATTGGTGGGCAAATTCATTTTCAGAGGTCGGATAAGTGATTAACAGTGTTTGGCAAAGTCATTACAATTGTTTGGCAAAGTAATTTTCACTGGTCGAATAAATGATTAACAGTGGTTGGCAAAGTCATTACAATTGTTGGGCAAAGTCTTTTTTAGAGGTCGGATAAGTGATTAACAGTGGTTGGCAAAGTCATTACAATTGTTGGGCAAAGTAATTTTCACAGGTCGAATAAATGATAAACAGTGGTTGGCAAAGTCATTACAATTGTTGGGCAAAGTCATTTTAACAGGTCGGATAAGTGATTAACAGTGGTTGGCCAAGTCATTTAAATTGTTGGGCAAAGTAATTTTTAGAGGTCGGATAATTTATTAAAAGTGGTTAGCAAAGTCATTTAAATTGTTGGGCAAAGTCATTTTTAGAGGTCGGATAAGTGATTAACAGTGGTTCGCAAAGTCATTACAATTGTTGGGCAAGGTCATTTTTAGAGGTCGGATAAGTGATTAACAGTGGTTTGCAAAGTCATTACAATTGTTGGGCAAAGTCATTTTTAGAGGTCGGATAAGTGATTTACAGTGGTTAGCAAAGTTATTACAATTGTTAGTCAAAGTCATTTTTAGAGGTCGGATAAGTGATTAACAGTGGTTTGCAAAGTAATTACAACTGTTAGGCAAAGTCATTTTTAGAGGTCGGATAAGTGATTAACAGTGGTTGGCAAAGGCATTACAATTGCATGCCAAAGTCATTACAATTGTTGGGCAAAGTCATTTTTAGAGTTCGGATAAGTGATTAAAATTGGTTGACAAAGTCATTACAATTGTTGGGCAAAGTCATTTTTAGAGGTCGGATAAGTGATTGACAGTGGTTAGCAAAGTTATTACAATTGTTAGTCAAAGTCATTTTTAGAGGTCGGATAAGTGATTTACAGTGGTTGGCAAAGTCATTACAATTGTTAGTCAAAGTCATTTTTAGAGGTCGGATAAGTGATTAACAGTGGTTGGCAATGTCATTACAATTGTTAGGCAAAGTCATTTTTAGAGGTCGGATAAGTGATTAACAGTGGTTGGCAATGTCATTACAATTGTTAGGCAAAGTCATTTTTAGAGGTCGGATAAGTGATTAACAGTGGTTGGCAAAGTCATTACAATTGTTGGGCAAAGTCATTTTAACAGGTCGGATAAGTGATTAACAGTGGTTGGCCAAGTCATTTAAATTGTTGGGCAAAGTTATTTTTAGAGGTCGGATAATTTATTAAAAGTGGTTAGCAAAGTCATTTAAATTGTTGGGCAAAGTCATTTTTAGAGGTCGGATAAGTGATTAACAGTGGTTCGCAAAGTCATTACAATTGTTGGGCAAGGTCATTTTTAGAGGTCGGATAAGTGATTTACAGTGGTTAGCAAAGTTATTACAATTGTTAGTCAAAGTCATTTTTAGAGGTCGGATAAGTGATTAACAGTGGTTTGCAAAGTAATTACAACTGTTAGGCAAAGTCATTTTTAGAGGTCGGATAAGTGATTAACAGTGGTTGGCAATGTCATTACAATTGTTAGGCAAAGTCATTTTTAGAGGTCGGATAAGTGATTAACAGTGGTTGGCAATGTCATTACAATTGTTAGGCAAAGTCATTTTTAGAGGTCGGATAAGTGATTAACAGTGGTTGGCAATGTCATTACAATTGTTAGGCAAAGTCATTTTTAGAGGTCGGATAAGTGATTAACAGTGGTTGGCAATGTCATTACAATTGTTAGGCAAAGTCATTTTTAGAGGTCGGATAAGTGATTAACAGTGGTTGGCAAAGTCATTACAATTGTTGGGCAAAGTCATTTTAACAGGTCGGATAAGTGATTAACAGTGGTTGGCCAAGTCATTTAAATTGTTGGGCAAAGTTATTTTTAGAGGTCGGATAATTTATTAAAAGTGGTTAGCAAAGTCATTTAAATTGTTGGGCAAAGTCATTTTTAGAGGTCGGATAAGTGATTAACAGTGGTTTGCAAAGTCATTACAATTGTTGGGCAAAGTCATTTTTAGAGGTCGGATAAGTGATTTACAGTGGTTAGCAAAGTTATTACAATTGTTAGTCAAAGTCATTTTTAGAGGTCGGATAAGTGATTAACAGTGGTTTGCAAAGTAATTACAACTGTTAGGCAAAGTCATTTTTAGAGGTCGGATAAGTGATTAACAGTGGTTGGCAAAGGCATTACAATTGCATGCCAAAGTCATTACAATTGTTGGGCAAAGTCATTTTTAGAGTTCGGATAAGTGATTAAAATTGGTTGACAAAGTCATTACAATTGTTGGGCAAAGTCATTTTTAGAGGTCGGATAAGTGATTAACAGTGGTTCGCAAAGTCATTACAATTGTTTGGCAAAGTCATTTATAGATGTCGGACAAGTGATTAACAGTGGTTGGCAAAGTAATAACAATTGTTTTGCAAAGTCATTTTTAGAGATCGGATAAGTGATTAACAGTGGTTGGCAAAGTCATTATAATTGTTAGGCAAAGTCATTTCAATTGTTGGGCAAAATCATTTTTAAGGTCGGATAAGTGATTAACTGTGGTTGGCAAAGTCATTACAATTGTTGGTCAAGGTCATTTTTAGAGGTCGGATAAGTGATTAACAGTGGTTTGCAAAGTCATTACAATTGTTGGGCAAAGTCATTTTTAGAGGTCGGATAAGTGATTTACAGTGGTTAGCAAAGTTATTACAATTGTTAGTCAAAGTCATTTTTAGAGGTCGGATAAGTGATTAACAGTGGTTTGCAAAGTAATTACAACTGTTAGGCAAAGTCATTTTTAGAGGTCGGATAAGTGATTAACATTGGTTGGCAAAGGCATTACAATTGTTTGCCAAAGTCATTACAATTGTTGGGCAAAGTCATTTTTAGAGTTCGGATAAGTGATTAAAATTGGTTGACAAAGTCATTACAATTGTTGGGCAAAGTCATTTTTAGAGGTGGGATAAGTTATTAACAGTGGTTGGCAAAGTCATTACAATTGTTAGGCAAAGTCATTTTTAGAGGTCGGATAAGTGATTAACAGTGGTTGGCAAAGGCATTGCAATTGTTTGCCAAAGTCATTTCTAGAGGTCGGATAAGTGATTAACAGTGGTTTGCAAAAGCATTACAATTGTGTGCCAAGGTCATTACAATTGGTGGGCAAATTCATTTTCAGAGGTCGGATAAGTGATTAACAGTGTTTGGCAAAGTCATTACAATTGTTTGGCAAAGTAATTTTCACTGGTCGAATAAATGATTAACAGTGGTTGGCAAAGTCATTACAATTGTTGGGCAAAGTCTTTTTTAGAGGTCGGATAAGTGATTAACAGTGGTTGGCAAAGTCATTACAATTGTTGGGCAAAGTCATTTTTAGAGTTCGGATAAGTGATTAACAGTGGCTGGCAAAGTTATAACAAATGTTAGGCAAAGTCATTTTTAGAGGTCGGATAAGTGATTAACAGTGGTTGGCAAAGTCATTACAATTGTTGGGCAAAGTAATTTTCACAGGTCGAATAAATGATAAACAGTGGTTGGCAAAGTCATTACAATTGTTGGGCAAAGTCATTTTAACAGGTCGGATAAGTGATTAACAGTGGTTGGCCAAGTCATTTAAATTGTTGGGCAAAGTTATTTTTAGAGGTCGGATAATTTATTAAAAGTGGTTAGCAAAGTCATTTAAATTGTTGGGCAAAGTCATTTTTAGAGGTCGGATAAGTGATTAACAGTGGTTCGCAAAGTCATTACAATTGTTGGGCAAAGTCATTTTTAGAGGTCGGATAAGTGATTGACAGTGGTTGGCAAAGTAATAACAGTTGTTTGGCAAAGTCATTTTTAGAGATCGGATAAGTGATTAACAGTGGTTGGCAAAGTCATTATAATTGTTAGGCAAAGTAATTTTTAGAGGTCGGATTAGTGATTAACAGTGGTTGGCAAAGTCATTACAATTGTTGGGCAAAGTCATTTTTAGAGGTCGGATAAGTGACTTACAGTGGTCGGCAAAGGCATTACAATTATTGGCCAAAGTCATTTCAATTGTTGGGCAAAGTGATTTTTAAGGTCGGATAAGTGATTAACTGTGGTTGGCAAAGTCATTACAATTGTTGGGCAAGGTCATTTTTAGAGGTCGGATAAGTGATTAACAGTGGTTGGCAAAGTCATTACAATTGTTGGGCAAAGTCATTTTTAGAGGTCGGATAAGTGATTTACAGTGGTAGGCAAAGTTATTACAATTGTTAGGTAAAGTCATTTTTAGAGGTCGGATAAGTGATTAACAGTGGTTTGCAAAGTAATTACAATTGTTAGGCAAAGTCATTATTAGAGGTCGGATAAGTGATTAACAGTGGTTGGCAAAGGCATTACAATTGTTGGGCAAAGTAATTTTTAGAGGTGGGATAAGTGATTAACAGTGGCTGGCAAAGTTATAACAAATGGTAGGCAAAGTCATTTTTAGAGGTCGGATAAGTGATTAACAGTGGTTGGCAAAGTCATTACAATTGTTGGGCAAAGTAATTTTCACAGGTCGAATAAATGATAAACAGTGGTTGGCAAAGTCATTACAATTGTTGGGCAAAGTCATTTTAACAGGTCGGATAAGTGATTAACAGTGGTTGGCCAAGTCATTTAAATTGTTGGGCAAAGTTATTTTTAGAGGTCGGATAATTTATTAAAAGTGGTTAGCAAAGTCATTTAAATTGTTGGGCAAAGTCATTTTTAGAGGTCGGATAAGTGATTAACAGTGGTTCGCAAAGTCATTACAATTGTTGGGCAAAGTCATTTTTAGAGGTCGGATAAGTGATTGACAGTGGTTGGCAAAGTAATAACAGTTGTTTGGCAAAGTCATTTTTAGAGATCGGATAAGTGATTAACAGTGGTTGGCAAAGTCATTATAATTGTTAGGCAAAGTAATTTTTAGAGGTCGGATTAGTGATTAACAGTGGTCGGCAAAGGCATTACAATTATTGGCCAACGTCATTTCAATTGTTGGGCAAAGTGATTTTTAAGGTCGGATAAGTGATTAACTGTGGTTGGCAAAGTCATTACAATTGTTGGGCAAGGTCATTTTTAGAGGTCGGATAAGTGATTAACAGTGGTTGGCAAAGTCATTACAATTGTTGGGCAAAGTCATTTTTAGAGGTCGGATAAGTGATTTACAGTGGTTGGCAAAGCTATTACAATTGTTAGGTAAAGTCATTTTTAGAGGTCGGATAAGTGATTAACAGTGGTTTGCAAAGTAATTACAATTGTTAGGCAAAGTCATTATTAGAGGTCGGATAAGTGATTTACAGTGATTGGCAAAGGCATTACAATTGTTGGGCAAAGTCATTTTTAGAGGTGGGATAAGTTATTAACAGTGGTAAGCAAAGTCATTACAATTGTAAGGCAAAGTCATTTTTAGAGGTCGGATAAGTGATTAACTGTGGTTGGCAAAGGCATTACAATTGTTTGCCAAAGTCATTTTTAGAGGTCGGATAAGTGATTAACAGTGGTTTGCAAAGGCATAACAATTGTGTGCCAAAGTCATTTCAATTGTTGGGCAAAGTCATTTTTAGTGGTCGGATAAGTGATTAACAGTGGTAGGCAAAGTCATTACAATTGTTGGGAAAAGCAATTTTCACAGGTCGAATAAATGATAAACAGTGGTTGGCAAAGTCATTAAAATTGTTGCGCAAAGTCATTTTTAGAGTTCGGATAATTTATTAAAAGTGGTTGGCAAAGTCATTACAATTTTTGGGCAAAGGCATTTTTAGAGGTCGGATAAGTGATTAACAGTGTTTGGCAAAGTCATTACAATTGTTGGGCAAGGTCATTTTTAGAGGTCGGATAAGTGATTAACAGTGGTTTGCAAAGGAATTACAATTGTTTGCCAAGGTCATTACAATTGTTGGGCAAAGTCATTTTTAGTGGTCGGATAAGTGATTAACAGTGGTTGGCAAAGTCATACAATTGTTGGGCAAAGTCATTTTTAGAGGTCGGATATGTGATTAACAGTGGTTGGCAAAGTCATTACAATTGTTGGACAAAGTTATTTTTAGAGAACGAATAATTCATTAAAAGTGGTTGGCAAAGTCATTACAATTGTTGGGCAAAGTAATTTTCACAGGTCGAATAAATGATAAACAGTGGTTGGCAAAGTCATTACAATTGTTGGGCAAAGTCATTTTTAGAGGTCGGATAAGTGATTAACAGTGGTTCGCAAAGTCATTACAATTGTTTGGCAAAGTCATTTTTAGATGTCGGACAAGTGATTAACAGTGGTTGGCAAAGTAATAACAATTGTTAGGCAAAGTCATTTTTAGAGGTCGGATTAGTGATTAACAGTGGTTGGCAAAGGCATTACAATTGTTTGCCAAAGTCATTTCAATTGTTGGGCAAAGTAATTTTTAAGGTCGGATAAGTGATTAACTGTGGTTGGCAAAGTCATTACAATTGTTGGGCAAGGTCATTTTTAGAGGTCGGATAAGTGATTAACAGTGGTTGGCAAAGTCATTACAATTTTTGGGCAAGGTCATTTTTAGAGGTCGGATAAGTGATTAACTGTGGTTGGCAAAGTCATTACAATTGTTGGGCAAGGTCATTTTTAGAGGTCGGATAAGTGATTAACAGTGGTTTGCAAAGGAATTACAATTGTTTGCCAAGGTCATTACAATTGTTGGGCAAAGTCATTTTTAGTGGTCGGATAAGTGATTAACAGTGGTTGGCAAAGTCATACAATTGTTGGGCAAAGTCATTTTTAGAGGTCGGATATGTGATTAACAGTGGTTGGCAAAGTCATTACAATTGTTGGACAAAGTTATTTTTAGAGAACGAATAATTCATTAAAAGTGGTTGGCAAAGTCATTACAATTGTTGGGCAAAGTAATTTTCACAGGTCGAATAAATGATAAACAGTGGTTGGCAAAGTCATTACAATTGTTGGGCAAAGTCATTTTTAGAGGTCGGATAAGTGATTAACAGTGGTTCGCAAAGTCATTACAATTGTTTGGCAAAGTCATTTTTAGATGTCGGACAAGTGATTAACAGTGGTTGGCAAAGTAATAACAATTGTTAGGCAAAGTCATTTTTAGAGGTCGGATTAGTGATTAACAGTGGTTGGCAAAGGCATTACAATTGTTTGCCAAAGTCATTTCAATTGTTGGGCAAAGTAATTTTTAAGGTCGGATAAGTGATTAACTGTGGTTGGCAAAGTCATTACAATTGTTGGGCAAGGTCATTTTTAGAGGTCGGATAAGTGATTAACAGTGGTTTGCAAAGTCATTACAATTGTTGGGCAAAGTCATTTTTAGAGGTCGGATAAGTGATTTACAGTGGTTAGCAAAGTTATTACAATTATTAGTCAAAGTCATTTTTAGAGGTCGGATAAGTGATTAACAGTGGTTTGCAAAGTAATTACAACTGTTAGGCAAAGTCATTTTTAGAGGTCGGATAAGTGATTAACAGTGGTTGGCAAAGGCATTACAATTGTTTGGAAAAGTCATTTTTAGAGGTCGGATAAGTGATTAACAGTGGTTGGCAAAGTCATTACAATTTTTGGGCAAGGTCATTTTTAGAGGTCGGATAAGTGATTAACAGTGGTTGGCAAAGTAATAAAAATTGTTGGGCAAAGTCATTTTTAGAGATCGGATAAGTGATTAACAGTGGTTGGCAGAGTCATTACAATTGTTAGGCAAAGTCATTTTTAGAGGTCGGATAAGTGATTAACAGTGGTTTGCAAAGGAATTACAATTGTTTGCCAAGGTCATTACAATTGTTGGGCAAAGTCATTTTTAGTGGTCGGATAAGTGATTAACAGTGGTTGGCAAAGTCATACAATTGTTGGGCAAAGTCATTTTTAGAGGTCGGATATGTGATTAACAGTGGTTGGCAAAGTCATTACAATTGTTGGACAAAGTTATTTTTAGAGAACGAATAATTCATTAAAAGTGGTTGGCAAAGTCATTACAATTGTTGGGCAAAGTAATTTTCACAGGTCGAATAAATGATAAACAGTGGTTGGCAAAGTCATTACAATTGTTGGGCAAAGTCATTTTTAGAGGTCGGATAAGTGATTAACAGTGGTTCGCAAAGTCATTACAATTGTTTGGCAAAGTCATTTTTAGATGTCGGACAAGTGATTAACAGTGGTTGGCAAAGTAATAACAATTGTTAGGCAATGTCATTTTTAGAGGTCGGATTAGTGATTAACAGTGGTTGGCAAAGGCATTACAATTGTTTGCCAAAGTCATTTCAATTGTTGGGCAAAGTAATTTTTAAGGTCGGATAAGTGATTAACTGTGGTTGGCAAAGTCATTACAATTGTTGGGCAAGGTCATTTTTAGAGGTCGGATAAGTGATTAACAGTGGTTTGCAAAGTCATTACAATTGTTGGGCAAAGTCATTTTTAGAGGTCGGATAAGTGATTTACAGTGGTTAGCAAAGTTATTACAATTATTAGTCAAAGTCATTTTTAGAGGTCGGATAAGTGATTAACAGTGGTTTGCAAAGTAATTACAACTGTTAGGCAAAGTCATTTTTAGAGGTCGGATAAGTGATTAACAGTGGTTGGCAAAGGCATTACAATTGTTTGCCAAAGTCATTACAATTGTTGGGCAAAGTCATTTTTAGAGTTCGGATAAGTGATTAAAATTGGTTGACAAAGTCATTACAATTGTTGGGCAAAGTCATTTTTAGAGGTGGGATAAGTTATTAACAGTGGTTGGCAAAGTCATTACAATTGTTAGGCAAAGTCATTTTTAGAGGTCGGATAAGTGATTAACAGTGGTTGGCAAAGGCATTGCAATTGTTTGCCAAAGTCATTTCTAGAGGTCGGATAAGTGATTAACAGTGGTTTGCAAAGGCATTACAATTGTGTGCCAAGGTCATTACAATTGTTGGGCAAATTCATTTTTAGAGGTCGGATAAGTGATTAACAGTGTTTGGCAAAGTCATTACAATTGTTTGGCAAAGTAATTTTCACTGGTCGAATAAATGATTAACAGTGGTTGGCAAAGTCATTACAATTGTTGGGCAAAGTCATTTCAACAGGTCGGATAAGTGATTAACAGTTGTTGGCAAAGTTATAACAAATGTTAGTCAAAGTCATTTTTAGAGGTCGGATAAGTGATTAACAGTAGTTGGCAAAGTCATTACAATTGTTGGGCAAAGTAATTTTCACAGGTCGAATAAATGATAAACAGTGGTTGGCAAAGTCATTACAATTGTTGGGCAAAGTCATTTTAACAGGTCGGATAAGTGATTAACAGTTGTTGGCAAAGTTATAACAAATGTTAGGCAAAGTCATTTTTAGAGGTCTGATAAGTGATTGACAGTGGCTAGCAAAGTTATAACAAATGTTAGGCAAAGTCATTTTTAGAGGTCGGATAAGTGATTGACAGTGGTTCGCAAAGTCATTACAATTGTTGGGCAAAGTCATTTTTAGAGGTCGGATAAGTGATTGACAGTGGTTGGCAAAGTAATAACAGTTCTTTGGCAAAGTCATTTTTAGAGATCGGATAAGTGATTAACAGTGGTTGGCAAAGTCATTATAATTGTTAGGCAAAGTAATTTTTAGAGGTCGGATTAGTGATTAACAGTGGTCGGCAAAGGCATTACAATTATTGGCCAAAGTCATTTCAATTGTTGGGCAAAGTCATTTTTAGAGGTAGGATAAGTGATTTACAGTGGTTGGCAAAGTCATTACAATTGTTGGGCAAAGTCATTTTTAGAGGTCGGATAAGTGATTTACAGTGGTTGGCAAAGCTATTACAATTGTTAGGTAAAGTCATTTTTAGAGGTCGGATAAGTGATTAACAGTGGTTTGCAAAGTAATTACAATTGTTAGGCAAAGTCATTATTAGAGGTCGGATAAGTGATTAACAGTGGTTGGCAAAGGCATTACAATTGTTGGGCAAAGTCATTTTTAGAGGTGGGATAAGTTATTAACAGTGGTTTGCAAAGGCATAACAATTGTGTGCCAAAGTCATTACAATTGTTGGGCAAAGTCATTTTTAGTGGTCGGATAAGTGATTAACAGTGGTAGGCAAAGTCATTACAATTGTTGGGCAAAGTAATTTTCACAGGTCGAATAAATGATAAACAGTGGTTGGCAAAGTCATTAAAATTGTTGCGCAAAGTCATTTTTAGAGTTCGGATAATTTATTAAAAGTGGTTGGCAAAGTCATTACAATTTTTGGGCAAAGGCATTTTTAGAGGTCGGATAAGTGATTAACAGTGTTTGGCAAAGTCTTTACAATTGTTTGGAAAAGTCATTTTTAGAGGTCGGATAAGTGATTAACAGTGGTTGGCAAAGTCATTACAATTTTTGGGCAAGGTCATTTTTAGAGGTCGGATAAGTGATTAACAGTGGTTGGCAAAGTAATAACAATTGTTGGGCAAAGTCATTTTTAGAGATCGGATAAGTGATTAACAGTGGTTGGCAAAGTCATTACAATTGTTAGGCAAAGTCATTTTTAGAGGTCGGATAAGTGATTAACAGTGGTTTGCAAAGGAATTACAATTGTTTGCCAAGGTCATTACAATTGTTGGGCAAAGTCATTTTTAGTGGTCGGATAAGTGATTAACAGTGGTTGGCAAATTCATACAATTGTTGGGCAAAGTCATTTTTACAGGTCGGATAAGTGATTAACAGTGGTTGGCAAAGTCATTATAATTGTTAGGCAAAGTAATTTTTAGAGGTCGGATTAGTGATTAACAGTGGTCGGCAAAGGCATTACAATTATTTGCCAAAGTCATTTCAATTGTTGGGCAAAGTGATTTTTAAGGTCGGATAAGTGATTAACTGTGGTTGGCAAAGTCATTACAATTGTTGGGCAAGGTCATTTTTAGAGGTCGGATAAGTGATTAACAGTGGTTTGCAAAGTAATTACAATTGTTAGGCAAAGTCATTTTTAGAGGTCGGATAAGTGATTAACTGTGGTTGGCAAAGTCATTACAATTATTGGGCAAAGTCATTTTTAGTGGTCGAAAAAGTGATTAACAGTGGTAGGCAAAGTCATTACAATTGTTGGGCAAGGTCATTTTTAGAGGTCGGATAAGTGATTAACAGTGGTTGGCAAAGTCATTACAATTGTTGGGTAAAGTCATTTTTAGAGGTCGGATAATTTATTAAAAGTGGTGAGCAAAGTCATTTAAATTGTTGGGCAAAGTCATTTTTAGAGGTCGGATAAGTGATTAACAGTGGTTCGCAAAGTCATTACAATTGTTGGGCAAAGTCATTTTTAGAGGTCGGATAAGTGATTGACAGTGGTTGGCAAAGTAATAACAGTTGTTTGGCAAAGTCATTTTTAGAGATCGGATAAGTGATTAACAGTGGTTGGCAAAGTCATTACAATTGTTGGGCAAAGTCATTTTTAGAGGTCGGATAAGTGATTTACAGTGGTTGGCAAAGCTATTACAATTGTTAGGTAAAGTCATTTTTAGAGGTCGGATAAGTGATTAACAGTGGTTTGCAAAGTAATTACAATTGTTAGGCAAAGTCATTATTAGAGGTCGGATAAGTGATTTACAGTGGTTGGCAAAGGCATTACAATTGTTGGGCAAAGTCATTTTTAGAGGTGGGATAAGTTATTAACAGTGGTAAGCAAAGTCATTATAATTGTTAGGCAAAGTAATTTTTAGAGGTCGGATTAGTGATTAACAGTGGTCGGCAAAGGCATTACAATTATTTGCCAAAGTCATTTCAATTGTTGGGCAAAGTGATTTTTAAGGTCGGATAAGTGATTAACTGTGGTTGGCAAAGTCATTACAATTGTTGGGCAAGGTCATTTTTAGAGGTCGGATAAGTGATTTACAGTGGTTGGCAAAGCTATTACAATTGTTAGGTAAAGTCATTTTTAGAGGTCGGATAAGTGATTTACAGTGGTTGGCAAAGCTATTACAATTGTTAGGTAAAGTCATTTTTAGAGGTCGGATAAGTGATTTACAGTGGTTGGCAAAGCTATTACAATTGTTAGGTAAAGTCATTTTTAGAGGTCGGATAAGTGATTAACAGTGGTTTGCAAAGGCATAACAATTGTGTGCCAAGGTCATTACAATTGTTGGGCAAAGTCATTTTTAGTGGTCGGATAAGTGATTAACAGTGGTTGGCAAATTCATACAATTGTTGGGCAAAGTCATTTTTAGAGGTCGGATAAGTGATTAACAGTGGTTGGCAAAGTCATTATAATTGTTAGGCAAAGTAATTTTTAGAGGTCGGATTAGTGATTAACAGTGGTCGGCAAAGGCATTACAATTATTTGCCAAAGTCATTTCAATTGTTGGGCAAAGTGATTTTTAAGGTCGGATAAGTGATTAACTGTGGTTGGCAAAGTCATTACAATTGTTGGGCAAGGTCATTTTTAGAGGTCGGATAAGTGATTTACAGTGGTTGGCAAAGCTATTACAATTGTTAGGTAAAGTCATTTTTAGAGGTCGGATAAGTGATTAACAGTGGTTTGCAAAGTAATTACAATTGTTAGGCAAAGTCATTTTTAGTGGTCGGAAAAGTGATTAACAGTGGTAGGCAAAGTCATTACAATTGTTGGGCAAGGTCATTTTTAGAGGTCGGATAAGTGATTAACAGTGGTTGGCAAAGTCATTACAATTGCTGGGTAAAGTCATTTTTAGAGGTCGGATAATTTATTAAAAGTGGTGAGCAAAGTCATTTAAATTGTTGGGCAAAGTCATTTTTAGAGGTCGGATAAGTGATTAACAGTGGTTCGCAAAGTCATTACAATTGTTGGGCAAAGTCATTTTTAGAGGTCGGATAAGTGATTGACAGTGGTTGGCAAAGTAATAACAGTTGTTTGGCAAAGTCATTTTTAGAGATCGGATAAGTGATTAACAGTGGTTGGCAAAGTCATTACAATTGTTGGGCAAAGTCATTTTTAGAGGTCGGATAAGTGATTTACAGTGGTTGGCAAAGCTATTACAATTGTTAGGTAAAGTCATTTTTAGAGGTCGGATAAGTGATTAACAGTGGTTTACAAAGTAATTACAATTGTTAGGCAAAGTCATTATTAGAGGTCGGATAAGTGATTTACAGTGGTTGGCAAAGGCATTACAATTGTTGGGCAAAGTCATTTTTAGAGGTGGGATAAGTTATTAACAGTGGTAAGCAAAGTCATTATAATTGTTAGGCAAAGTAATTTTTAGAGGTCGGATTAGTGATTAACAGTGGTCGGCAAAGGCATTACAATTATTTGCCAAAGTCATTTCAATTGTTGGGCAAAGTGATTTTTAAGGTCGGATAAGTGATTAACTGTGGTTGGCAAAGTCATTACAATTGTTGGGCAAGGTCATTTTTAGAGGTCGGATAAGTGATTTACAGTGGTTGGCAAAGCTATTACAATTGTTAGGTAAAGTCATTTTTAGAGGTCGGATAAGTGATTTACAGTGGTTGGCAAAGCTATTACAATTGTTAGGTAAAGTCATTTTTAGAGGTCGGATAAGTGATTAACAGTGGTTTGCAAAGTAATTACAATTGTTAGGCAAAGTCATTATTAGAGGTCGGATAAGTGATTTACAGTGGTTGGCAAAGGCATTACAATTGTTGGGCAAAGTCATTTTTAGAGGTGGGATAAGTTATTAACAGTGGTAAGCAAAGTCATTACAATTGTAAGGCAAAGTCATTTTTAGAGGTCGGATAAGTGATTAACTGTGGTTGGCAAAGGCATTACAATTGTTTGCCAAAGTCATTTTTAGAGGTCGGATAAGTGATTAACAGTGGTTTGCAAAGGCATAACAATTGTGTGCCAAAGTCATTACAATTGTTGGGCAAAGTCATTTTTAGTGGTCGGATAAGTGATTAACAGTGGTAGGCAAAGTCATAACAATTGTTGGGCAAAGTAATTTTCACAGGTCGAATAAATGATAAACAGTGGTTGGCAAAGTCATTAAAATTGTTGCGCAAAGTCATTTTTAGAGTTCGGATAATTTATTAAAAGTGGTTGGCAAAGTCATTACAATTTTTGGGCAAAGGCATTTTTATAGGTCGGATAAGTGATTAACAGTGTTTGGCAAAGTCTTTACAATTGTTTGGAAAAGTCATTTTTAGAGGTCGGATAAGTGATTAACAGTGGTTGGCAAAGTCATTACAATTTTTGGGCAAGGTCATTTTTAGAGGTCGGATAAGTGATTAACAGTGGTTGGCAAAGTAATAAAAATTGTTGGGCTAAGTCATTTTTAGAGATCGGATAAGTGATTAACAGTGGTTGGCAGAGTCATTACAATTGTTAGGCAAAGTCATTTTTAGAGGTCGGATAAGTGATTAACAGTGGTTTGCAAAGGAATTACAATTGTTTGCCAAGGTCATTCCAATTGTTGGGCAAAGTCATTTTTAGTTGTCGGATAAGTGATTAACAGTGGTTGGCAAAGTCATACAATTGTTGGGCAAAGTCATTTTTAGAGGTCGGATATGTGATTAACAGTTGTTGGCAAAGTCATTACAATTGTTGGACAAAGTTATTTTTAGAGAACGAATAATTCATTAAAAGTGGTTGGCAAAGTCATTACAATTGTTGGGCAAAGTCATTTTTAGAGGTCGGATAATTTATTAAAAGTGGAGAGCAAAGTCATTTAAATTGTTGGGCAAAGTCATTTTTAGAGGTCGGATAAGTGATTAACAGTGGTTCGCAAAGTCATTACAATTGTTGGGCAAAGTCATTTTTAAATGTCGGATAAGTGATTGACAGTGGTTGGCAAAGTAATAACAGTTGTTTGGCAAAGTCATTTTTAGAGATCGGATAAGTGATTAACAGTGGTTGGCAAAGTCATTACAATTGTTGGGCAAAGTCATTTTTAGAGGTCGGATAAGTGATTTACAGTGGTTGGCAAAGCTATTACAATTGTTAGGTAAAGTCATTTTTAGAGGTCGGATAAGTGATTAACAGTGGTTTGCAAAGTAATTACAATTGTTAGGCAAAGTCATTATTAGAGGTCGGATAAGTGATTTACAGTGGTTGGCAAAGGCATTACAATTGTTGGGCAAAGTAATTTTTAGAGGTGGGATAAGTTATTAACAGTGGTAAGCAAAGTCATTATAATTGTTAGGCAAAGTAATTTTTAGAGGTCGGATTAGTGATTAACAGTGGTCGGCAAAGGCATTACAATTATTTGCCAAAGTCATTTCAATTGTTGGGCAAAGTGATTTTTAAGGTCGGATAAGTGATTAACTGTGGTTGGCAAAGTCATTACAATTGTTGGGCAAGGTCATTTTTAGAGGTCGGATAAGTGATTTACAGTGGTTGGCAAAGCTATTACAATTGTTAGGTAAAGTCATTTTTAGAGGTCGGATAAGTGATTTACAGTGGTTGGCAAAGCTATTACAATTGTTAGGTAAAGTCATTTTTAGAGGTCGGATAAGTGATTTACAGTGGTTGGCAAAGCTATTACAATTGTTAGGTAAAGTCATTTTTAGAGGTCGGATAAGTGATTAACAGTGGTTTGCAAAGGCATAACAATTGTGTGCCAAGGTCATTACAATTGTTGGGCAAAGTCATTTTTAGTGGTCGGATAAGTGATTAACAGTGGTTGGCAAATTCATACAATTGTTGGGCAAAGTCATTTTTAGAGGTCGGATAAGTGATTAACAGTGGTTGGCAAAGTCATTATAATTGTTAGGCAAAGTAATTTTTAGAGGTCGGATTAGTGATTAACAGTGGTCGGCAAAGGCATTACAATTATTTGCCAAAGTCATTTCAATTGTTGGGCAAAGTGATTTTTAAGGTCGGATAAGTGATTAACTGTGGTTGGCAAAGTCATTACAATTGTTGGGCAAGGTCATTTTTAGAGGTCGGATAAGTGATTTACAGTGGTTGGCAAAGCTATTACAATTGTTAGGTAAAGTCATTTTTAGAGGTCGGATAAGTGATTAACAGTGGTTTGCAAAGTAATTACAATTGTTAGGCAAAGTCATTTTTAGAGGTCGGATAAGTGATTAACTGTGGTTGGCAAAGTCATTACAATTATTGGGCAAAGTCATTTTTAGTGGTCGGAAAAGTGATTAACAGTGGTAGGCAAAGTCATTACAATTGTTGGGCAAGGTCATTTTTAGAGGTCGGATAAGTGATTAACAGTGGTTGGCAAAGTCATTACAATTGCTGGGTAAAGTCATTTTTAGAGGTCGGATAATTTATTAAAAGTGGTGAGCAAAGTCATTTAAATTGTTGGGCAAAGTCATTTTTAGAGGTCGGATAAGTGATTAACAGTGGTTCGCAAAGTCATTACAATTGTTGGGCAAAGTCATTTTTAGAGGTCGGATAAGTGATTGACAGTGGTTGGCAAAGTAATAACAGTTGTTTGGCAAAGTCATTTTTAGAGATCGGATAAGTGATTAACAGTGGTTGGCAAAGTCATTACAATTGTTGGGCAAAGTCATTTTTAGAGGTCGGATAAGTGATTTACAGTGGTTGGCAAAGCTATTACAATTGTTAGGTAAAGTCATTTTTAGAGGTCGGATAAGTGATTAACAGTGGTTTACAAAGTAATTACAATTGTTAGGCAAAGTCATTATTAGAGGTCGGATAAGTGATTTACAGTGGTTGGCAAAGGCATTACAATTGTTGGGCAAAGTCATTTTTAGAGGTGGGATAAGTTATTAACAGTGGTAAGCAAAGTCATTATAATTGTTAGGCAAAGTAATTTTTAGAGGTCGGATTAGTGATTAACAGTGGTCGGCAAAGGCATTACAATTATTTGCCAAAGTCATTTCAATTGTTGGGCAAAGTGATTTTTAAGGTCGGATAAGTGATTAACTGTGGTTGGCAAAGTCATTACAATTGTTGGGCAAGGTCATTTTTAGAGGTCGGATAAGTGATTTACAGTGGTTGGCAAAGCTATTACAATTGTTAGGTAAAGTCATTTTTAGAGGTCGGATAAGTGATTTACAGTGGTTGGCAAAGCTATTACAATTGTTAGGTAAAGTCATTTTTAGAGGTCGGATAAGTGATTAACAGTGGTTTGCAAAGTAATTACAATTGTTAGGCAAAGTCATTATTAGAGGTCGGATAAGTGATTTACAGTGGTTGGCAAAGGCATTACAATTGTTGGGCAAAGTCATTTTTAGAGGTGGGATAAGTTATTAACAGTGGTAAGCAAAGTCATTACAATTGTAAGGCAAAGTCATTTTTAGAGGTCGGATAAGTGATTAACTGTGGTTGGCAAAGGCATTACAATTGTTTGCCAAATTCATTTTTAGAGGTCGGATAAGTGATTAACAGTGGTTTGCAAAGGCATAACAATTGTGTGCCAAAGTCATTACAATTGTTGGGCAAAGTCATTTTTAGTGGTCGGATAAGTGATTAACAGTGGTAGGCAAAGTCATTACAATTGTTGGGCAAAGTAATTTTCACAGGTCGAATAAATGATAAACAGTGGTTGGCAAAGTCATTAAAATTGTTGCGCAAAGTCATTTTTAGAGTTCGGATAATTTATTAAAAGTGGTTGGCAAAGTCATTACAATTTTTGGGCAAAGGCATTTTTAGAGGTCGGATAAGTGATTAACAGTGTTTGGCAAAGTCTTTACAATTGTTTGGAAAAGTCATTTTTAGAGGTCGGATAAGTGATTAACAGTGGTTGGCAAAGTCATTACAATTTTTGGGCAAGGTCATTTTTAGAGGTCGGATAAGTGATTAACAGTGGTTGGCAAAGTAATAAAAATTGTTGGGCTAAGTCATTTTTAGAGATCGGATAAGTGATTAACAGTGGTTGGCAGAGTCATTACAATTGTTAGGCAAAGTCATTTTTAGAGGTCGGATAAGTGATTAACAGTGGTTTGCAAAGGAATTACAATTGTTTGCCAAGGTCATTCCAATTGTTGGGCAAAGTCATTTTTAGTGGTCGGATAAGTGATTAACAGTGGTTGGCAAAGTCATACAATTGTTGGGCAAAGTCATTTTTAGAGGTCGGATATGTGATTAACAGTGGTTGGCAAAGTCATTACAATTGTTGGACAAAGTTATTTTTAGAGAACGAATAATTCATTAAAAGTGGTTGGCAAAGTCATTACAATTGTTGGGCAAAGTCATTTTTAGAGGTCGGATAATTTATTAAAAGTGGAGAGCAAAGTCATTTAAATTGTTGGGCAAAGTCATTTTTAGAGGTCGGATAAGTGATTAACAGTGGTTCGCAAAGTCATTACAATTGTTGGGCAAAGTCATTTTTAGAGGTCGGATAAGTGATTGACAGTGGTTGGCAAAGTAATAACAGTTGTTTGGCAAAGTCATTTTTAGAGATCGGATAAGTGATTAACAGTGGTTGGCAAAGTCATTACAATTGTTGGGCAAAGTCATTTTTAGAGGTCGGATAAGTGATTTACAGTGGTTGGCAAAGCTATTACAATTGTTAGGTAAAGTCATTTTTAGAGGTCGGATAAGTGATTAACAGTGGTTTGCAAAGTAATTACAATTGTTAGGCAAAGTCATTATTAGAGGTCGGATAAGTGATTTACAGTGGTTGGCAAAGGCATTACAATTGTTGGGCAAAGTCATTTTTAGAGGTGGGATAAGTTATTAACAGTGGTAAGCAAAGTCATTATAATTGTTAGGCAAAGTAATTTTTAGAGGTCGGATTAGTGATTAACAGTGGTCGGCAAAGGCATTACAATTATTGGCCAACGTCATTTCAATTTTTGGGCAAAGTGATTTTTAAGGTCGGATAAGTGATTAACTGTGGTTGGCAAAGTCATTACAATTGTTGGGCAAGGTCATTTTTAGAGGTCGGATAAGTGATTAACAGTGGTTGGCAAAGTCATTACAATTGTTGGGCAAAGTCATTTTTAGAGGTCGGATAAATGATTTACAGTGGTTGGCAAAGCTATTACAATTGTTAGGTAAAGTCATTTTTAGAGGTCGGATAAGTGATTAACAGTGGTTTGCAAAGTAATTACAATTGTTAGGCAAAGTCATTATTAGAGGTCGGATAAGTGATTTACAGTGGTTGGCAAAGGCATTACAATTGTTGGGCAAAGTCATTTTTAGAGGTGGGATAAGTTATTAACAGTGGTAAGCAAAGTCATTACAATTGTAAGGCAAAGTCATTTTTAGAGGTCGGATAAGTGATTAACTGTGGTTGGCAAAGGCATTACAATTGTTTGCCAAAGTCATTTTTAGAGGTCGGATAAGTGATTAACAGTGGTTTGCAAAGGCATAACAATTGTGTGCCAAAGTCATTACAATTGTTGGGCAAAGTCATTTTTAGTGGTCGGATAAGTGATTAACAGTGGTAGGCAAAGTCATTACAATTGTTGGGCAAAGTAATTTTCACAGGTCGAATAAATGATAAACAGTGGTTGGCAAAGTCATTAAAATTGTTGCGCAAAGTCATTTTTAGAGTTCGGATAATTTATTAAAAGTGGTTGGCAAAGTCATTACAATTTTTGGGCAAAGGCATTTTTAGAGGTCGGATAAGTGATTAACAGTGTTTGGCAAAGTCTTTACAATTGTTTGGAAAAGTCATTTTTAGAGGTCGGATAAGTGATTAACAGTGGTTGGCAAAGTCATTACAATTTTTGGGCAAGGTCATTTTTAGAGGTCGGATAAGTGATTAACAGTGGTTGGCAAAGTAATAAAAATTGTTGGGCTGAGTCATTTTTAGAGATCGGATAAGTGATTAACAGTGGTTGGCAGAGTCATTACAATTGTTAGGCAAAGTCATTTTTAGAGGTCGGATAAGTGATTAACAGTGGTTTGCAAAGGAATTACAATTGTTTGCCAAGGTCATTCCAATTGTTGGGCAAAGTCATTTTTAGTGGTCGGATAAGTGATTAACAGTGGTTGGCAAAGTCATACAATTGTTGGGCAAAGTCATTTTTAGAGGTCGGATATGTGATTAACAGTGGTTGGCAAAGTCATTACAATTGTTGGACAAAGTTATTTTTAGAGAACGAATAATTCATTAAAAGTGGTTGGCAAAGTCATTACAATTGTTGGGCAAAGTAATTTTCACAGGTCGAATAAATGATAAACAGTGGTTGGCAAAGTCATTACAATTGTTGGGCAAAGTCATTTTTAGAGGTCGGATAAGTGATTAACAGTGGTTCGCAAAGTCATTACAATTGTTTGGCAAAGTCATTTTTAGATGTCGGACAAGTGATTAACAGTGGTTGGCAAAGTAATAACAATTGTTTTGCAAAGTCATTTTTAGAGATCGGATAAGTGATTAACAGTGGTTGGCAAAGTCATTATAATTGTTAGGCAAAGTCATTTTTAGAGGTCGGATTAGTGATAAACAGTGGTTGGCAAAGGCATTACAATTGTTTGCCAAAGTCATTTCAATTGTTGGGCAAAGTAATTTTTAAGGTCGGATAAGTGATCAACTGTGGTTGGCAAAGTCATTACAATTGTTGGGCAAGGTCATTTTTAAAGGTCGGATAAGTGATTAACAGTGGTTTGCAAAGTCATTACAATTGTTGGGCAAAGTCATTTTTAGAGGTCGGATAAGTGATTTACAGTGGTTAGCAAAGTTATTACAATTGTTAGGCAAAGTCATTTTTAGAGGTCGGATAAGTGATTAACAGTGGTTGGCAAAGGCATTGCAATTGTTTGCCAAAGTCATTTCTAGAGGTCGGATAAGTGATTAACAGTGGTTTGCAAAGGCATTACAATTGTGTGCCAAGGTCATTACAATTGTTGGGCAAATTCATTTTTAGAGGTCGGATAAGTGATTAACAGTGTTTGGCAAAGTCATTACAATTGTTTGGCAAAGTAATTTTCACTGGTCGAATAAATGATTAACAGTGGTTGGCAAAGTCATTACAATTGTTGGGCAAAGTCTTTTTTAGAGGTCGGATAAGTGATTAACAGTGGTTGGCAAAGTCATTACAATTGTTGGGCAAAGTCATTTTTAGAGGTCTGATAAGTGAATAACAGTGGCTGGCAAAGTTATAACAAATGTTAGGCAAAGTCATTTTTAGAGGTCGGATAAGTGATTAACAGTGGTTGGCAAAGTCATTACAATTGTTGGGCAAAGTAATTTTCACAGGTCGAATAAATGATAAACAGTGGTTGGCAAAGTCATTACAATTGTTGGGCAAAGTCATTTTAACAGGTCGGATAAGTGATTAACAGTAGTTGGCAAAGTTATAACAAATGTTAGGCAAAGTCATTTTTAGAGGAATGATAAGTGATTGACAGTGGCTGGCAAAGTTATAACAAATGTTAGGCAAAGTCATTTTTAGAGGTCGGATAAGTGATTAACAGTGGTTCGCAAAGTCATTACAATTGTTGGGCAAAGTCATTTTTAGAGGTCGGATAAGTGATTGACAGTGGTTGGCAAAGTAATAACAGTTCTTTGGCAAAGTCATTTTTAGAGATCGGATAAGTGATTAACAGTGGTTGGCAAAGTCATTATAATTGTTAGGCAAAGTTATTTTTAGAGGTCGGATTAGTGATTAACAGTGGTCGGCAAAGGCATTACAATTATTGGCCAAAGTCATTTCAATTGTTGGGCAAAGTGATTTTTAAGGTCGGATAAGTGATTAACTGTGGTTGGCAAAGTCATTACAATTGTTGGGCAAGGTCATTTTTAGAGGTCGGATAAGTGATTAACAGTGGTTGGCAAAGTCATTACAATTGTTGGGCAAGGTCATTTTTAAAGGTCGGATAAGTGATTAACAGTGGTTTGCAAAGTCATTACAATTGTTGGGCAAAGTCATTTTTAGAGGTCGGATAAGTGATTTACAGTGGTTAGCAAAGTTATTACAATTGTTAGGCAAAGTCATTTTTAGAGGTCGGATAAGTGATTAACAGTGGTTGGCAAAGGCATTACAATTGTTGGGCAAAGTCATTTTTAGAGGTGGGATAAGTTATTAACAGTGGTTGGCAAAGTCATTACAATTGTAAGGCAAAGTCATTTTTAGAGGTCGGATAAGTGATTAACTGTGGTTGGCAAAGGCATTACAATTGTTTGCCAAAGTCATTTTTAGAGGTCGGATAAGTGATTAACAGTGGTTTGCAAAGGCATAACAATTGTGTGCCAAAGTCATTACAATTGTTGGGCAAAGTCATTTTTAGTGGTCGGATAAGTGATTAACAGTGGTAGGCAAAGTCATTACAATTGTTGGGCAAAGTAATTTTCACAGGTCGAATAAATGATAAACAGTGGTTGGCAAAGTCATTAAAATTGTTGCGCAAAGTCATTTTTAGAGTTCGGATAATTTATTAAAAGTGGTTGGCAAAGTCATTACAATTTTTGGGCAAAGGCATTTTTAGAGGTCGGATAAGTGATTAACAGTGTTTGGCAAAGTCTTTACAATTGTTTGGAAAAGTCATTTTTAGAGGTCGGATAAGTGATTAACAGTGGTTGGCAAAGTCATTACGATTTTTGGGCAAGGTCATTTTTAGAGTTCGGATAAGTGATTAACAGTTATTGGCAAAGTAATAACAATTGTTGGGCAAAGTCATTTTTAGAGATCGGATAAGTGATTAACAGTGGTTGGCAAAGTCATTACAATTGTTAGGCAAAGTCATTTTTAGAGGTCGGATAAGTGATTAACAGTGGTTTGCAAAGGAATTACAATTGTTTGCCAAGGTCATTACAATTGTTGGGCAAAGTCATTTTTAGTGGTCGGATAAGTGATTAACAGTGGTTGGCAAATTCATACAATTAGTGGGCAAAGTGATTTTTAAGGTCGGATAAGTGATTAACTGTGGTTGGCAAAGTCATTACAATTGTTGGGCAAGGTCATTTTTAGAGGTCGGATAAGTGATTAACAGTTGTTGGCAAAGTCATTACAATTGTTGGGCAAAGTCATTTTTAGAGGTCGGATAAGTTATTTACAGTGGTTGGCAAAGCTATTACAATTGTTAGGTAAAGTCATTTTTAGAGGTCGGATAAGTGATTAACAGTGGTTTGCAAAGTAATTACAATTGTTAGGCAAAGTCATTATTAGAGGTCGGATAAGTGATTAACAGTGGTTGGCAAAGGCATTACAATTGTTGGGCAAAGTCATTTTTAGAGGTGGGATAAGTTATTAACAGTGGTTGGCAAAGTCATTACAATTGTAAGGCAAAGTCATTTTTAGAGGTCGGATAAGTGATTAACTGTGGTTGGCAAATTCATACAATTGCTGGGCAAAGTCATTTTTAGAGGTCGGATCAGTGATTAACAGTGGTTGGCAAAGTCATTATAATTGTTAGGCAAAGTAATTTTTAGAGGTCGGATTAGTGATTAACAGTGGTTTGCAAAGGCATAACAATTGTGTGCCAAAGTCATTACAATTGTTGGGCAAAGTCATTTTTAGAGGTCGGATAAGTGATTAACAGTTGTTGGCAAAGTCATTACAATTGTTGGGCAAAGTCATTTTTAGAGGTCGGATAAGTGATTTACAGTGGTTGGCAAAGCTATTACAATTGTTAGGTAAAGTCATTTTTAGAGGTCGGATAAGTGATTAACAGTGGTTTGCAAAGTAATTACAATTGTTAGGCAAAGTCATTATTAGAGGTCGGATAAGTGATTAACAGTGGTTGGCAAAGGCATTACAATTGTTGGGCAAAGTCATTTTTAGAGGTGGGATAAGTTATTAACAGTGGTTGGCAAAGTCATTACAATTGTAAGGCAAAGTCATTTTTAGAGGTCGGATAAGTGATTAACTGTGGTTGGCAAATTCATACAATTGTTGGGCAAAGTCATTTTTAGAGGTCGGATAAGTGATTAACAGTGGTAGGCAAAGTCATTACAATTGTTGGGCAAAGTAATTTTCACAGGTCGAATAAATGATAAACAGTGGTTGGCAAAGTCATTAAAATTGTTGCGCAAAGTCATTTTTAGAGTTCGGATAATTTATTAAAAGTGGTTGGCAAAGTCATTACAATTTTTGGGCAAAGGCATTTTTAGAGGTCGGATAAGTGATTAACAGTGTTTGGCAAAGTCTTTACAATTGTTTGGAAAAGTCATTTTTAGAGGTCGGATAAGTGATTAACAGTGGTTGGCAAAGTCATTACAATTTTTGGGCAAGGTCATTTTTAGAGGTCGGATAAGTGATTAACAGTGGTTGGCAAAGTAATAACAATTGTTGGGCAAAGTCATTTTTAGAGATCGGATAAGTGATTAACAGTGGTTGGCAAAGTCATTACAATTGTTAGGCAAAGTCATTTTTAGAGGTCGGATAAGTGATTAACAGTGGTTTGCAAAGGAATTACAATTGTTTGCCAAGGTCATTACAATTGTTGGGCAAAGTCATTTTTAGTGGTCGGATAAGTGATTAACAGTGGTTGGCAAAGTCATACAATTGTTGGGCAAAGTCATTTTTAGAGGTCGGATATATGATTAACAGTGGTTGGCAAAGGCATTACAATTGTTGGACAAAGTTATTTTTAGAGAACGAATAATTCATTAAAAGTGGTTGGCAAAGTCATTACAATTGTTGGGCAAAGTCATTTTTAAAATCGGATAAGTGATTAACAGTGGTTGGCAAAGGCATTACAATTGTGTGCCAAAATCATTACAATTGTTGGGCAAAAACATTTTTAAGGTCTGATAAGTGATTAACTTTGGTTGGCAAAGTCATTACAATTGTTGGGCAAAGTCATTTTTAGAGGTCGGATAAGTGATTTACAGTGGTTGGCAAAGTTATTACAATTGTTAGGCAAAGTCATTTTTAGAGGTCGGATAAGTGATTTACAGTGGTTTGCAAAGTAATTACAATTTTTAGGCAAAGTCATTTTTAGAGGTAGGATAAGTGATTAACTGTGGTTGGCAATGACATTACAATTGTTTGCCAAAGTCATTTCTAGAGGTCGGATAAGTGATTAACAGTGGTTTGCAAAGTCATTAAAATTGTTGTGCAAAGTCATTTTTAGAGGTAGGATAAGTGATTTACAGTGGTTGGCAAAGCTATTACAATTGTTAGGTAAAGTCATTTTTAGAGGTCGGATAAGTGATTAACAGTGGTTTGCAAAGTAATTACAATTGTTAGGCAAAGTCATTATTAGAGGTCGGATAAGTGATTAACAGTGGTTGGCAAAGGCATTACAATTGTTGGGCAAAGTCATTTTTAGAGGTGGGATAAGTGATTAACAGTGGTTGGCAAAGTCATTACAATTGTTAGGCAAAGTCATTTTTAGAGGTCGGATAAGTGATTAACAGTGGTTTGCAAAGGAATTACAATTGTTTGCCAAGGTCATTACAATTGTTGGGCAAAGTCATTTTTAGTGGTCGGATAAGTGATTAACAGTGGTTGGCAAAGTCATACAATTTTTGGGCAAAGTCATTTTTAGAGGTCGGATATATGATTAACAGTGGTTGGCAAAGGCATTACAATTGTTGGACAAAGTTATTTTTAGAGAACGAATAATTCATTAAAAGTGGTTGGCAAAGTCATTACAATTGTTGGGCAAAGTCATTTTTAAAATCGGATAAGTGATTAACAGTGGTTGGCAAAGGCATTACAATTGTGTGCCAAAATCATTACAATTGTTGGGCAAAAACATTTTTAAGGTCTGATAAGTGATTAACTTTGGTTGGCAAAGTCATTACAATTGTTGGGCAAAGTCATTTTTAGAGGTCGGATAAGTGATTTACAGTGGTTGGCAAAGTTATTACAATTGTTAGGCAAAGTCATTTTTAGAGGTCGGATAAGTGATTTACAGTGGTTTGCAAAGTAATTACAATTTTTAGGCAAAGTCATTTTTAGAGGTAGGATAAGTGATTAACTGTGGTTGGCAATGACATTACAATTGTTTGCCAAAGTCATTTCTAGAGGTCGGATAAGTGATTAACAGTGGTTTGCAAAGTCATTAAAATTGTTGTGCAAAGTCATTTTTAGAGGTAGGATAAGTGATTTACAGTGGTTGGCAAAGCTATTACAATTGTTAGGTAAAGTCATTTTTAGAGGTCGGATAAGTGATTAACAGTGGTTTGCAAAGTAATTACAATTGTTAGGCAAAGTCATTATTAGAGGTCGGATAAGTGATTAACAGTGGTTGGCAAAGGCATTACAATTGTTGGGCAAAGTCATTTTTAGAGGTGGGATAAGTTATTAACAGTGGTTGGCAAAGTCATTACAATTGTAAGGCAAAGTCATTTTTAGAGGTCGGATAAGTGATTAACTGTGGTTGGCAAATTCATACAATTGCTGGGCAAAGTCATTTTTAGAGGTCGGATCAGTGATTAACAGTGGTTGGCAAAGTCATTATAATTGTTAGGCAAAGTAATTTTTAGAGGTCGGATTAGTGATTAACAGTGGTTTGCAAAGGCATAACAATTGTGTGCCAAAGTCATTACAATTGTTGGGCAAAGTCATTTTTAGAGGTCGGATAAGTGATTAACAGTTGTTGGCAAAGTCATTACAATTGTTGGGCAAAGTCATTTTTAGAGGTCGGATAAGTGATTTACAGTGGTTGGCAAAGCTATTACAATTGTTAGGTAAAGTCATTTTTAGAGGTCGGATAAGTGATTAACAGTGGTTTGCAAAGTAATTACAATTGTTAGGCAAAGTCATTATTAGAGGTCGGATAAGTGATTAACAGTGGTTGGCAAAGGCATTACAATTGTTGGGCAAAGTCATTTTTAGAGGTGGGATAAGTTATTAACAGTGGTTGGCAAAGTCATTACAATTGTAAGGCAAAGTCATTTTTAGAGGTCGGATAAGTGATTAACTGTGGTTGGCAAATTCATACAATTGTTGGGCAAAGTCATTTTTAGAGGTCGGATAAGTGATTAACAGTGGTAGGCAAAGTCATTACAATTGTTGGGCAAAGTAATTTTCACAGGTCGAATAAATGATAAACAGTGGTTGGCAAAGTCATTAAAATTGTTGCGCAAAGTCATTTTTAGAGTTCGGATAATTTATTAAAAGTGGTTGGCAAAGTCATTACAATTTTTGGGCAAAGGCATTTTTAGAGGTCGGATAAGTGATTAACAGTGTTTGGCAAAGTCTTTACAATTGTTTGGAAAAGTCATTTTTAGAGGTCGGATAAGTGATTAACAGTGGTTGGCAAAGTCATTACAATTTTTGGGCAAGGTCATTTTTAGAGGTCGGATAAGTGATTAACAGTGGTTGGCAAAGTAATAACAATTGTTGGGCAAAGTCATTTTTAGAGATCGGATAAGTGATTAACAGTGGTTGGCAAAGTCATTACAATTGTTAGGCAAAGTCATTTTTAGAGGTCGGATAAGTGATTAACAGTGGTTTGCAAAGGAATTACAATTGTTTGCCAAGGTCATTACAATTGTTGGGCAAAGTCATTTTTAGTGGTCGGATAAGTGATTAACAGTGGTTGGCAAAGTCATACAATTGTTGGGCAAAGTCATTTTTAGAGGTCGGATATATGATTAACAGTGGTTGGCAAAGGCATTACAATTGTTGGACAAAGTTATTTTTAGAGAACGAATAATTCATTAAAAGTGGTTGGCAAAGTCATTACAATTGTTGGGCAAAGTCATTTTTAAAATCGGATAAGTGATTAACAGTGGTTTGCAAAGGCATTACAATTGTGTGCCAAAATCATTACAATTGTTGGGCAAAAACATTTTTAAGGTCTGATAAGTGATTAACTTTGGTTGGCAAAGTCATTACAATTGTTGGGCAAAGTCATTTTTAGAGGTCGGATAAGTGATTTACAGTGGTTGGCAAAGTTATTACAATTGTTAGGCAAAGTCATTTTTAGAGGTCGGATAAGTGATTTACAGTGGTTTGCAAAGTAATTACAATTGTTAGGCAAAGTCATTTTTAGAGGTAGGATAAGTGATTAACTGTGGTTGGCAATGACATTACAATTGTTTGCCAAAGTCATTTCTAGAGGTCGGATAAGTGATTAACAGTGGTTTGCAAAGGCATTACAATTGTGTGCCAAAGTCATTAAAATTGTTGTGCAAAGTCATTTTTAGAGGTCGGATAAGTGATTAACAGTGGTTGGCAAAGTCATTACAATTTTTGGGCAAAGTCATTTTTAGAGGTCGGATAAGTGATTTACAGTGGTTGGCAGAGTAATAACAATTGTTGGGCAAAGTCATTTTTAGAGATCGGATAAGTGATTAACAGTGGTTGGCAATGACATTACAATTGTTTGCCAAAGTCATTTCTAGAGGTCGGATAAGTGATTAACAGTGGTTTGCAAAGGCATTACAATTGTGTGCCAAAGTCATTAAAATTGTTGTGCAAAGTCATTTTTAGAGGTCGGATAAGTGTTTAACAGTGGTTGGCAAAGTCATTACAATTTTTGGGCAAAGTCATTTTTAGAGGTCGGATAAGTGATTTACAGTGGTTGGCAGAGTAATAACAATTGTTGGGCAAAGTCGTTTTTAGAGATCGGATAAGTGATTAACAGTGGTTGGCAAAATCATGCCAATTGTTAGGCAAAGTCATTTTTAGAGGTCGGATAAGTGATTAACAGTGGTTTGCAAAGGAATTACAATTGTTTGCCAAGGTCATTTCAATAGTTGGGCCAAGTCATTTTTAGTGGTCGGATAAGTGATTAACAGTGGTTGGCAAAGTCATTACAATTGTTGGGCAAAGTCATTTTTAGAGGTCGGATATCTGATTAACAGTGGTTGGCAAAGTCATTACAATTGTTGGACAAAGTTATTTTTAGAGAACGAATAATTTATTAAAAGTGGTTGGCAAAGTCATTACAATTGTTGGGCAAAGTCATTTTTAAGGTCGGATAAGTGATTAACAGTGGTCGGCAAAGGCATTACAATTATTTGCCAAAGTCATTTCAATTGTTGGGCAAAGTGATTTTTAAGGTCGGATAAGTGATTAACTGTGGTTGGCAAAGTCATTACAATTGTTGGGCAAGGTCATTTTTAGAGGTCGGATAAGTGATTAACAGTGGTTGGCAAAGTCATTATAATTGTTAGGCAAAGTAATTTTTAGAGGTCGGATTAGTGATTAACAGTGGTCGGCAAAGGCATTACAATTATTTGCCAAAGTCATTTCAATTGTTGGGCAAGTTGATTTTTAAGGTCGGATAAGTGATTAACTGTGGTTGGCAAAGTCATTACAATTGTTGGGCAAGGTCATTTTTAGAGGTCGGATAAGTGATTAACAGTGGTTGGCAAAGTTATTACAATTGTTGGGCAAAGTCATTTTTAGAGGTCGGATAAGTGATTAACAGTGGTTTGCAAAGGAATTACAATTGTTTGCCAAGGTCATTTCAATAGTTGGGCCAAGTCATTTTTAGTGGTCGGATAAGTGATTAACAGTGGTTGGCAAAGTCATTACAATTGTTGGGCAAAGTCATTTTTAGAGGTCGGATATGTGATTAACAGTGGTTGGCAAAGTCATTACAATTGTTGGACAAAGTTATTTTTAGAGAACGAATAATTTATTAAAAGTGGTTGGCAAAGTCATTACAATTGTTGGGCAAAGTCATTTTTAAGGTCGGATAAGTGATTAACAGTGTTTGGCAAAGTCTTTACATTTGTTTGGAAAAGTCATTTTTAGAGGTCGGATAAGTGATTAACAGTGGTTGCCAAAGTCATTAAAATTGTTGTGCAAAGTCATTTTTAGAGGTCGGATAATTTATTAAAAGTGGTTGGCAAAGTCATTACAATTTTTGGGCAAAGGCATTTTTAGAGGTCGGATAAGTGATTAACAGTGTTTGGCAAAGTCTTTACATTTGTTTGGAAGAGTCATTTTTAGAGGTCGGATAAGTGATTAACAGTGGTTTGCAAAGGAATTACAATTGTTAGGCAAAGTCATTTTTAGAGGTCGGATAAGTGATTAACAGTTGTTTGCAAAGGCATTACAATTGTTTGCCAAGGTCATTACAATTGTTGGGCAAAGTCATTTTTAGTGGTCGGATAAGTGATTAACAGTGGTTGGCAAATTCATTACAATTGTTGGGCAAAGTCATTTTTAGAGGTCGGATAAGTGATTAACAGTGGTTGGCAAAGTCATTACAATTGTTGGACAAAGTTATTTTTAGAGAACGAATTATTTATTAAAAGTGGTTGGCAAAGTCATTACGATTGTTGGGCAAAGTCATTTTTTAGGTCGGATAAGAGATTAACAGTGGTTGGCAAAGTCATTACAATTGTTGGGCAAAGTAATCTTCACAGGTCGGATAAATGATTAACAGTGGTTGGCAATTTCATTACAACTGTTGGGCAAAGTCATTTTAAGAGGTCGGATAAGTGATTAACAGTGGTTTGCAAAGGCATTACAATTGTTTGCCAAGGTCATTACAATTGTTGGGCAAAGTCTTTTTTAGTGGTCGTATAAGTGATTAACTGTGGTTGGCAAAGTCATTACAATTGTTGGGCAAGGTCATTTTTAGAGGTCGGATAAGTGATTAACAGTGGTTGGCAAAGTCATTACAATTGTTGGACAAAGTTATTTTTTGAGAACGAATAATTTATTAAAAGTGGTTGGCAAAGTCATTACGCTTGTTGGGCAAAGTCATTTTTAAGGTCGGATAAGTGATTTACAGTGGTTGGCAAAGTAATAACAGTTGTTGGGCAAAGTCATTTTTAGAGATCGGATAAGTGATTAACAGTGGTTGGCAAAGTCATTACAATTGTTAGGCAAAGTCATTTTTAGAGGTCGGATAAGTGATTAACAGTGGTTTGCAAAGGAATTACAATTGTTTGCCAAGGTCATTACAATTGTTGGGCAAAGTCATTTTTAGTGGTCGGATAAGAGATTAACAGTGGTTGGCAAAGTCATACAATTGTTGGGCAAAGTCATTTTTAGAGGTCGGATATGTGATTAACAGTGGTTGGCAAAGTCATTACAATTGTTGGACAAAGTTATTTTTAGAGAACGAATAATTTATTAAAAGTGGTTGGCAAAGTCATTACAATTGTTGGGCAAAGTAATTTTCACAGGTCGAATAAATGATTAACAGTGGTTGGCAAAGTAATAACAATTGTTGGGCAAAGTCATTTTTAGAGATGGGATAAGTGATTAACAGTGGTTGGCAAAGTCATTACAATTGTTAGGCAAAGTCATTTTTAGAGGTCGGATAAGTGATTAACAGTGGTTTGCAAAGGCATTACAATTGTTGAACAAAGTTATTTTTAGAGAACGAATAATTTATTAAAAGTGGTTGGCAAAGTCATAACGATTGTTGGGCAAAGTCATTTTTAGTGGTCGGATAAGAGATTAACAGTGGTTGGCAAAGTCATACAATTGTTGGGCAAAGTCATTTTTAGAGGTCGGATATGTGATTAACAGTGGTTGGCAAAGTCATTACAATTGTTGGACAAAGTTATTTTTAGAGAACGAATAATTTATTAAAAGTGGTTGGCAAAGTCATTACAATTGTTGGGCAAAGTAATTTTCACAGGTCGAATAAATGATTAACAGTGGTTGGCAAAGTAATAACAATTGTTGGGCAAAGTCATTTTTAGAGGTCGGATAATTTATTAAAAGTGGTTGGCAAAGTCATTACAATTGTTAGGCAAAGTCATTTTTAGAGGTCGGATAAGTGATTAACAGTGGTTTGCAAAGGCATTACAATTGTTGAACAAAGTTATTTTTAGAGAACGAATAATTTATTAAAAGTGGTTGGCAAAGTCATTACGATTTTTTGGCAAGGTCATTTTTAGAGGTCGGATAAGTGATTAACAGTGGTTGGCAAAGTAATAACAATTGTTGGGCAAAGTCATTTTTAGAGATCGGATAAGTGATTAACAGTGGTTGGCAAAGTCATTACAATTGTTAGGCAAAGTCATTTTTAGAGGTCGGATAAGTGATTAACAGTGGTTTGCAAAGGAATTACAATTGTTTGCCAAGGTCATTAAAATTGTTGGGCAAAGTCATTTTTAGTGGTCGGATAAGTGATTAACAGTGGTTGGCAATTTCATACAATTGTTGGGCAAAGTCATTTTTAGAGGTCGGATAAGTGATTAACAGTGGTTGGCAAAGTCATTACAATTGTTGGACAAAGTCATTTTTAGAGGTCGGATAAGTGATTAACAGTGGTTTGCAAAGGAATTACAATTGTTTGCCAAGGTCATTACAATTGTTGGGAAAAGTCATTTTTAGTGGTCGGATAAGAGATTAACAGTGGTTGGCAAAGTCATACAATTGTTGGGCAAAGTCATTTTTAGAGGTCGGATATGTGATTAACAGTGGTTGGCAAAGTCATTACAATTGTTGGACAAAGTTATTTTTAGAGAACGAATAATTTATTAAAAGTGGTTGGCAAAGTCATTACAATTGTTGGGCAAAGTAATTTTCACAGGTCGAATAAATGATTAACAGTGGTTGGCAAAGTAATAACAATTGTTGGGCAAAGTCATTTTTAGAGATGGGATAAGTGATTAACAGTGGTTGGCAAAGTCATTACAATTGTTAGGCAAAGTCATTTTTAGAGGTCGGATAAGTGATTAACAGTGGTTTGCAAAGGCATTACAATTGTTGAACAAAGTTATTTTTAGAGAACGAATAATTTATTAAAAGTGGTTGGCAAAGTCATAACGATTGTTGGGCAAAGTCATTTTTAGTGGTCGGATAAGAGATTAACAGTGGTTGGCAAAGTCATACAATTGTTGGGCAAAGTCATTTTTAGAGGTCGGATATGTGATTAACAGTGGTTGGCAAAGTCATTACAATTGTTGGACAAAGTTATTTTTAGAGAACGAATAATTTATTAAAAGTGGTTGGCAAAGTCATTACAATTGTTGGGCAAAGTAATTTTCACAGGTCGAATAAATGATTAACAGTGGTTGGCAAAGTAATAACAATTGTTGGGCAAAGTCATTTTTAGAGGTCGGATAATTTATTAAAAGTGGTTGGCAAAGTCATTACAATTGTTAGGCAAAGTCATTTTTAGAGGTCGGATAAGTGATTAACAGTGGTTTGCAAAGGCATTACAATTGTTGAACAAAGTTATTTTTAGAGAACGAATAATTTATTAAAAGTGGTTGGCAAAGTCATTACGATTTTTTGGCAAGGTCATTTTTAGAGGTCGGATAAGTGATTAACAGTGGTTGGCAAAGTAATAACAATTGTTGGGCAAAGTCATTTTTAGAGATCGGATAAGTGATTAACAGTGGTTGGCAAAGTCATTACAATTGTTAGGCAAAGTCATTTTTAGAGGTCGGATAAGTGATTAACAGTGGTTTGCAAAGGAATTACAATTGTTTGCCAAGGTCATTAAAATTGTTGGGCAAAGTCATTTTTAGTGGTCGGATAAGTGATTAACAGTGGTTGGCAAATTCATTCAATTGTTGGGCAAAGTCATTTTTAGAGGTCGGATAAGTGATTAACAGTGGTTGGCAAAGTCATTACAATTGTTGGACAAAGTTATTTTTAGAGAACGAATAATTTATTAAAAGTGGTTGGCAAAGTCATTACAATTGTTGGGCAAAGTAAATTTCACAGGTCGAATAGATGATTAACAGTGGTTGGCAAAGTAATAACAATTGTTGGGCAAAGTCATTTTTTGAGATCGGATAAGTGATTAACAGTGGTTGGCAAAGTCATTACAATTGTTAGGCAAAGTCATTTTTAGAGGTCGGATAAGTGATTAACAGTGGTTTGCAAAGGCATTACAATTGTTGAACAAAGTTATTTTTAGAGAACGAATAATTTATTAAGAGTGGTTGGCAAAGTCATTACGATTGTTGGGCAAAGTCATTTTTAGAGCTCGGATAAGTGATTAACAGTGGTTGGCAAAGTAATAACAATTGTTGGGCAAACTCATTTTTAGAGGTCGGATATGTGATTAACAGTGGTTGGCAAAGTCATTACAATTGTTGGACAAAGTTATTTTTAGAGAACGAATAATTTATTAAAAGTGGTTGGCAAAGTCATTACAATTGTTGGGCAAAGTAATTTTCACAGGTCGAATTAATGATTAACAGTGGTTGGCAAAGTCATTGAAATTGTTGTGCAAAGTCATTTTTAGAGGTCGGATAATTTATTAAAAGTGGTTGGCAAAGTCATTACAATTTTTGGGCAAAGGCATTTTTAGAGGTCGGATAAGTGATTAACAGTGTTTGGCAAAGTCTTAACAATTGTTTGGTAAAGTAATTTTTAGAGGTCGGATAAGTGATTAACAGTGGTTGGCAAAGTCATTACAATTTTTAGGCAAAGTCATTTTTAGAGGTCGGATTAGTGATTAACACTGATTGGCAAAGTCATTACAATTGTTAGGCAAAGTCATTACAATTGTTGTGCAAAGTCATTTTTAGAGGTCGGATAATTTATTAAAAGTGGTTGGCAAAGTCATTACAATTTTTGGGCAAAGGCATTTTTCGAGGTCGGATAAGTGATTAACAGTGTTTGGCAAAGTCTTTACAATTGTTTGGTAAAGTCATTTTTAGAGGTCGGATAAGTGATTAACAGTGGTTGGCAAAGTAAAAACAATTGTTGGGCAAAGTCATTTTTAGAGATCGGATAAGTGATTAACAGTGATTGGCAAAGTCATTACAATTGTTTGGCAAAGTCATTACAATTGTTGGGCAAAGTCATTTTTAGTGGTCGGATAAGTGATTAACAGTGGTTGGCAAAGTCATACAATTGTTGGGTAAAGTCATTTTTAGAGGTCGGATATGTGATTAACAGTGGTTGGCAAAGTCATTACAATTGTTGGACAAAGTTATTTTTAGAGAACGAATAATTTATTAAAAGTGGTTGGCAAAGTCATTACAATTTTTGGGCAAAGGCATTTTTAGAGGTCGGATAAGTGATTAACAGTGTTTGGCAAAGTCTTTACAATTGTTTGGTAAAGTAATTTTTAGAGGTCGGATAAGTGATTAACAGTGGTTGGCAAAGTCATTACAATTTTTAGGCAAAGTCATTTTTAGAGGTCGGATTAGTGATTAACACTGATTGGCAAAGTCATTACAATTGTTGTGCAAAGTCATTTTTAGAGGTCGGATAATTTATTAAAAGTGGTTGGCAAAGTCATTACAATTTTTCGGCAAAGGCATTTTTAGAGGTCGGATAAGTGATTAACAGTGTTTGGCAAAGTCTTTACAATTGTTTGGTAAAGTCATTTTTAGAGGTCGGATAAGTGATTAACAGTGGTTGGCAAAGTAATAACAATTGTTGGGCAAAGTCATTTTTAGAGATCGGATAAGTGATTAACAGTGATTGGCAAAGTCATTACAATTGTTTGGCAAAGTCATTACAATTGTTGGGCAAAGTCATTTTTAGTGGTCGGATAAGTGATTAACAGTGGTTGGCAAAGTCATACAATTGTTGGGCAAAGTCATTTTTAGAGGTCGGATATGTGATTAACAGTGGTTGGCAAAGTCATTACAATTGTTGGACAAAGTTATTTTTAGAGAACGAATAATTTATTAAAAGTGTTTGGCAAAGTCATTACAATTGTTGGGCAAAGTCATTTTTAAGGTCGGATAAGTGATTAACAGTGGTTTGCAAAGGCATTACAATTGTGTGCCATAGTCATTACAATTGTTGGGCAAAGTCATTTTTAGTGGTCGGATAAGTGATTAACAGTGATAGGCAAAGTCATTACAATTGTTGGGCAAAGTAATTTTCACAGGTCGAATAAATGATTAACAGTGGTTGGCAAAGTCATTACAATTGTTGTGCAAAGTCATTTTTAGAGGTCGGATAATTTATTAAAAGTGTTTGGCAAAGTCATTACAATTTTTGGGCAAAGGCATTTTTAGAGGTCGGATAAGTGATTAACAGTGGTTGGCAAAGTCATTACAATTGTTGGACAAAGTTATTTTTAGAGAACGAATAATTTATTAAAAGTGGTTGGCAAAGTCATTACGATTGTTGGGCAAAGTCATTTTTAAGGTCGGATAAGTGATTAACAGTAGTTGGCAAAGTAATAACAATTGTTAGGCAAAGTCATTTTTAGAGGTCGGATAAGTGATTAACAGTGGTTTGCAAAGGAATTACAATTGTTTGCCAAGGTCATTACAATTGTTGGGCAAAGTCATTTTTAGTGGTCGGATAAGAGATTAACAGTGGTTGGCAAAGTCATACAATTGTTGGGCAAAGTCATTTTTAGAGGTCGGATATGTGATTAACAGTGGTTGGCAAAGTCATTACAATTGTTGGACAAAGTTATTTTTAGAGAACGAATAATTTATTAAAAGTGGTTGGCAAAGTCATTACAATTGTTAGGCAAAGTCATTTTTAGAGGTCGGATAAGTGATTAACAGTGGTTTGCAAAGGCATTACAATTGTTGAACAAAGTTATTTTTAGAGAACGAATAATTTATTAAAAGTGGTTGGCAAAGTCATTACGATTGTTGGGCAAAGTCATTTTTAGAGGTCGGATAAGTGATTAACAGTGGTTGGCAAAGTAATAACAATTGTTGGGCAAACTCATTTTTAGAGGTCGAATAAATGATTAACAGTGGTTGGCAAAGTCATCGAAATTGTTGTGCAAAGTCATTTTTAGAGGTCGGATAATTAATTAAAAGTGGTTGGCAAAGTCATTACAATTTTTTGGCAAAGGCATTTTTAGAGGTCGGATAAGTGATTAACAATGTTTGGCAAAGATTTTACAATTGTTTTGTAAAGTCATTTTTAGAGGTCGGATAAGTGATTAACAGTGGTTGGCAAAGTCATTACAATTTTTGGGCAAAGTCATTTTTAGAGGTCGGATAAGTGATTAACAGTGATTGGCAAAGTCATTACAATTGTTAGGCAAAGTCATTACAATTGTTGTGCAAAGTCATTTTTAGAGGTCGGATAATTTATTAAAAGTGGTTGGCAAAGTCATTACAATTTTTGGGCAAAGGCATTTTTAGAGGTCGGATAAGTGATTAACAGTGTTTGGCAAAGTCTTTACAATTGTTTGGTAAAGTCATTTTTAGAGGTCGGATAAGTGATTAACAGTGGTTGGCAAAGTAATAACAATTGTTGGGCAAAGTCATTTTTAGAGATCGGATAAGTGATTAACAGTGATTGGCAAAGTCATTACAATTGTTAGGCAAAGTCATTACAATTGTTGGGCAAAGTCATTTTTAGTGGTCGGATAAGTGATTAACAGTGGTTGGCAAAGTCATACAATTGTTGGGCAAAGTCATTTTTAGAGGTCGGATATGTGATTAACAGTGGTTGGCAAAGTCATTACAATTGTTGGACAAAGTTATTTTTAGAGAACGAATAATTTATTAAAAGTGGTTGGCAAAGTCATTACAATTGTTGGGCAAAGTGATTTTTAAGGTCGGATAAGTGATTAACAGTGGTTTGCAAAGGCATTACAATTGTGTGCCAAAGTCATTACAATTGTTGGGCAAAGTCATTTTTAGTGGTCGGATAAGTGATTAACAGTGGTAGGCATAGTCATTACAATTGTTTGGCAAAGTAATTTTCACAGGTCGAATAAATGATTAACAGTGGTTGGCAAAGTCATTACAATTGTTGTGCAAAGTCATTTTTAGAGGTCGGATAATTTATTAAAAGTGTTTGGCAAAGTCATTACAATTTTTGGGCAAAGGTATTTTTAGAGGTCGGATAAGTGATTAACAGTGTTTGGCAAAGTCCTTACAATTGTTTGGAAAAGTCATTTTAAGAGGTCGGATAAGTGATTAACAGTGGTTGGCAAAGTCATTACAATTTTTGGGCAAAGTCATTTTTAGAGGTCGGATAAGTGATTAACAGTGGTTGGTAAAGTAATAACAATTGTTGGGCAAAGTCATTTTTAGAGATCGGATAAGTGATTAACAGTGGTTGGCAAAGTCATTACAATTGTTAGGCAAAGTCATTTTTAGAGGTCGGATAAGTGATTAACAGTGGTTGGCAAAGTCATTACAATTGTTGGGCAAAGTCATTTTAAGAGGTCGGATAAGTGATTAACAGTGGTTGGCAAAGTCATTACAATTTTTGGGCAAAGTAATTTTCACAGGTCGAATAAATGATTAACAGTGGTTGGCAAAGTCATTACAATTGTTGGGCAAAGTAATCTTCACAGGTCGGATAAATGGTTAACAGTGGTTGGCAATTTCATTACAACTGTTGGGCAAAGTCATTTTAAGAGGTCGGATAAGTGATTAACAGTGGTTTGCAAAGGCATTACAATTGTTTTCCAAAGTCATTACAATTGTTGGGCATAGTCTTTTTTAGTGGTCGGATAATTGATTAACAGTGGTTGGCAAAGAAATAACAATTGTTGGGCAAAGTCATTTTTAAGGTCGGATAAATGATTAACAGTGGTTGGCAAAGTCATTACAATTGGTGGGCAAAGTCATTTTTAGAGGTCGGATAAGTGATTAACAGTGGTTGGCAAAGTCATTAAAATTGTTGGGCAAAGTTATTTTTAGAGGTCGGTTAATTGATTAAAAGTGGTTGGCAAAGTCATTACAATTGTTGGGCAAAGTAATTTTCACAGGTCGAATAAATGATTAACAGTGGTTGGCAAAGTAATAACAATTGTTAGGCAAAGTCATTTTTAGAGGTCGGATAAGTGATTAACAGTGGTTTGCAAAGGAATTACAATTGTTTGCCAAGGTCATTACAATTGTTGGGCAAAGTCATTTTTAGTGGTCGGATAAGAGATTAACAGTGGTTGGCAAAGTCATACAATTGTTGGGCAAAGTCATTTTTAGAGGTCGGATATGTGATTAACAGTGGTTGGCAAAGTCATTACAATTGTTGGACAAAGTTATTTTTAGAGAACGAATAATTTATTAAAAGTGGTTGGCAAAGTCATTACAATTGTTGGGCAAAGTAATTTTCACAGGTCGAATAAATGATTAACAGTGGTTGGCAAAGTAATAACAATTGTTGGGCAAAGTCATTTTTAGAGATCGGATAAGTGATTAACAGTGGTTGGCAAAGTCATTACAATTGTTAGGCAAAGTCATTTTTAGAGGTCGGATAAGTGATTAACAGTGGTTTGCAAAGGCATTACAATTGTTGAACAAAGTTATTTTTAGAGAACGAATAATTTATTAAAAGTGGTTGGCAAAGTCATTACGATTGTTGGGCAAAGTCATTTTTAGAGGTCGGATAAGTGATTAACAGTGGTTGGCAAAGTAATAACAATTGTTGGGCAAACTCATTTTTAGAGGTCGAATAAATGATTAACAGTGGTTGGCAAAGTCATCGAAATTGTTGTGCAAAGTCATTTTTAGAGGTCGGATAATTAATTAAAAGTGGTTGGCAAAGTCATTACAATTTTTTGGCAAAGGCATTTTTAGAGGTCGGATAAGTGATTAACAATGTTTGGCAAAGATTTTACAATTGTTTTGTAAAGTCATTTTTAGAGGTCGGATAAGTGATTAACAGTGGTTGGCAAAGTCATTACAATTTTTGGGCAAAGTCATTTTTAGAGGTCGGATAAGTGATTAACAGTGATTGGCAAAGTCATTACAATTGTTAGGCAAAGTCATTACAATTGTTGTGCAAAGTCATTTTTAGAGGTCGGATAATTTATTAAAAGTGGTTGGCAAAGTCATTACAATTTTTGGGCAAAGGCATTTTTAGAGGTCGGATAAGTGATTAACAGTGTTTGGCAAAGTCTTTACAATTGTTTGGTAAAGTCATTTTTAGAGGTCGGATAAGTGATTAACAGTGGTTGGCAAAGTAATAACAATTGTTGGGCAAAGTCATTTTTAGAGATCGGATAAGTGATTAACAGTGATTGGCAAAGTCATTACAATTGTTAGGCAAAGTCATTACAATTGTTGGGCAAAGTCATTTTTAGTGGTCGGATAAGTGATTAACAGTGGTTGGCAAAGTCATACAATTGTTGGGCAAAGTCATTACAATTGTTGGGCAAAGTCATTTTTAGTGGTCGGATAAGTGATTAACAGTGGTAGGCATAGTCATTACAATTGTTGGACAAAGTTATTTTTAGAGAACGAATAATTTATTAAAAGTGGTTGGCAAAGTCATTACAATTGTTGGGCAAAGTGATTTTTAAGGTCGGATAAGTGATTAACAGTGGTTTGCAAAGGCATTACAATTGTGTGCCAAAGTCATTACAATTGTTGGGCAAAGTCATTTTTAGTGGTCGGATAAGTGATTAACAGTGGTAGGCATAGTCATTACAATTGTTTGGCAAAGTAATTTTCACAGGTCGAATAAATGATTAACAGTGGTTGGCAAAGTCATTACAATTGTTGTGCAAAGTCATTTTTAGAGGTCGGATAATTTATTAAAAGTGTTTGGCAAAGTCATTACAATTTTTGGGCAAAGGTATTTTTAGAGGTCGGATAAGTGATTAACAGTGTTTGGCAAAGTCCTTACAATTGTTTGGAAAAGTCATTTTAAGAGGTCGGATAAGTGATTAACAGTGGTTGGCAAAGTCATTACAATTTTTGGGCAAAGTCATTTTTAGAGGTCGGATAAGTGATTAACAGTGGTTGGTAAAGTAATAACAATTGTTGGGCAAAGTCATTTTTAGAGATCGGATAAGTGATTAACAGTGGTTGGCAAAGTCATTACAATTGTTAGGCAAAGTCATTTTTAGAGGTCGGATAAGTGATTAACAGTGGTTGGCAAAGTCATTACAATTGTTGGGCAAAGTCATTTTAAGAGGTCGGATAAGTGATTAACAGTGGTTGGCAAAGTCATTACAATTTTTGGGCAAAGTAATTTTCACAGGTCGAATAAATGATTAACAGTGGTTGGCAAAGTCATTACAATTGTTGGGCAAAGTAATCTTCACAGGTCGGATAAATGGTTAACAGTGGTTGGCAATTTCATTACAACTGTTGGGCAAAGTCATTTTAAGAGGTCGGATAAGTGATTAACAGTGGTTTGCAAAGGCATTACAATTGTTTTCCAAAGTCATTACAATTGTTGGGCATAGTCTTTTTTAGTGGTCGGATAATTGATTAACAGTGGTTGGCAAAGAAATAACAATTGTTGGGCAAAGTCATTTTTAATGTCGGATAAATGATTAACAGTGGTTGGCAAAGTCATTACAATTGGTGGGCAAAGTCATTTTTAGAGGTCGGATAAGTGATTAACAGTGGTTGGCAAAGTCATTAAAATTGTTGGGCAAAGTTATTTTTAGAGGTCGGTTAATTGATTAAAAGTGGTTGGCAAAGTCATTACAATTTTTGGGCAAAGTCATTTTTAGAGGTCGGATAAATGGTTAACAGTGGTTGGCAATTTCATTACAACTGTTGGGCAAAGTCATTTTAAGAGGTCGGATAAGTGATTAACAGTGGTTTGCAAAGGCATAACAATTGTTTTCCAAAGTCATTACAATTGTTGGGCAAAGTCATTACAATTGTTGTGCAAAGTCATTTTTAGAGGTCGGATAATTTATTAAAAGTGGTTGGCAAAGTCATTACAATTTTTGGGCAAAGGCATTTTTAGAGGTCGGATAAGTGATTAACAGTGTTTGGCAAAGTCTTTACAATTGTTTGGTAAAGTCATTTTTAGAGGTCGGATAAGTGATTAACAGTGGTTGGCAAAGTAATAACAATTGTTGGGCAAAGTCATTTTTAGAGATCGGATAAGTGATTAACAGTGATTGGCAAAGTCATTACAATTGTTAGGCAAAGTCATTACAATTGTTGGGCAAAGTCATTTTTAGTGGTCGGATAAGTGATTAACAGTGGTTGGCAAAGTCATACAATTGTTGGGCAAAGTCATTTTTAGAGGTCGGATATGTGATTAACAGTGGTTGGCAAAGTCATTACAATTGTTGGGCAAAGTTATTTTTAGAGAACGAATAATTTATTAAAAGTGGTTGGCAAAGTCATTACAATTGTTGGGCAAAGTGATTTTTAAGGTCGGATAAGTGATTAACAGTGGTTTGCAAAGGCATTACAATTGTGTGCCAAAGTCATTACAATTGTTGGGCAAAGTCATTTTTAGTGGTCGGATAAGTGATTAACAGTGGTAGGCATAGTCATTACAATTGTTTGGCAAAGTAATTTTCACAGGTCGAATAAATGATTAACAGTGGTTGGCAAAGTCATTACAATTGTTGTGCAAAGTCATTTTTAGAGGTCGGATAATTTATTAAAAGTGTTTGGCAAAGTCATTACAATTTTTGGGCAAAGGTATTTTTAGAGGTCGGATAAGTGATTAACAGTGTTTGGCAAAGTCTTTACAATTGTTTGGAAAAGTCATTTTAAGAGGTCGGATAAGTGATTAACAGTGGTTGGCAAAGTCATTACAATTTTTGGGCAAAGTCATTTTTAGAGGTCGGATAATTGATTAACAGTGGTTGGCAAAGTCATTACAATTGTTGGACAAAGTTATTTTTAGAGAACGAATAATTTATTAAAAGTGGTTGGCAAAGTCATTACAATTGTTGGGCAAAGTGATTTTTAAGGTCGGATAAGTGATTAACAGTGGTTTGCAAAGGCATTACAATTGTGTGCCAAAGTCATTACAATTGTTGGGCAAAGTCATTTTTAGTGGTCGGATAAGTGATTAACAGTGGTAGGCATAGTCATTACAATTGTTTGGCAAAGTAATTTTCACAGGTCGAATAAATGATTAACAGTGGTTGGCAAAGTCATTACAATTGTTGTGCAAAGTCATTTTTAGAGGTCGGATAATTTATTAAAAGTGTTTGGCAAAGTCATTACAATTTTTGGGCAAAGGTATTTTTAGAGGTCGGATAAGTGATTAACAGTGTTTGGCAAAGTCTTTACAATTGTTTGGAAAAGTCATTTTAAGAGGTCGGATAAGTGATTAACAGTGGTTGGCAAAGTCATTACAATTTTTGGGCAAAGTCATTTTTAGAGGTCGGATAAGTGATTAACAGTGGTTGGCAAAGTCATTACAATTGTTGGGCAAAGTCATTTTAAGAGGTCGGATAAGTGATTAACAGTGGTTGGCAAAGTCATTACAATTTTTGGGCAAAGTAATTTTCACAGGTCGAATAAATGATTAACAGTGGTTGGCAAAGTCATTACAATTGTTGGGCAAAGTAATCTTCACAGGTCGGATAAATGGTTAACAGTGGTTGGCAATTTCATTACAACTGTTGGGCAAAGTCATTTTAAGAGGTCGGATAAGTGATTAACAGTGGTTTGCAAAGGCATTACAATTGTTTTCCAAAGTCATTACAATTGTTGGGCATAGTCTTTTTTAGTGGTCGGATAATTGATTAACAGTGGTTGGCAAAGAAATAACAATTGTTGGGCAAAGTCATTTTTAAGGTCGGATAAATGATTAACAGTGGTTGGCAAAGTCATTACAATTGGTGGGCAAAGTTATTTTTAGAGGTCGGTTAATTGATTAAAAGTGGTTGGCAAAGTCATTAAAATTGTTGGGCAAAGTTATTTTTAGAGGTCGGTTAATTGATTAAAAGTGGTTGGCAAAGTCATTACAATTTTTGGGCAAAGTCATTTTTAGAGGTCGGATAAGTGATTAACAGTGGTTTGCAAAGGCATTACAATTGTTTTCCAAAGTCATTACAATTGTTGGGCATAGTCTTTTTTAGTGGTCGGATAATTGATTAACAGTGGTTGGCAAAGAAATAACAATTGTTGGGCAAAGTCATTTTTAGAGGTCGGATAAGTGATTAACAGTGGTTGGCAAAGTCATTAAAATTGTTGGGCAAAGTTATTTTTAGAGGTCGGTTAATTGATTAAAAGTGGTTGGCAAAGTCATTACAATTTTTGGGCAAAGTCATTTTTAGAGGTCGGATAAATGGTTAACAGTGGTTGGCAATTTCATTACAACTGTTGGGCAAAGTCATTTTAAGAGGTCGGATAAGTGATTAACAGTGGTTTGCAAAGGCATAACAATTGTTTTCCAAAGTCATTACAATTGTTGGGCATAGTCTTTTCCAGTGGTCGGATAAGTGATTAACAGTGGTTGGCAAAGTCATTTCAATTGTTGGGCAAAGTTATTTTCACAGGTCGAATAAATAATTAACAGTGGTTGGCAAAGTCATTACAATTGTTGGTCAAAGTTATTTTTAGAGGTCGGATAATTTATTAAAAGTGGTTGGCAAAGTCATTACAATTGTTGGGCAAAGTAATTTTCACAGGTCGAATAAATGATTAACAGTGGATGGCAAAGTCATTACAATTGGTGGGCAAAGTCATTTTTAGGGGTCGGATAAGTGATTAACAGTGGTTGGCAAAGTCATTAAAATTGTCGGGCAAAGTTATTTTTAGAGGTCGGTTAATTAATTAAAAGTGGTTGGCAAAGTCATTACAATTTTTGGGCGAAGTCATTTTTAGAGGTCGGATAGGTTATCAACAGTGTTTGGCAAAGTCATTACAATTGTTTGGCGAAGTCATTTTTAGAGGTCGGATAAGTGATTAACAGTGGTTGGCAAAGAAATAACAATTGTTGGGCAAAGTCATTTTTAGTGGTCGGATAAGTGATTTACAGTGGTTGGCAAAGTCATTACAATTGTTGGGCAAAGTCATTTTTAGAGGTCGGATAAGTGATTAACAGTGGTTGGCAAAGAAAAAACAATTGTTGGGCAAAGTCATTTTTAAGGTCTGATAAATGATTAACAGTGGTTGGCAAAGTCATTACAATTGGTGGGCAAAGTCATTTTTAGAGGTCGGATAAGTGATTAACAGTGGTTGGCAAAGTCATTAAAATTGTTGGGCAAAGTTATTTTTAGAGGTCGGTTAATTGATTAAAAGTGGTTGGCAAAGTCATTACAATTTTTGGGCAAAGTCATTTTTAGAGGTCGGATAAGTGATTAACAGTGGTTGGCAAAGGCATTACAATTGTTTGCCAAGGTCATTACAATTGTTGGGCAAAGTCATTTTTAGAGGTCGGATAAGTGATTAACAGTGGTTGGCAAAGTAATAACAATTGATGGGCAAAGTCATTTTTAGAGATCGGATAAGTGATTAACAGTGGTTGGCAAAGTCATTACAATTTTTGGGCAAAGTCATTTTTAGAGGTCGGATAAGTGATTAACAGTGGTTGGTAAAGTAATAACAATTGTTGGGCAAAGTCATTTTTAGAGATCGGATAAGTGATTAACAGTGGTTGGCAAAGTCATTACAATTGTTAGGCAAAGTCATTTTTAGAGATCGGATAAGTGATTAACAGTGGTTGGCAAAGTCATTACAATTGTTAGGCAAAGTCATTTTTAGAGGTCGGATAAGTGATTAACAGTGGTTGGCAAAGTCATTACAATTGTTGGGCAAATTCATTTTTAGAGATCGGATAAGTGATTAACAGTGGTTTGCAAAGGCATTACAATTGTTTGCCAAGGTCATTACAATTGTTGGGCAAAGTCATTTTTAGAGGTCGGATAAGTGATTAACAGTGGTTGGCAAGTAATAACAATTGATGGGCAAAGTCATTTTTAGAGATCGGATAAGTGATTAACAGTGGTTGGCAAAGTCATTACAATTTTTGGGCAAAGTCATTTTTAGAGGTCGGATAAGTGATTAACAGTGGTTGGTAAAGTAATAACAATTGTTGGGCAAAGTCATTTTTAGAGATCGGATAAGTGATTAACAGTGGTTGGCAAAGTCATTACAATTGTTAGGCAAAGTCATTTTTAGAGGTCGGATAAGTGATTAACAGTGGTTGGCAAAGTCATTACAATTGTTGGGCAAAGTCATTTTAAGAGGTCGGATAAGTGATTAACAGTGGTTGGCAAAGTCATTACAATTTTTGGGCAAAGTAATTTTCACAGGTCGAATAAGTGATTAACAGTGGTTTGCAAAGGCATTACATTTGTTTGCCAAGGTCATTACAATTGTTGGGCAAAGTCATTTTTAGTGGTCGGATAAGTGATTAACATTGGTTTGAAAAGTCAATACAATTGTTAAGCAAAGTCATTTTTAGAGGTCGGATATGTGATTAACAGTGGTTGGCAAAGTCATTACAATTGTTGGACAAAGTTATTTTTAGAGAACGAATAATTTATTAAAAGTGGTTGGCAAAGTCATTACTATTGTTAGGCAAAGTAATTTTCACAGGTCGAATAAATGATTAACAGTGGTTGGCAAAGTCATTACAATTGGTGGGCAAAGTCATTTTTAGAGGTCGGATAAGTGATTAACAGTGGTTGGCAAAGTCATTAAAATTGTTGGGCAAAGTTATTTTTAGAGGTCGGTTAATTGATTAAAAGTGGTTGGCAAAGTCATTACTATTGTTAGGCAAAGTAATTTTCACAGGTCGAATAAATGATTAACAGTGGTTGGCAAAGTCATTACAATTGGTGGGCAAAGTCATTTTTAGAGGTGGGATAATTGATTAACAGTGGTTGGCAAAGTCATTAAAATTGTTGGGCAAAGTTATTTTTAAAGGTCGGTTAATTGATTAAAAGTGGTTGGCAAAGTCATTACAATTGTTTGGCAAAGTCATTTTTAGAGGTCGGATAAGTGATTAACATTGGTTGGCAAAGTAATAACAATTGATGGGCAAAGTCATTTTTAGAGATCGGATAAGTGATTAACAGTGGTTGGCAAAGTCATTACAATTGTTAGGCAAAGTCATTTTATGAGGTCGGATAAGTGATTAACAGTGGTTTGCAAAGGCATTACAATTGTTTGCCAAGGTCATTACAATTGTTGGGCAAAGTCATTTTTAGTGGTCGGATAAGTGATTAACAGTGGTTGGCAAAGTCATTACAATTGTTGGGCAAAGTCATTTTTATAGGTCGGATGTGTGATTAACAGTGGTTGGCAAAGTCATTACAATTGTTGGACAAAGTTATTTTTAGAGAACGAATAATTTATTAAAAGTGGTTGGCAAAGTCATTACGATTGTTGGGCAAAGTCATTTTTAAGGTCGGATAAGTGATTAACAGTGGTTGGCAAAGTCATTAAAATTGTTGGGCAAAGTTATTTTTAGAGGTCGGTTAATTGATTAAAAGTGGTTGGCAAAGTCATTACAATTTTTGGGTTAAGTCATTTTTAAAGGTCGGATAGGTTATTAACAGTGGTTGGCAAAGTCATTAAAATTGTTGGGCAAAGTTATTTTTAGAGGTCGGTTAATTGATTAAAAGTGGTTGGCAAAGTCATTTTTAAAGGTCGGATAGGTTATTAACAGTGTTTGGCAAAGTCATTACAATTGTTGGCAAAGTCATTTTTAGAGGTCGGATAAGTGATTAACAGTGGTTGGCAAAGTAATAACAATTGATGGGCAAAGTCATTTTTAGAGAACGAATAATTTATTAAAAGTGGTTGGCAAAGTCATTACGATTGTTGGGCAAAGTCATTTTTAAGGTCGGATAAGTGATTAACAGTGGTTGGCAAAGTCATTAAAATTGTTGGGCAAAGTTATTTTTAGAGGTCGGTTAATTGATTAAAAGTGGTTGGCAAAGTCATTACAATTTTTGGGTTAAGTCATTTTTAAAGGTCGGATAGGTTATTAACAGTGGTTGGCAAAGTCATTAAAATTGTTGGGCAAAGTTATTTTTAGAGGTCGGTTAATTGATTAAAAGTGGTTGGCAAAGTCATTTTTAGAGGTCGGATATGTGATTAACAGTGGTTGGCAAAGTAATAACAATTGATGGGCAAAGTCATTTTTAGAGATCGGATAAGTGATTAACAGTGGTTGGCAAAGTCATTACAATTGTTAGGCAAAGTCATTTTATGAGGTCGGATAAGTGATTAACAGTGGTTTGCAAAGGCATTACAATTGTTTGCCAAGGTCATTACAATTGTTGGGCAAAGTCATTTTTAGTGGTCGGATAAGTGATTAACAGTGGTTGGCAAAGTCATTACAATTTTTGGGCAAAGTCATTTTTAGAGGTCGGATGTGTGATTAACAGTGGTTGGCAAAGTCATTACAATTGTTGGACAAAGTTATTTTTAGAGAACGAATAATTTATTAAAAGTGGTTGGCAAAGTCACTACGATTGTTGGGCAAAGTCATTTTTAAGGTCGGATAAGTGATTAACAGTGGTTGGCAAAGTCATTTAAATTGTTGGGCAAAGTTATTTTTAGAGGTCGGTTAATTGATTAAAAGTGGTTGGCAAAGTCATTACAATTTTTGGGTTAAGTCATTTTTAAAGGTCGGATAGGTTATTAACAGTGTTTGGCAAAGTCATTACAATTGTTTGGCAAAGTCATTTTTAGAGGTCGGATAAGTGATTAACAGTGGTTGGCAAAGTAATAACAATTGATGGGCAAAGTCATTTTTAGAGATCGGATAAGTGATTAACAGTGGTTGGCAAAGTCATTACAATTGTTAGGCAAAGTCATTTTATGAGGTCGGATAAGTGATTAACAGTGGTTTGCAAAGGCATTACAATTGTTTGCCAAGGTCATTACAATTGTTGGGCAAAGTCATTTTTAGTGGTCGGATAAGTGATTAACAGTGGTTGGCAAAGTCATTAAAATTGTTGGGCAAAGTTATTTTTAGAGGTCGGTTAATTGATTAAAAGTGGTTGGCAAAGTCATTTTTAAAGGTCGGATAGGTTATTAACAGTGTTTGGCAAAGTCATTACAATTGTTTGGCAAAGTCATTTTTAGAGGTCGGATAAGTGATTAACAGTGGTTGTCAAAGTAATAACAATTGATGGGCAAAGTCATTTTTAGAGAACGAATAATTTATTAAAAGTGGTTGGCAAAGTCATTACGATTGTTGGGCAAAGTCATTTTTAAGGTCGGATAAGTGATTAACAGTGGTTGGCAAAGTCATTAAAATTGTTGGGCAAAGTTATTTTTAGAGGTCGGTTAATTGATTAAAAGTGGTTGGCAAAGTCATTACAATTTTTGGGTTAAGTCATTTTTAAAGGTCGGATAGGTTATTAACAGTGGTTGGCAAAGTCATTATAATTGTTGGGCATAGTTATTTTTAGAGGTCGGTTAATTGATTAAAAGTGGTTGGCAAAGTCATTTTTAAAGGTCGGATAGGTTATTAACAGTGTTTGGCAAAGTCATTACAATTGTTTGGCAAAGTCATTTTTAGAGGTCGGATATGTGATTAACAGTGGTTGGCAAAGTAATAACAATTGATGGGCAAAGTCATTTTTAGAGATCGGATAAGTGATTAACAGTGGTTGGCAAAGTCATTACAATTGTTAGGCAAAGTCATTTTATGAGGTCGGATAAGTGATTAACAGTGGTTTGCAAAGGCATTACAATTGTTTGCCAAGGTCATTACAATTGTTGGGCAAAGTCATTTTTAGTGGTCGGATAAGTGATTAACAGTGGTTGGCAAAGTCATTACATTTGTTTGGCAAAGTCATTTTTAGAGGTCGGATGTGTGATTAACAGTGGTTGGCAAAGTCATTACAATTGTTGGACAAAGTTATTTTTAGAGAACGAATAATTTATTAAAAGTGGTTGGCAAAGTCATTACGATTGTTGGGCAAAGTCATTTTTAAGGTCGGATAAGTGATTAACAGTGGTTGGCAAAGTCATTTAAATTGTTGGGCAAAGTTATTTTTAGAGGTCGGTTAATTGATTAAAAGTGGTTGGCAAAGTCATTACAATTTTTGGGTTAAGTCATTTTTAAAGGTCGGATAGGTTATTAACAGTGTTTGTCAAAGTCATTACAATTGTTTGGCAAAGTCATTTTTAGAGGTCGGATAAGTGATTAACAGTGGTTGGCAAAGTAATAACAATTGATGGGCAAAGTCATTTTTAGAGATCGGATAAGTGATTAACAGTGGTTGGCAAAGTCATTACAATTGTTAGGCAAAGTCATTTTATGAGGTCGGATAAGTGATTAACAGTGGTTGGCAAAGTCATTACAATTGTTTGGCAAAGTCATTTTTAGAGGTCGGATGTGTGATTAACAGTGGTTGGCAAAGTCATTACAATTGTTGGACAAAGTTATTTTTAGAGAACGAATAATTTATTAAAAGTGGTTGGCAAAGTCATTACGATTGTTGGGCAAAGTCATTTTTAAGGTCGGATAAGTGATTAACAGTGGTTGGCAAAGTCATTTAAATTGTTGGGCAAAGTTATTTTTAGAGGTCGGTTAATTGATTAAAAGTGGTTGGCAAAGTCATTACAATTTTTGGGTTAAGTCATTTTTAAAGGTCGGATAGGTTATTAACAGTGTTTGGCAAAGTCATTACAATTGTTTGGCAAAGTCATTTTTAGAGGTCGGATAAGTGATTAACAGTGGTTGGCAAAGTAATAACAATTGATGGGCAAAGTCATTTTTAGAGATCGGATAAGTGATTAACAGTGGTTGGCAAAGTCATTACAATTGTTAGGCAAAGTCATTTTATGAGGTCGGATAAGTGATTAACAGTGGTTTGCAAAGGCATTACAATTGTTTGCCAAGGTCATTACAATTGTTGGGCAAAGTCATTTTTAGTGGTCGGATAAGTGATTAACAGTGGTTGGCAAAGTCATTACAATTGTTGGGCAAAGTCATTTTCAGAGGTCGGATGTGTGATTAACAGTGGTTGGCAAAGTCATTACAATTGTTGGACAAAGTTATTTTTAGAGAACGAATAATTTATTAAAAGTGGTTGGCAAAGTCATTACGATTGTTGGGCAAAGTCATTTTTAAGGTCGGATAAGTGATTAACAGTGGTTGGCAAAGTCATTACAATTGTAGGGCAAAGTAATCTTCACAGGTCGGATAAATGGTTAACAGTGGTTGGCAATTTCATTACAACTGTTGGGCAAAGTCATTTTAAGAGGTCGGATAAGTGATTAACAGTGGTTTGCAAAGGCATTACAATTGTTTTCCAAAGTCATTACAATTGTTGGGCATAGTCATTTTTAAAGGTCGGATAGGTTATTAACAGTGGTTGGCAAAGTAATAACAATTGATGGGCAAAGTCATTTTTAGAGATCGGATAAGTGATTAACAGTGGTTGGCAAAGTCATTACAATTGTTAGGCAAAGTCATTTTATGAGGTCGGATAAGTGATTAACAGTGGTTTGCAAAGGCATTACAATTGTTTGCCAAGGTCATTACAATTGTTGGGCAAAGTCATTTTTAGTGGTCGGATAAGTGATTAACAGTGGTTGGCAAAGTCATTACAATTGTTGGGCAAAGTCATTTTCAGAGGTCGGATGTGTGATTAACAGTGGTTGGCAAAGTCATTACAATTGTTGGACAAAGTTATTTTTAGAGAACGAATAATTTATTAAAAGTGGTTGGCAAAGTCATTACGATTGTTGGGCAAAGTCATTTTTAAGGTCGGATAAGTGATTAACAGTGGTTGGCAAAGTCATTACAATTGTAGGGCAAAGTAATCTTCACAGGTCGGATAAGTGATTAACAGTGGTTTGCAAAGGCATAACAATTGTTTTCCAAAGTCATTACAATTGTTGGGCATAGTCTTTTTTAGTGGTCGGATAAGTGATTAACAGTGGTTGGCAAAGTCATTTCAATTGTTGGGCAAAGTTATTTTCACAGGTCGAATAAATAATTAACAGTGGTTGGCAAAGTCATTACAATTGTTGGTCAAAGTTATTTTTAGAGGTCGGATAATTTATTAAAAGTGGTTGGCAAAGTCATTACAATTGTTGGGCAAAGTAATTTTCACAGGTCGAATAAATGATTAACAGTGGATGGCAAAGTCATTACAATTGGTGGGCAAAGTCATTTTTAGGGGTCGGATAAGTGATTAACAGTGGTTGGCAAAGTCATTAAAATTGTCGGGCAAAGTTATTTTTAGAGGTCGGTTAATTAATTAAAAGTGGTTGGCAAAGTCATTACAATTTTTGGGCGAAGTCATTTTTAGAGGTCGGATAGGTTATCAACAGTGTTTGGCAAAGTCATTACAATTGTTTGGCGAAGTCATTTTTAGAGGTCGGATAAGTGATTAACAGTGGTTGGCAAAGAAATAACAATTGTTGGGCAAAGTCATTTTTAGTGGTCGGATAAGTGATTTACAGTGGTTGGCAAAGTCATTACAATTGTTGGGCAAAGTCATTTTTAGAGGTCGGATAAGTGATTAACAGTGGTTGGCAAAGAAATAACAATTGTTGGGCAAAGTCATTTTTAAGGTCGGATAAATGATTAACAGTGGTTGGCAAAGTCATTACAATTGGTGGGCAAAGTCATTTTTAGAGGTCGGATAAGTGATTAACAGTGGTTGGCAAAGTCATTAAAATTGTTGGGCAAAGTTATTTTTAGAGGTCGGTTAATTGATTAAAAGTGGTTGGCAAAGTCATTACAATTTTTGGGCAAAGTCATTTTTAGAGGTCGGATAAGTGATTAACAGTGGTTGGCAAAGGCATTACAATTGTTTGCCAAGGTCATTACAATTGTTGGGCAAAGTCATTTTTAGAGGTCGGATAAGTGATTAACAGTGGTTGGCAAAGTAATAACAATTGATGGGCAAAGTCATTTTTAGAGATCGGATAAGTGATTAACAGTGGTTGGCAAAGTCATTACAATTTTTGGGCAAAGTCATTTTTAGAGGTCGGATAAGTGATTAACAGTGGTTGGTAAAGTAATAACAATTGTTGGGCAAAGTCATTTTTAGAGATCGGATAAGTGATTAACAGTGGTTGGCAAAGTCATTACAATTGTTAGGCAAAGTCATTTTTAGAGATCGGATAAGTGATTAACAGTGGTTGGCAAAGTCATTACAATTGTTAGGCAAAGTCATTTTTAGAGGTCGGATAAGTGATTAACAGTGGTTGGCAAAGTCATTACAATTGTTGGGCAAATTCATTTTTAGAGATCGGATAAGTGATTAACAGTGGTTTGCAAAGGCATTACAATTGTTTGCCAAGGTCATTACAATTGTTGGGCAAAGTCATTTTTAGAGGTCGGATAAGTGATTAACAGTGGTTGGCAAAGTAATAACAATTGATGGGCAAAGTCATTTTTAGAGATCGGATAAGTGATTAACAGTGGTTGGCAAAGTCATTACAATTTTTGGGCAAAGTCATTTTTAGAGGTCGGATAAGTGATTAACAGTGGTTGGTAAAGTAATAACAATTGTTGGGCAAAGTCATTTTTAGAGATCGGATAAGTGATTAACAGTGGTTGGCAAAGTCATTACAATTGTTAGGCAAAGTCATTTTTAGAGGTCGGATAAGTGATTAACAGTGGTTGGCAAAGTCATTACAATTGTTGGGCAAAGTCATTTTTAGAGGTCGGATAAGTGATTAACAGTGGTTGGCAAAGTCATTACAATTGTTAGGCAAAGTCATTTTATGAGGTCGGATAAGTGATTAACAGTGGTTTGCAAAGGCATTACAATTGTTTGCCAAGGTCATTACAATTGTTGGGCAAAGTCATTTTTAGTGGTCGGATAAGTGATTAACAGTGGTTGGCAAAGTCATTAAAATTGTTGGGCAAAGTTATTTTTAGAGGTCGGTTAATTGATTAAAAGTGGTTGGCAAAGTCATTTTTAAAGGTCGGATAGGTTATTAACAGTGTTTGGCAAAGTCATTACAATTGTTTGGCAAAGTCATTTTTAGAGGTCGGATAAGTGATTAACAGTGGTTGGCAAAGTAATAACAATTGATGGGCAAAGTCATTTTTAGAGAACGAATAATTTATTAAAAGTGGTTGGCAAAGTCATTACGATTGTTGGGCAAAGTCATTTTTAAGGTCGGATAAGTGATTAACAGTGGTTGGCAAAGTCATTAAAATTGTTGGGCAAAGTTATTTTTAGAGGTCGGTTAATTGATTAAAAGTGGTTGGCAAAGTCATTACAATTTTTGGGTTAAGTCATTTTTAAAGGTCGGATAGGTTATTAACAGTGGTTGGCAAAGTCATTAAAATTGTTGGGCAAAGTTATTTTTAGAGGTCGGTTAATTGATTAAAAGTGGTTGGCAAAGTCATTTTTAAAGGTCGGATAGGTTATTAACAGTGTTTGGCAAAGTCATTACAATTGTTTGGCAAAGTCATTTTTAGAGGTCGGATATGTGATTAACAGTGGTTGTCAAAGTAATAACAATTGATGGGCAAAGTCATTTTTAGAGATCGGATAAGTGATTAACAGTGGTTGGCAAAGTCATTACAATTGTTAGGCAAAGTCATTTTATGAGGTCGGATAAGTGATTAACAGTGGTTTGCAAAGGCATTACAATTGTTTGCCAAGGTCATTACAATTGTTGGGCAAAGTCATTTTTAGTGGTCGGATAAGTGATTAACAGTGGTTGGCAAAGTCATTACAATTGTTGGGCAAAGTCATTTTTAGAGGTCGGATGTGTGATTAACAGTGGTTGGCAAAGTCATTTTTAAAGGTCGGATAGGTTATTAACAGTGTTTGGCAAAGTCATTACAATTGTTTGGCAAAGTCATTTTTAGAGGTCGGATAAGTGATTAACAGTGGTTGGCAAAGTAATAACAATTGATGGGCAAAGTCATTTTTAGAGAACGAATAATTTATTAAAAGTGGTTGGCAAAGTCATTACGATTGTTGGGCAAAGTCATTTTTAAGGTCGGATAAGTGATTAACAGTGGTTGGCAAAGTCATTAAAATTGTTGGGCAAAGTTATTTTTAGAGGTCGGTTAATTGATTAAAAGTGGTTGGCAAAGTCATTACAATTTTTGGGTTAAGTCATTTTTAAAGGTCGGATAGGTTATTAACAGTGGTTGGCAAAGTCATTAAAATTGTTGGGCAAAGTTATTTTTAGAGGTCGGTTAATTGATTAAAAGTGGTTGGCAAAGTCATTTTTAAAGGTCGGATAGGTTATTAACAGTGTTTGGCAAAGTCATTACAATTGTTTGGCAAAGTCATTTTTAGAGATCGGATATGTGATTAACAGTGGTTGTCAAAGTAATAACAATTGATGGGCAAAGTCATTTTTAGAGATCGGATAAGTGATTAACAGTGGTTGGCAAAGTCATTACAATTGTTAGGCAAAGTCATTTTATGAGGTCGGATAAGTGATTAACAGTGGTTTGCAAAGGCATTACAATTGTTTGCCAAGGTCATTACAATTGTTGGGCAAAGTCATTTTTAGTGGTCGGATAAGTGATTAACAGTGGTTGGCAAAGTCATTACAATTGTTGGGCAAAGTCATTTTTAGAGGTCGGATGTGTGATTAACAGTGGTTGGCAAAGTCATTACAATTGTTGGACAAAGTTATTTTTAGAGAACGAATAATTTATTAAAAGTGGTTGGCAAAGTCATTACGATTGTTGGGCAAAGTCATTTTTAAGGTCGGATAAGTGATTAACAGTGGTTGGCAAAGTCATTTAAATTGTTGGGCAAAGTTATTTTTAGAGGTCGGTTAATTGATTAAAAGTGGTTGGCAAAGTCATTACAATTTTTGGGTTAAGTCATTTTTAAAGGTCGGATAGGTTATTAACAGTGTTTGGCAAAGTCATTACAATTGTTTGGCAAAGTCATTTTTAGAGGTCGGATATGTGATTAACAGTGGTTGTCAAAGTAATAACAATTGATGGGCAAAGTCATTTTTAGAGATCGGATAAGTGATTAACAGTGGTTGGCAAAGTCATTACAATTGTTAGGCAAAGTCATTTTATGAGGTCGGATAAGTGATTAACAGTGGTTTGCAAAGGCATTACAATTGTTTGCCAAGGTCATTACAATTGTTGGGCAAAGTCATTTTTAGTGGTCGGATAAGTGATTAACAGTGGTTGGCAAAGTCATTACAATTGTTGGGCAAAGTCATTTTTAGAGGTCGGATGTGTGATTAACAGTGGTTGGCAAAGTCATTACAATTGTTGGACAAAGTTATTTTTAGAGAACGAATAATTTATTAAAAGTGGTTGGCAAAGTAATAACAATTGATGGGCAAAGTCATTTTTAGAGATCGGATAAGTGATTAACAGTGGTTGGCAAAGTCATTACAATTGTTAGGCAAAGTCATTTTATGAGGTCGGATAAGTGATTAACAGTGGTTTGCAAAGGCATTACAATTGTTTGCCAAGGTCATTACAATTGTTGGGCAAAGTCATTTTTAGTGGTCGGATAAGTGATTAACAGTGGTTGGCAAAGTCATCACAATTGTTGGGCAAAGTCATTTTCAGAGGTCGGATGTGTGATTAACAGTGGTTGGCAAAGTCATTACAATTGTTGGACAAAGTTATTTTTAGAGAACGAATAATTTATTAAAAGTGGTTGGCAAAGTCATTACGATTGTTGGGCAAAGTCATTTTTAAGGTCGGATAAGTGATTAACAGTGGTTGGCAAAGTCATTACAATTGTAGGGCAAAGTAATCTTCACAGGTCGGATAAATGGTTAACAGTGGTTGGCAATTTCATTACAACTGTTGGGCAAAGTCATTTTAAGAGGTCGGATAAGTGATTAACAGTGGTTTGCAAAGGCATTACAATTGTTTTCCAAAGTCATTACAATTGTTGGGCATAGTCTTTTTTAGTGGTCGGATAAGTGATTAACAGTGGTTGGCAAAGTCATTACAATTGTTGGGCAAAGTCATTTTTAGAGGTCGGATAAGTGATTAACAGTGGTTGGCAAAGTCATTACAATTGTTGAACAAAGTTAATTTTAGAGAACGAATAATTTATTAAAAGTGGTTGGCAAAGTCATTACGATTGTTGGGCAAAGTCATTTTTAAGGTCGGATAAGTGATTAACAGTGGTTGGCAAAGTCATTACAATTTTTGGGCAAAGTAATCTTCACAGGTCGGATAAATGGTTAACAGTGGTTGGCAATTTCATTACAACTGTTGGGCAAAGTCATTTTAAGAGGTCGGATAAGTGATTAACAGTGGTTTGCAAAGGCATTACAATTGTTTTCCAAAGTCATTACAATGGTTGGGCATAGTCATTTTTAGTGGTCGGATAAGTGATTAACAGTGGTTGGCAAAGTCATTTCAATTGTTGGGCAAAGTTATTTTCACAGGTCGAATAAATAATTAACAGTGGTTGGCAAAGTCATTATAATTGTTGGGCAAAGTAATTTTCACAGGTCGAATAAATGATTAACAGTGGTTGGCAAAGTCATTACAATTGGTGGGCAAAGTCATTTTTAGGGGTCGGATAAGTGATTAACAGTGGTTGGCAAAGTCATTAAAATTGTCGGGCATAGTTATTTTTAGAGGTCGGTTAATTAATTAAAAGTGGTTGGCAAAGTCATTACAATTTTTGGGCAAAGTCATTTTTAGAGTTCGGATAGGTTATTAACAGTGTTTGGCAAAGTCATTACAATTGTTTGGCAAAGTCATTTTTAGAGGTCGGATAAGTGATTAACAGTGGTTGGCAAAGAAATAACAATTGTTGGGCAAAGTCATTTTTAGTGGTCGGATAAGTGATTAACAGTGGTTGGCAAAGTCATTACAATTGTTGGGCAAAGTCATTTTTAGAGGTCGGATAAGTGATTAACAGTGGTTGGCAAAGTCATTTCAAATGTTGGACAAAGTTATTTTTAGAGAACGAATAATTTATTAAAAGTGGTTGGCAAAGTCATTACAATTGTTGGGCAAAGTCATTTTTAAGGTCGGATAAATGATTAACAGTGGTTGGCAAAGTCATTACAATTGGTGGGCAAAGTTATTTTTAGAGGTCGGTTAATTGATTAAAAGTGGTTGGCAAAGTCATTACAATTTTTGGGCAAAGTCATTTTTAGAGGTCGGATAGGTTATTAACAGTGTTTGGCAAAGTCATTACAATTGTTTGGCAAAGTCATTTTTAGAGGTCGGATATGTGATTAACAGTGGTTGGCAAAGTAATAACAATTGTTGGGCAAATTCATTTTTAGAGATCGGATAAGTGATTAACAGTGGTTTGCAAAGGCATTACAATTGTTTGCAAAGGTCATTACAATTGTTGGGCAAAGTCATTTTTAGTGGTCGGATAAGTGATTAACAGTGGTTGGCAAAGTCATCACAATTTTTGGGCAAAGTCATTTTTAGAGGTCGGATAGGTTTTTAACAGTGGTTGGCAAAGTCATTACAATTTTTGGGCAAAGTCATTTTTAGAGAACGAATAATTTATTAAAAGTGGTTGGCAAAGTCATTACAATTGTTGGGCAAAGTCATTTTTAAGGTCGGATAAATGATTAACTGTGGTTGGCAAAGTCATTACAATTGGTGGGCAAAGTCATTTTTAGAGGTCGGATAAGTTATTAACAGTGGCTGGCAAAGTCATTAAAATTGTTGGGCAAAGTTATTTTTAGAGGTCGGTTAATTGATTAAAAGTGGTTGGCAAAGTCATTACAATTTTTGGGCAAAGTCATTTTTAGAGGTCGGATAGGTTATTAACAGTGTTTGGCAAAGTCATTACAATTGTTTGGCAAAGTCATTTTTAGAGGTCGGATAAGTGATTAACAGTGGTTGGCAAAGTAATAACAATTGTTGGGCAAATTCATTTTTAGAGATCGGATAAGTGATTAACAGTGGTTTGCAAAGGCATTACAATTGTTTGGCAAAGTCATTTTTAGAGGTCGGATAAGTGATTAACAGTGGTTGGCAAAGAAATAACAATTGTTGGGCAAAGTCATTTTTAGTGGTCGGATAAGTGATTAACAGTGGTTGGCAAAGTCATTACAATTGTTGGGCAAAGTCATTTTTAGAGGTCGGATAAGTGATTAACAGTGGTTGGCAAAGTCATTACAAATGTTGGGCAAAGTCATTTTTAAGGTCGGATAAATGATTAACAGTGGTTGGCAAAGTCATTACAATTGGTGGGCAAAGTCATTTTTAGAGGTCGGATAAGTTATTTACAGTGGTTGGCAAAGTCATTAAAATTGTTGGGCAAAGTTATTTTTAGAGGTCGGTTAATTGATTAAAAGTGGTTGGCAAAGTCATTACAATTGTTGGGCAAAGTTATTTTTAAGGTCGGATAAATGATTAACAGTGGTTGGCAAAGTCATTACAATTGGTGGGCAAAGTCATTTTTAGAGGTCGGATAAGTTATTTACAGTGGTTGGCAAAGTCATTTAAATTGTTGGGCAAAGTTATTTTTAGAGGTCGGTTAATTGATTAAAAGTGGTTGGCAAAGTCATTACAATTTTTGGGCAAAGTCATTTTTAGAGGTCGGATAGGTTATTAACAGTGTTTGGCAAAGTCATTACAATTGTTTGGCAAAATCATTTTTAGAGGTCGGATAAGTGTTTAACAGTGGTTGGCAAAGTCATTACAATTGTTGGGCAAAGTCATTTTTAGAGGTCGGATAAGTGATTAACAGTGGTTGGCAAAGTCATTACAAATGTTGGACAAAGTTATTTTTAGAGAACGAATAATTTATTAAAAGTGGCTGGCAAAGTCATTACAATTGTTGGGCAAAGTCATTTTTAGAGGTCGGATAAGTTATTAACAGTGGTTGGCAAAGTCATTAAAATTGTTGGGCAAAGTTATTTTTAGAGGTCGGTTAATTGATTAAAAGTGGTTGGCAAAGTCATTACAATTGTTTGGCAAAGTCATTTTTAGAGGTCGGATAAGTGATTTACAGTGGTTGGCAAAGTAATAACAATTGTTGGGCAAATTCATTTTTAGAGATCGGATAAGTGATTAACAGTGGTTTGCAAAGGCATTACAATTGTTTGCAAAGGTCATTACAATTGTTGGGCAAAGTCATTTTTAGAGGTCGGATAGGTTTTTAACAGTGGTTGGCAAAGTCATTACAATTTTTGGGCAAAGTCATTTTTAGAGGTCGGATAGGTTTTTAACAGTGGTTGGCAAAGTCATTACAATTTTTGGGCAAAGTCATTTTTAGAGAACGAATAATTTATTAAAAGTGGTTGGCAAAGTCATTACAATTGTTGGGCAAAGTCATTTTTAAGGTCGGATAAATGATTAACAGTGGTTGGCAAAGTCATTACAATTGGTGGGCAAAGTCATTTTTAGAGGTCGGATAAGTTATTAACAGTGGTTGGCAAAGTCATTAAAATTGTTGGGCAAAGTTATTTTTAGAGGTCGGTTAATTGATTAAAAGTGGTTGGCAAAGTCATTACAATTTTTGGGCAAAGTCATTTTTAGAGGTCGGATAGGTTATTAACAGTGTTTGGCAAAGTCATTACAATTGTTTGGCAAAGTCATTTTTAGAGGTCGGATAAGTGATTAACAGTGGTTGGCAAAGTCATTACAAATGTTGGACAAAGTTATTTTTAGAGAACGAATAATTTATTAAAAGTGGTTGGCAAAGTCATTACAATTGTTGGGCAAAGTCATTTTTAGAGGTCGGATAAGTTATTAACAGTGGTTGGCAAAGTCATTAAAATTGTTGGGCAAAGTTATTTTTAGAGGTCGGTTAATTGATTAAAAGTGGTTGGCAAAGTCATTACAATTTTTGGGCAAAGTCATTTTTAGAGGTCGGATAGGTTAATAACAGTGTTTGGCTAAGTCATTACAATTGTTTGGCAAAGTCATTTTTAGAGGTCGGATAAGTGATTAACAGTGGTTGGCAAAGTAATAACAATTGTTGGGCAAATTCATTTTTAGAGATCGGATAAGTGATTAACAGTGGTTTGCAAAGGCATTACAATTGTTTGCAAAGGTCATTACAATTGTTGGGCAAAGTCATTTTTAGTGGTCGGATAAGTGATTAACAGTGGTTGGCAAAGTCATTACAATTTTTGGGCAAAGTCATTTTTAGAGGTCGGATAGGTTTTTAACAGTGGTTGGCAAAGTCATTACAATTTTTGGGCAAAGTCATTTTTAGAGAACGAATAATTTATTAAAAGTGGTTGGCAAAGTCATTACAATTGTTGGGCAAAGTCATTTTTAAGGTCGGATAAATGATTAACAGTGGTTGGCAAAGTCATTACAATTGGTGGGCAAAGTCATTTTTAGAGGTCGGATAAGTTATTAACAGTGGTTGGCAAAGTCATTACAATTTTTGGGCAAAGTCATTTTTAGAGAACGAATAATTTATTAAAAGTGGTTGGCAAAGTCATTAAAATTGTTGGGCAAAGTTATTTTTAGAGAACGAATAATTTATTAAAAGTGGTTGGCAAAGTCATTACGATTGTTGGGCAAAGTCATTTTTAAGGTCGGATAAGTGATTAACAGTGGTTGGCAAAGTCATTTAAATTGTTGGGCAAAGTTATTTTTAGAGGTCGGTTAATTGATTAAAAGTGGTTGGCAAAGTCATTACAATTTTTGGGTTAAGTCATTTTTAAAGGTCGGATAGGTTATTAACAGTGTTTGGCAAAGTCATTACAATTGTTTGGCAAAGTCATTTTTAGAGGTCGGATATGTGATTAACAGTGGTTGTCAAAGTAATAACAATTGATGGGCAAAGTCATTTTTAGAGATCGGATAAGTGATTAACAGTGGTTGGCAAAGTCATTACAATTGTTAGGCAAAGTCATTTTATGAGGTCGGATAAGTGATTAACAGTGGTTTGCAAAGGCATTACAATTGTTTGCCAAGGTCATTACAATTGTTGGGCAAAGTCATTTTTAGTGGTCGGATAAGTGATTAACAGTGGTTGGCAAAGTCATTACAATTGTTGGGCAAAGTCATTTTTAGAGGTCGGATGTGTGATTAACAGTGGTTGGCAAAGTCATTACAATTGTTGGACAAAGTTATTTTTAGAGAACGAATAATTTATTAAAAGTGGTTGGCAAAGTAATAACAATTGATGGGCAAAGTCATTTTTAGAGATCGGATAAGTGATTAACAGTGGTTGGCAAAGTCATTACAATTGGTGGGCAAAGTCATTTTTAGAGGTCGGATAAGTTATTAACAGTGGTTGGCAAAGTCATTACAATTTTTGGGCAAAGTCATTTTTAGAGAACGAATAATTTATTAAAAGTGGTTGGCAAAGTCATTACAATTGTTGGACAAAGTTATTTTTAGAGAACGAATAATTTATTAAAAGTGGTTGGCAAAGTCATTACGATTGTTGGGCAAAGTCATTTTTAAGGTCGGATAAGTGATTAACAGTGGTTGGCAAAGTCATTTAAATTGTTGGGCAAAGTTATTTTTAGAGGTCGGTTAATTGATTAAAAGTGGTTGGCAAAGTCATTACAATTTTTGGGTTAAGTCATTTTTAAAGGTCGGATAGGTTATTAACAGTGTTTGGCAAAGTCATTACAATTGTTTGGCAAAGTCATTTTTAGAGGTCGGATATGTGATTAACAGTGGTTGTCAAAGTAATAACAATTGATGGGCAAAGTCATTTTTAGAGATCGGATAAGTGATTAACAGTGGTTGGCAAAGTCATTACAATTGTTAGGCAAAGTCATTTTATGAGGTCGGATAAGTGATTAACAGTGGTTTGCAAAGGCATTACAATTGTTTGCCAAGGTCATTACAATTGTTGGGCAAAGTCATTTTTAGTGGTCGGATAAGTGATTAACAGTGGTTGGCAAAGTCATTACAATTGTTGGGCAAAGTCATTTTTAGAGGTCGGATGTGTGATTAACAGTGGTTGGCAAAGTCATTACAATTGTTGGACAAAGTTATTTTTAGAGAACGAATAATTTATTAAAAGTGGTTGGCAAAGTAATAACAATTGATGGGCAAAGTCATTTTTAGAGATCGGATAAGTGATTAACAGTGGTTGGCAAAGTCATTACAATTGTTAGGCAAAGTCATTTTATGAGGTCGGATAAGTGATTAACAGTGGTTTGCAAAGGCATTACAATTGTTTGCCAAGGTCATTACAATTGTTGGGCAAAGTCATTTTTAGTGGTCGGATAAGTGATTAACAGTGGTTGGCAAAGTCATCACAATTGTTGGGCAAAGTCATTTTCAGAGGTCGGATGTGTGATTAACAGTGGTTGGCAAAGTCATTACAATTGTTGGACAAAGTTATTTTTAGAGAACGAATAATTTATTAAAAGTGGTTGGCAAAGTCATTACGATTGTTGGGCAAAGTCATTTTTAAGGTCGGATAAGTGATTAACAGTGGTTGGCAAAGTCATTACAATTGTAGGGCAAAGTAATCTTCACAGGTCGGATAAATGGTTAACAGTGGTTGGCAATTTCATTACAACTGTTGGGCAAAGTCATTTTAAGAGGTCGGATAAGTGATTAACAGTGGTTTGCAAAGGCATTACAATTGTTTTCCAAAGTCATTACAATTGTTGGGCATAGTCTTTTTTAGTGGTCGGATAAGTGATTAACAGTGGTTGGCAAAGTCATTACAATTGTTGGGCAAAGTCATTTTTAGAGGTCGGATAAGTGATTAACAGTGGTTGGCAAAGTCATTACAATTGTTGAACAAAGTTAATTTTAGAGAACGAATAATTTATTAAAAGTGGTTGGCAAAGTCATTACGATTGTTGGGCAAAGTCATTTTTAAGGTCGGATAAGTGATTAACAGTGGTTGGCAAAGTCATTACAATTTTTGGGCAAAGTAATCTTCACAGGTCGGATAAATGGTTAACAGTGGTTGGCAATTTCATTACAACTGTTGGGCAAAGTCATTTTAAGAGGTCGGATAAGTGATTAACAGTGGTTTGCAAAGGCATTACAATTGTTTTCCAAAGTCATTACAATGGTTGGGCATAGTCATTTTTAGTGGTCGGATAAGTGATTAACAGTGGTTGGCAAAGTCATTTCAATTGTTGGGCAAAGTTATTTTCACAGGTCGAATAAATAATTAACAGTGGTTGGCAAAGTCATTATAATTGTTGGGCAAAGTAATTTTCACAGGTCGAATAAATGATTAACAGTGGTTGGCAAAGTCATTACAATTGGTGGGCAAAGTCATTTTTAGGGGTCGGATAAGTGATTAACAGTGGTTGGCAAAGTCATTAAAATTGTCGGGCATAGTTATTTTTAGAGGTCGGTTAATTAATTAAAAGTGGTTGGCAAAGTCATTACAATTTTTGGGCAAAGTCATTTTTAGAGTTCGGATAGGTTATTAACAGTGTTTGGCAAAGTCATTACAATTGTTTGGCAAAGTCATTTTTAGAGGTCGGATAAGTGATTAACAGTGGTTGGCAAAGAAATAACAATTGTTGGGCAAAGTCATTTTTAGTGGTCGGATAAGTGATTAACAGTGGTTGGCAAAGTCATTACAATTGTTGGGCAAAGTCATTTTTAGAGGTCGGATAAGTGATTAACAGTGGTTGGCAAAGTCATTTCAAATGTTGGACAAAGTTATTTTTAGAGAACGAATAATTTATTAAAAGTGGTTGGCAAAGTCATTACAATTGTTGGGCAAAGTCATTTTTAAGGTCGGATAAATGATTAACAGTGGTTGGCAAAGTCATTACAATTGGTGGGCAAAGTTATTTTTAGAGGTCGGTTAATTGATTAAAAGTGGTTGGCAAAGTCATTACAATTTTTGGGCAAAGTCATTTTTAGAGGTCGGATAGGTTATTAACAGTGTTTGGCAAAGTCATTACAATTGTTTGGCAAAGTCATTTTTAGAGGTCGGATATGTGATTAACAGTGGTTGGCAAAGTAATAACAATTGTTGGGCAAATTCATTTTTAGAGATCGGATAAGTGATTAACAGTGGTTTGCAAAGGCATTACAATTGTTTGCAAAGGTCATTACAATTGTTGGGCAAAGTCATTTTTAGTGGTCGGATAAGTGATTAACAGTGGTTGGCAAAGTCATCACAATTTTTGGGCAAAGTCATTTTTAGAGGTCGGATAGGTTTTTAACAGTGGTTGGCAAAGTCATTACAATTTTTGGGCAAAGTCATTTTTAGAGAACGAATAATTTATTAAAAGTGTTTGGCAAAGTCATTACAATTGTTGGGCAAAGTCATTTTTAAGGTCGGATAAATGATTAACTGTGGTTGGCAAAGTCATTACAATTGGTGGGCAAAGTCATTTTTAGAGGTCGGATAAGTTATTAACAGTGGCTGGCAAAGTCATTAAAATTGTTGGGCAAAGTTATTTTTAGAGGTCGGTTAATTGATTAAAAGTGGTTGGCAAAGTCATTACAATTTTTGGGCAAAGTCATTTTTAGAGGTCGGATAGGTTATTAACAGTGTTTGGCAAAGTCATTACAATTGTTTGGCAAAGTCATTTTTAGAGGTCGGATAAGTGATTAACAGTGGTTGGCAAAGTAATAACAATTGTTGGGCAAATTCATTTTTAGAGATCGGATAAGTGATTAACAGTGGTTTGCAAAGGCATTACAATTGTTTGGCAAAGTCATTTTTAGAGGTCGGATAAGTGATTAACAGTGGTTGGCAAAGAAATAACAATTGTTGGGCAAAGTCATTTTTAGTGGTCGGATAAGTGATTAACAGTGGTTGGCAAAGTCATTACAATTGTTGGGCAAAGTCATTTTTAGAGGTCGGATAAGTGATTAACAGTGGTTGGCAAAGTCATTACAAATGTTGGGCAAAGTCATTTTTAAGGTCGGATAAATGATTAACAGTGGTTGGCAAAGTCATTACAATTGGTGGGCAAAGTCATTTTTAGAGGTCGGATAAGTTATTTACAGTGGTTGGCAAAGTCATTAAAATTGTTGGGCAAAGTTATTTTTAGAGGTCGGTTAATTGATTAAAAGTGGTTGGCAAAGTCATTACAATTGTTGGGCAAAGTTATTTTTAAGGTCGGATAAATGATTAACAGTGGTTGGCAAAGTCATTACAATTGGTGGGCAAAGTCATTTTTAGAGGTCGGATAAGTTATTTACAGTGGTTGGCAAAGTCATTTAAATTGTTGGGCAAAGTTATTTTTAGAGGTCGGTTAATTGATTAAAAGTGGTTGGCAAAGTCATTACAATTTTTGGGCAAAGTCATTTTTAGAGGTCGGATAGGTTATTAACAGTGTTTGGCAAAGTCATTACAATTGTTTGGCAAAATCATTTTTAGAGGTCGGATAAGTGTTTAACAGTGGTTGGCAAAGTCATTACAATTGTTGGGCAAAGTCATTTTTAGAGGTCGGATAAGTGATTAACAGTGGTTGGCAAAGTCATTACAAATGTTGGACAAAGTTATTTTTAGAGAACGAATAATTTATTAAAAGTGGCTGGCAAAGTCATTACAATTGTTGGGCAAAGTCATTTTTAGAGGTCGGATAAGTTATTAACAGTGGTTGGCAAAGTCATTAAAATTGTTGGGCAAAGTTATTTTTAGAGGTCGGTTAATTGATTAAAAGTGGTTGGCAAAGTCATTACAATTGTTTGGCAAAGTCATTTTTAGAGGTCGGATAAGTGATTTACAGTGGTTGGCAAAGTAATAACAATTGTTGGGCAAATTCATTTTTAGAGATCGGATAAGTGATTAACAGTGGTTTGCAAAGGCATTACAATTGTTTGCAAAGGTCATTACAATTGTTGGGCAAAGTCATTTTTAGAGGTCGGATAGGTTTTTAACAGTGGTTGGCAAAGTCATTACAATTTTTGGGCAAAGTCATTTTTAGAGGTCGGATAGGTTTTTAACAGTGGTTGGCAAAGTCATTACAATTTTTGGGCAAAGTCATTTTTAGAGAACGAATAATTTATTAAAAGTGGTTGGCAAAGTCATTACAATTGTTGGGCAAAGTCATTTTTAAGGTCGGATAAATGATTAACAGTGGTTGGCAAAGTCATTACAATTGGTGGGCAAAGTCATTTTTAGAGGTCGGATAAGTTATTAACAGTGGTTAGCAAAGTCATTAAAATTGTTGGGCAAAGTTATTTTTAGAGGTCGGTTAATTGATTAAAAGTGGTTGGCAAAGTCATTACAATTTTTGGGCAAAGTCATTTTTAGAGGTCGGATAGGTTATTAACAGTGTTTGGCAAAGTCATTACAATTGTTTGGCAAAGTCATTTTTAGAGGTCGGATAAGTGATTAACAGTGGTTGGCAAAGTCATTACAAATGTTGGACAAAGTTATTTTTAGAGAACGAATAATTTATTAAAAGTGGTTGGCAAAGTCATTACAATTGTTGGGCAAAGTCATTTTTAGAGGTCGGATAAGTTATTAACAGTGGTTGGCAAAGTCATTAAAATTGTTGGGCAAAGTTATTTTTAGAGGTCGGTTAATTGATTAAAAGTGGTTGGCAAAGTCATTACAATTTTTGGGCAAAGTCATTTTTAGAGGTCGGATAGGTTAATAACAGTGTTTGGCTAAGTCATTACAATTGTTTGGCAAAGTCATTTTTAGAGGTCGGATAAGTGATTAACAGTGGTTGGCAAAGTAATAACAATTGTTGGGCAAATTCATTTTTAGAGATCGGATAAGTGATTAACAGTGGTTTGCAAAGGCATTACAATTGTTTGCAAAGGTCATTACAATTGTTGGGCAAAGTCATTTTTAGTGGTCGGATAAGTGATTAACAGTGGTTGGCAAAGTCATTACAATTTTTGGGCAAAGTCATTTTTAGAGGTCGGATAGGTTTTTAACAGTGGTTGGCAAAGTCATTACAATTTTTGGGCAAAGTCATTTTTAGAGAACGAATAATTTATTAAAAGTGGTTGGCAAAGTCATTACAATTGTTGGGCAAAGTCATTTTTAAGGTCGGATAAATGATTAACAGTGGTTGGCAAAGTCATTACAATTGGTGGGCAAAGTCATTTTTAGAGGTCGGTGAAGTTATTAACAGTGGTTGGCAAAGTCATTACAATTTTTGGGCAAAGTCATTTTTAGAGAACGAATAATTTATTAAAAGTGGTTGGCAAAGTCATTAAAATTGTTGGGCAAAGTTATTTTTAGAGGTCGGTTAATTGATTAAAAGTGGTTGGCAAAGTCATTACAATTTTTGGGCAAAGTCATTACAATTTTTGGGCAAAGTCATTTTTAGAGGTCGGATAGGTTATTAACAGTGTTTGGCAAAGTCATTACAATTGTTTGGCAAAGTCATTTTTAGAGGTCGGATAAGTGATTAACAGTGGTTGGCAAAGTAATAACAATTGTTGGGCAAATTTATTTTTAGAGATCGGATAAGTGATTAACAGTGGTTTGCAATAGCATTACAATTGTTTGGCAAAGTCATTTTTAGAGGTCGGATAAGTGATTAACAGTGGTTGGCAAAGAAATAACAATTGTTGGGCAAAGTCATTTTTAGTGGTCGGATAAGTGATTAACAGTGGTTGGCAAAGTCATTACAATTGTTGGGCAAAGTCATTTTTAGAGGTCGGATAAGTTATTAACAGTGGTTGGCAAAGTCATTAAAATTGTTGGGCAAAGTTATTTTTAGAGGTCGGTTATTTGATTAAAAGTGGTTGGCAAAGTCATTACAATTTTTGGGCAAAGTCATTTTTAGAGGTCGGATAAGTGATTAACAGTGGTTGGCAAAGTAATAACAATTGTTGGGCAAATTCATTTTTAGAGATCGGATAAGTGATTAAAAGTGGTTGGCAAAGTCATTACAATTTTTGGGCAAAGTCATTTTTAGAGGTCGGATAAGTGATTAACAGTGGTTGGCAAAGTAATAACAATTGTTGGGCAAATTCATTTTTAGAGATCGGATAAGTGATTAACAGTGGTTTTGCAAAGGCATTACAATTGTTTGCAAAGGTCATTACAATTGTTGGGCAAAGTCATTTTAAGTGGTCGGATAAGTGATTAACAGTGGTTGGCAAAGTCATTACAATTGTTGGGCAAAGTCATTTTTAAGGTCGGATAAATGATTAACAGTGGTTGGCAAAGTCATTACAATTGGTGGGCAAAGTCATTTTTAGAGGTCGGATAAGTTATTAACAGTGGTTGGCAAAGTCATTAAAATTGTTGGGCAAAGTTATTTTTAGAGGTCGGTTAATTGATTAAAAGTGGTTGGCAAAGTCATTACAATTTTTGGGCAAAGTCATTTTTAGAGGTCGGATAGGTTATTAACAGTGTTTGGCAAAGTCATTACAATTGTTTGGCAAATTCATTTTTAGAGATCGGATAAGTGATTAACAGTGGTTTGCAAAGGCATTACAATTGGTGGGCAAAGTCATTTTTAGAGGTCGGATAAGTGATTAACAGTGGTTGGCAAAGAAATAACAATTGTTGGGCAAAGTCATTTTTAGTGGTCGGATAAGAGATTAACAGTGGTTGGCAAAGTCATTACAATTGTTGGGCAAAGTCATTTTTAGAGGTCGGATAAGTGATTAACAGTGGTTGGCAAAGTCATTACAAATGTTGGGCAAAGTCATTTTTAAGGTCGGATAAATGATTAACAGTGGTTGGCAAAGTCAATACAATTGGTGGGCAAAGTCATTTTTAGAGGTCGGATAAGTTATTAACAGTGGTTGGCAAAGTCATTAAAATTGTTGGGCAAAGTTATTTTTAGAGGTCGGTTAATTGATTAAAAGTGGTTGGCAAAGTCATTACAATAGTTTGGCAAAGTCATTTTTAGAGAACCAATAATTTATTAAAAGTGGTTGGCAAAGTCATTACAATTGTTGGGCAAAGTCATTTTTAAGGTCGGATAAATGATTAACAGTGGTTGGCAAAGTCATTACAATTGGTGGGCAAAGTCATTTTTAGAGGTCGGATAAGTTATTAACAGTGGTTGGCAAAGTCATTTAAATTGTTGGGCAAAGTTATTTTTAGAGGTCGGTTAATTGATTAAAAGTGGTTGGCAAAGTCATTACAATTTTTGGGCAAAGTCATTTTTAGAGGTCGGATAGGTTATTAACAGTGTTTGGCAAAGTCATTACAATTGTTTGGCAAAGTCATTTTTAGAGGTCGGATAAGTGATTAACAGTGGTTGGCAAAGTAATAACAATTGTTGGGCAAATTCATTTTTAGAGATCGGATAAGTGATTAACAGTGGTTTGCAAAGGCATTACAATTGTTTGGCAAAGTCATTTTTAGAGGTCGGATAAGTGATTAACAGTGGTTGGCAAAGAAATAACAATTGTTGGGCAAAGTCATTTTTAGTGGTCGGATAAGTGATTAAAAGTGGTTGGCAAAGTCATTACAATTGTTGGGCAAAGTCATTTTTAGAGGTCGGATAAGTGATTAACAGTGGTTGGCAAAGTCATTACAAATGTTGGACAAAGTTATTTTTAGAGAACGAATAATTTATTAAAAGTGGTTGGCAAAGTCATTACAATTGTTGGGCAAAGTCATTTTTAAGGTCGTATAAATGATTAACAGTGGTTGGCAAAGTCATTACAATTGGTGGGCAAAGTCATTTTTAGAGGTCGGATAAGTTATTAACAGTGGTTGGCAAAGTCATTAAAATTGTTGGGCAAAGTCATTTTTAGAGGTCGGATAAGTGATTAACAGTGGTTGGCAAAGAAATAACAATTGTTGGGCAAAGTCATTTTTAGTGGTCGGATAAGTGATTAACAGTGGTTGGCAAAGTCATTACAATTGTTGGGCAAAGTCATTTTTAGAGGTCGGATAAGTGATTAACAGTGGTTGGCAAAGTCATTACAAATGTTGGGCAAAGTCATTTTTAAGGTCGGATAAATGATTAACAGTGGTTGGCAAAGTCATTACAATTGGTGGGCAAAGTCATTTTTAGAGGTCGGATAAGTTATTAACAGTGGTTGGCAAAGTCATTAAAATTGTTGTGCAAAGTTATTTTTAGAGGTCGGTTAATTGATTAAAAGTGGTTGGCAAAGTCATTACAATTTTTGGGCAAAGTCATTTTTAGAGAACGAATAATTTATTAAAAGTGGTTGGCAAAGTCATTACAATTGTTGGGCAAAGTCATTTTTAAGGTCGGATAAATGATTAACAGTGGTTGGCAAAGTCATTACAATTGGTGGGCAAAGTCATTTTTAGAGGTCGGATAAGTTATTAACAGTGGTTGGCAAAGTCATTTAAATTGTTGGGCAAAGTTATTTTTAGAGGTCGGTTAATTGATTAAAAGTGGTTTGCAAAGTCATTACAATTTTTGGGCAAAGTCATTTTTAGAGGTCGGATAGGTTATTGACAGTGTTTGGCAAAGTCATTACAATTGTTTGGCAAAGTCATTTTTAGAGGTCGGATAAGTGATTAACAGTGGTTGGCAAAGTAATAACAATTGTTGGGCAAATTCATTTTTAGAGATCGGATAAGTGATTAACAGTGGTTTGCAAAGGCATTACAATTGTTTGGCAAAGTCATTTTTAGAGGTCGGATAAGTGATTAACAGTGGTTGGCAAAGAAATAACAATTGTTGGGCAAAGTCATTTTTAGTGGTCGGATAAGTGATTAAAAGTGGTTGGCAAAGTCATTACAATTGTTGGGCAAAGTCATTTTTAGAGGTCGGATAAGTGATTAACAGTGGTTGGCAAAGTCATTACAAATGTTGGACAAAGTTATTTTTAGAGAACGAATAATTTATTAAAAGTGGTTGGCAAAGTCATTACAATTGTTGGGCAAAGTCATTTTTAAGGTCGTATAAATGATTAACAGTGGTTGGCAAAGTCATTACAATTGGTGGGCAAAGTCATTTTTAGAGGTCGGATAAGTTATTAACAGTGGTTGGCAAAGTCATTAAAATTGTTGGGCAAAGTTATTTTTAGAGGTCTGTTAATTGATTAAAAGTGGTTGGCAAAGTCATTACAATTTTTGGGCAAAGTCATTTTTAGAGGTCGGATAGGTTATTAACAGTGTTTGGCAAAGTCATTACAAATGTTGGGCAAAGTCATTTTTAGAGGTCGGATAAGTGATTAACAGTGGTTGGCAAAGAAATAACAATTGTTGGGCAAAGTCATTTTTAAGGTCGTATAAATGATTAACAGTGGTTGGCAAAGTCATTACAATTGGTGGGCAAAGTCATTTTTAGTGGTCGGATAAGTGATTAACAGTGGTTGGCAAAGTCATTACAATTGTTGGGCAAAGTCATTTTTAGAGGTCGGATAAGTGATTAACAGTGGTTGGCAAAGTCATTACAAATGTTGGGCAAAGTCATTTTTAAGGTCGGATAAGTGATTAACAGTGGTTTGCAAAGGCATTACAATTGTTTGGCAAAGTCATTTTTAGAGGTCGGATAAGTGATTAACAGTGGTTGGCAAAGAAATAACAATTGTTGGGCAAAGTCATTTTTAGTGGTCGGATAAGTGATTAAAAGTGGTTGGCAAAGTCATTACAATTGTTGGGCAAAGTCATTTTTAGAGGTCGGATAAGTGATTAACAGTGGTTGGCAAAGTCATTACAAATGTTGGACAAAGTTATTTTTAGAGAACGAATAATTTATTAAAAGTGGTTGGCAAAGTCATTACAATTGTTGGGCAAAGTCATTTTTAAGGTCGTATAAATGATTAACAGTGGTTGGCAAAGTCATTACAATTGGTGGGCAAAGTCATTTTTAGAGGTCGGATAAGTTATTAACAGTGGTTGGCAAAGTCATTAAAATTGTTGGGCAAAGTTATTTTTAGAGGTCTGTTAATTGATTAAAAGTGGTTGGCAAAGTCATTACAATATTTGGGCAAAGTCATTTTTAGAGGTCGGATAGGTTATTAACAGTGTTTGGCAAAGTCATTACAATTATTTGGCAAAGTCATTTTTAGAGGTCGGATAAGTGATTAACTGTGGTTGGCAAAGTCATTACAATTGTTGGGCAAAGTCATTTATAGAGGTCGGATAAGTGATAAACAGTGGTTGGCAAAGTCATTACAAATGTTGGACAAAGTTATTTTTAGAGAACGAATAATTTATTAAAAGTGGTTGGCAAAGTCATTACAATTGTTGGGCAAAGTCATTTTTAGAGGTCGGATAAGTTATTAACAGTGGTTGGCAAAGTCATTACAATTGTTGGGCAAAGTTATTTTTAGAGGTCGGTTAATTGATTAAAAGTGGTTGGCAAAGTCATTACAATTTTTGGGCAAAGTCAATTTTAGAGGTCGGATAGGTTATTAACAGTGTTTGGCAAAGTCATTACAATTGTTTGGCAAAGTCATTTTTAGAGGTCGGATAAGTGATTAACAGTGGTTGGCAAAGTAATAACAATTGTTGGGCAAATTCATTTTTAGAGATCGGATAAGTGATTAACAGTGGTTTGCAAAGGCATTACAATTGTTTGCAAAGGTCATTACAATTGTTGGGCAAAGTCATTTTTAGTGGTCGGATAAGTGATTAACAGTGGTTGGCAAAGTCATTACAATTTTTGGGCAAAGTCATTTTTAGAGGTCGGATAGGTTTTTAACAGTGGTTGGCAAAGTCATTACAATTTTTGGGCAAAGTCATTTTTAGAGAACGAATAATTTATTAAAAGTGGTTGGCAAAGTCATTACAATTGTTTGCAAAGGTCATTACAATTGTTGGGCAAAGTCATTTTTAGTGGTCGGATAAGTGATTAACAGTGGTTGGCAAAGTCATTACAATTTTTGGGCAAAGTCATTTTTAGAGAACGAATAATTAATTAAAAGTGGTTGGCAAAGTCATTACAATTGTTGGGCAAAGTCATTTTTAAGGTCGGATAAATGATTAACAGTGGTTGGCAAAGTCATTACAATTGGTGGGCAAAGTCATTTTTAGAGGTCGGATAAGTTATTAACAGTGGTTGGCAAAGTCATTAAAATTGTTGGGCAAAGTTATTTTTAGAGGTCGGTTAATTGATTAAAAGTGGTTGGCAAAGTCATTACAATTTTTGGGCAAAGTCATTTTTAGAGGTCGGATAGGTTATTAACAGTGTTTGGCAAAGTCATTACAATTGTTTGGCAAAGTCATTTTTAGAGGTCGGATAAGTGATTAACAGTGGTTGGCAAAGTAATAACAATTGTTGGGCAAATTCATTTTTAGAGATCGGATAAGTGATTAACAGTGGTTTGCAAAGGCATTACAATTGTTTGGCAAAGTCATTTTTAGAGGTCGGATAAGTGATTAACAGTGGTTGGCAAAGAAATAACAATTGTTGGGCAGAGTCATTTTTAGAGGTCGGATAAGTTATTAACAGTGGTTGGCAAAGTCATTAAAATTGTTTGGCAAAGTTATTTTTAGAGGTCGGTTAATTGATTAAAAGTGGTTGGCAAAGTCATTACAATTTTTGGGCAAAGTCATTTTTAGAGGTCGGATAGGTTATTAACAGTGTTTGGCAAAGTCATTACAATTGTTTGGCAAAGTCATTTTTAGAGGTCGGATAAGTGATTAACAGTGGTTGGCAAAGTAATAACAATTGTTGGGCAAATTCATTTTTAGAGATCGGATAAGTGATTAACAGTGGTTTGCAAAGGCATTACAATTGTTTGCTAAGGTCATTACAATTGTTGGGCAAAGTCATTTTTAGTGGTCGGATAAGTGATTAACAGTGGTTGGCAAAGTCATTACAATTGTTGGGCAAAGTCATTTTTAAGGTCGGATAAATGATTAACAGTGGTTGGCAAAGTCATTACAATTGGTGGGCAAAGTCATTTTTAGAGGTCGGATAAGTTATTAACAGTGGTTGGCAAAGTCATTAAAATTGTTTGGCAAAGTTATTTTTAGAGGTCGGTTAATTGATTAAAAGTGGTTGGCAAAGTCATTACAATTTTTGGGCAAAGTCATTTTTAGAGGTCGGATAGGTTATTAACAGTGTTTGGCAAAGTCATTACAATTGTTTGGCAAAGTCATTTTTAGAGGTCGGATAAGTGATTAACAGTGGTTGGCAAAGTAATAACAATTGTTGGGCAAATTCATTTTTAGAGATCGGATAAGTGATTAACAGTGGTTTGCAAAGGCATTACAATTGTTTGCAAAGGTCATTACAATTGTTGGGCAAAGTCATTTTTAGTGGTCGGATAAGTGATTAACTGTGGTTGGCAAAGTCATTACAATTTTTGGGCAAAGTCATTTTTAGAGGTCGGATAGGTTTTTAACAGTGGTTGGCAAAGTCATTACAATTTTTGGGCAAAGTCATTTTTAGAGGTCTGATAAGTGATTAACAGTGGTTGGTAAAGTAATAACAATTGTTGGGCAAAGTCATTTTTAGAGATCGGATAAGTGATTAACAGTGGTTGGCAAAGTCATTACAATTGTTAGGCAAAGTCATTTTTAGAGGTAGGATAAGTGATTAACAGTGGTTTGCAAAGTCATTACAATTGTTTGCCGAGGTCATTACAATTGTTGGGCAAAGTCATTTTTAGTGGTCGGATAAGTGATTAACATTGGTTGGCAAAGTCATTACAATTGTTGGACAAAGTTATTTTTAGAGAACGAATAATTTATTAAAAGTGGTTGGCAAAGTCATTACAATTGTTGGGCAAAGTAATTTTCACAGGTCGAATAAATGATTAACAGTGGTTGGCAAAGTCATTACAATTGGTGGGCAAAGTCATTTTTAGAGGTCGGATAAGTGATTAACAGTGGTTGGCAAAGTCATTAAAATTGTTGGGCAAAGTTATTTTTAGAGGTCGGTTAATTGATTAAAAGTGGTTTACAAAGTCATTACAATTTTTGGGTTAAGTCATTTTTAAAGGTCGGATAGGTTATTTACAGTGTTTGGCAAAGTCATTACAATTGTTTGGCAAAGTCATTTTTAGAGATCGGATAAGTGATTAACAGTGGTTGGCAAAGTAATAACAATTGTTGGGCAAAGTCATTTTTAGAGATCGGATAAGTGATTAACAGTGGTTTGCAAAGGCATTACAATTGTTTGCCAAGGTCATTACAATTGTTGGGCAAAGTCATTTTTAGTGGTCGGATAAGTGATTAACAGTGGTCGGCAAAGTCATTACAATTGTTGGGCAAAGTCATTTTTAGATGTCGGATAGGTTATTAACAGTGTTTGGCAAAGTCATTACAGTTGTTTGGCAAAGTCATTTTTAGAGGTCGGATAAGTGATTAACAGTGGTTGGCAAAGTAATAACAATTGTTGGGCAAATTCATTTTTAGAGATCGGATAAGTGATTAACAGTGGTTTGCAAAGGCATTACAATTGTTTGGCAAAGTCATTTTTAGAGGTCGGATAAATGATTAACAGTGGTTGGCAAAATCATTACAATTGGTGGGCAAAGTCATTTTTAGAGGTCGGATAAGTTATTAACAGTGGTTGGCAAAGTCATTAAAATTGTTGGGCAAAGTTATTTTTAGAGGTCGGTTAATTGATTAAAAGTGGTTGGCAAAGTCATTACAATTTTTGGGCAAAGTCATTTTTAGAGGTCGGATAGGTTATTAACAGTGTTTGGCAAAGTCATTACAATTGTTTGGCAAAGTCATTTTTAGAGGTCGGATAAGTGATTAACAGTGGTTGGCAAAGTAATAACAATTGTTGGGCAAATTCATTTTTAGAGATCGGATAAGTGATTAACAGTGGTTTGCAAAGGGATTACAATTGTTTGGCAAAGTCATTTTTAGAGGTCGGATAAGTGATTAACAGTGGTTGGCAAAGAAATAACAATTGTTGGGCAAAGTCATTTTAAGTGGTCGGATAAGTGATTAACAGTGGTTGGCAAAGTTATTACAATTGTTGGGCAAAGTCATTTTTAGAGGTCGGATAAGTGATTAACAGTGGTTGGCAAAGTCATTACAAATGTTGGGCAAAGTCATTTTTAAGGTCGGATAAATGATTAACAGTGGTTGGCAAAGTCATTACAATTGGTGGGCAGAGTCATTTTTAGAGGTCGGATAAGTTATTAACAGTGGTTGGCAAAGTCATTAAAATTGTTGGGCAAAGTTATTTTTAGAGGTCGGTTAATTGATTAAAAGTGGTTGGCAAAGTCATTACAATTTTTGGGCAAAGTCATTTTTAGAGGTCGGATAGGTTATTAACAGTGTTTGGCAAAGTCATTACAATTGTTTGGCAAAGTCATTTTTAGAGGTCGGATAAGTGATTAACAGTGGTTGGCAAAGTAATAACAATTGTTGGGCAAATTCATTTTTAGAGATCGGATAAGTGATTAACAGTGGTTTGCAAAGGCATTACAATTGTTTGCTAAGGTCATTACAATTGTTGGGCAAAGTCATTTTTAGTGGTCGGATAAGTGATTAACAGTGGTTGGCAAAGTCATTACAATTGTTGGGCAAAGTCATTTTTAAGGTCGGATAAATGATTAACAGTGGTTGGCAAAGTCATTACAATTGGTGGGCAAAGTCATTTTTAGAGGTCGGATAAGTTATTAACAGTGGTTGGCAAAGTCATTAAAATTGTTGGGCAAAGTTATTTTTAGAGGTCGGTTAATTGATTAAAAGTGGTTGGCAAAGTCATTACAATTTTTGGGCAAAGTCATTTTTAGAGGTCGGATAGGTTATTAACAGTGTTTGGCAAAGTCATTGCAATTGTTTGGCAAAGTCATTTTTAGAGGTCGGATAAGTGATTAACAGTGGTTGGCAAAGTAATAACAATTGTTGGGCAAATTCATTTTTAGAGATCGGATAAGTGATTAACAGTGGTTTGCAAAGGCATTACAATTGTTTGCAAAGGTCATTACAATTGTTGGGCAAAGTCATTTTTAGTGGTCGGATAAGTGATTAACAGTGGTTGGCAAAGTCATTACAATTTTTGGGCAAAGTCATTTTTAGAGGTCGGATAGGTTTTTAACAGTGGTTGGCAAAGTCATTACAATTTTTGGGCAAAGTCATTTTTAGAGGTCTGATAAGTGATTAACAGTGGTTGGTAAAGTAATAACAATTGTTGGGCAAAGTCATTTTTAGAGATCGGATAAGTGATTAACAGTGGTTGGCAAAGTCATTACAATTGTTAGGCAAAGTCATTTTTAGAGGTAGGATAAGTGATTAACAGTGGTTTGCAAAGGCATTACAATTGTTTGCCAAGGTCATTACAATTGTTGGGCAAAGTCATTTTTAGTGGTCGGATAAGTGATTAACATTGGTTGGCAAAGTCATTACAATTGTTGGACAAAGTTATTTTTAGAGAACGAATAATTTATTAAAAGTGGTTGGCAAAGTCATTACAATTGTTGGGCAAAGTAATTTTCACAGGTCGAATAAATGATTAACAGTGGTTGGCAAAGTCATTACAATTGGTGGGCAAAGTCATTTTTAGAGGTCGGATAAGTGATTAACAGTGGTTGGCAAAGTCATTAAAATTGTTGGGCAAAGTTATTTTTAGAGGTCGGTTAATTGATTAAAAGTGGTTTACAAAGTCATTACAATTTTTGGGTTAAGTCATTTTTAAAGGTCGGATAGGTTATTTACAGTGTTTGGCAAAGTCATTACAATTGTTTGGCAAAGTCATTTTTAGAGATCGGATAAGTGATTAACAGTGGTTGGCAAAGTAATAACAATTGTTGGGCAAAGTCATTTTTAGAGATCGGATAAGTGATTAACAGTGGTTTGCAAAGGCATTACAATTGTTTGCCAAGGTCATTACAATTGTTGGGCAAAGTCATTTTTAGTGGTCGGATAAGTGATTAACAGTGGTCGGCAAAGTCATTACAATTGTTGGGCAAAGTCATTTTTAGATGTCGGATAGGTTATTAACAGTGTTTGGCAAAGTCATTACAGTTGTTTGGCAAAGTCATTTTTAGAGGTCGGATAAGTGATTAACAGTGGTTGGCAAAGTCATTACAATTGGTGGGCAAAGTCATTTTTAGAGGTCGGATAAGTTATTAACAGTGGTTGGCAAAGTCATTTAAATTGTTGGGCAAAGTTATTTTTAGAGGTCGGTTAATTGATTAAAAGTGGTTGGCAAAGTCATTACAATTTTTGGGCAAAGTCATTTTTAGAGGTCGGATAAGTTATTAACAGTGGTTGGCAAAGTCATTAAAATTGTTGGGCAAAGTTATTTTTAGAGGTCGGTTAATTGATTAAAAGTGGTTGGCAAAGTCATTACAATTTTTGGGCAAAGTCATTTTTAGAGGTCGGATAGGTTATTAACAGTGTTTGGCAAAGTCATTACAATTGTTTGGCAAAGTCATTTTTAGAGGTCGGATAAGTGATTAACAGTGGTTGGCAAAGTAATAACAATTGTTGGGCAAATTCATTTTTAGAGATCGGATAAGTGATTAACAGTGGTTTGCAAAGGGATTACAATTGTTTGGCAAAGTCATTTTTAGAGGTCGGATAAGTGATTAACAGTGGTTGGCAAAGAAATAACAATTGTTGGGCAAAGTCATTTTAAGTGGTCGGATAAGTGATTAACAGTGGTTGGCAAAGTTATTACAATTGTTGGGCAAAGTCATTTTTAGAGGTCGGATAAGTGATTAACAGTGGTTGGCAAAGTCATTACAAATGTTGGGCAAAGTCATTTTTAAGGTCGGATAAATGATTAACAGTGGTTGGCAAAGTCATTACAATTGGTGGGCAGAGTCATTTTTAGAGGTCGGATAAGTTATTAACAGTGGTTGGCAAAGTCATTAAAATTGTTGGGCAAAGTTATTTTTAGAGGTCGGTTAATTGATTAAAAGTGGTTGGCAAAGTCATTACAATTTTTGGGCAAAGTCATTTTTAGAGGTCGGATAGGTTATTAACAGTGTTTGGCAAAGTCATTACAATTGTTTGGCAAAGTCATTTTTAGAGGTCGGATAAGTGATTAACAGTGGTTGGCAAAGTAATAACAATTGTTGGGCAAATTCATTTTTAGAGATCGGATAAGTGATTAACAGTGGTTTGCAAAGGCATTACAATTGTTTGCTAAGGTCATTACAATTGTTGGGCAAAGTCATTTTTAGTGGTCGGATAAGTGATTAACAGTGGTTGGCAAAGTCATTACAATTGTTGGGCAAAGTCATTTTTAAGGTCGGATAAATGATTAACAGTGGTTGGCAAAGTCATTACAATTGGTGGGCAAAGTCATTTTTAGAGGTCGGATAAGTTATTAACAGTGGTTGGCAAAGTCATTAAAATTGTTGGGCAAAGTTATTTTTAGAGGTCGGTTAATTGATTAAAAGTGGTTGGCAAAGTCATTACAATTTTTGGGCAAAGTCATTTTTAGAGGTCGGATAGGTTATTAACAGTGTTTGGCAAAGTCATTGCAATTGTTTGGCAAAGTCATTTTTAGAGGTCGGATAAGTGATTAACAGTGGTTGGCAAAGTAATAACAATTGTTGGGCAAATTCATTTTTAGAGATCGGATAAGTGATTAACAGTGGTTTGCAAAGGCATTACAATTGTTTGCAAAGGTCATTACAATTGTTGGGCAAAGTCATTTTTAGTGGTCGGATAAGTGATTAACAGTGGTTGGCAAAGTCATTACAATTTTTGGGCAAAGTCATTTTTAGAGGTCGGATAGGTTTTTAACAGTGGTTGGCAAAGTCATTACAATTTTTGGGCAAAGTCATTTTTAGAGGTCTGATAAGTGATTAACAGTGGTTGGTAAAGTAATAACAATTGTTGGGCAAAGTCATTTTTAGAGATCGGATAAGTGATTAACAGTGGTTGGCAAAGTCATTACAATTGTTAGGCAAAGTCATTTTTAGAGGTAGGATAAGTGATTAACAGTGGTTTGCAAAGGCATTACAATTGTTTGCCAAGGTCATTACAATTGTTGGGCAAAGTCATTTTTAGTGGTCGGATAAGTGATTAACATTGGTTGGCAAAGTCATTACAATTGTTGGACAAAGTTATTTTTAGAGAACGAATAATTTATTAAAAGTGGTTGGCAAAGTCATTACAATTGTTGGGCAAAGTAATTTTCACAGGTCGAATAAATGATTAAACAGTGGTTGGCAAAGTCATTACAATTGGTGGGCAAAGTCATTTTTAGAGGTCGGATAAGTGATTAACAGTGGTTGGCAAAGTCATTAAAATTGTTGGGCAAAGTTATTTTTAGAGGTCGGTTAATTGATTAAAAGTGGTTTACAAAGTCATTACAATTTTTGGGTTAAGTCATTTTTAAAGGTCGGATAGGTTATTTACAGTGTTTGGCAAAGTCATTACAATTGTTTGGCAAAGTCATTTTTAGAGATCGGATAAGTGATTAACAGTGGTTGGCAAAGTAATAACAATTGTTGGGCAAAGTCATTTTTAGAGATCGGATAAGTGATTAACAGTGGTTTGCAAAGGCATTACAATTGTTTGCCAAGGTCATTACAATTGTTTGGCAAAGTCATTTTTAGATGTCGGATAGGTTATTAACAGTGTTTGGCAAAGTCATTACAGTTGTTTGGCAAAGTCATTTTTAGAGGTCGGATAAGTGATTAACAGTGGTTGGCAAAGTAATAACAATTGTTGGGCAAATTCATTTTTAGAGATCGGATAAGTGATTAACAGTGGTTTGCAAAGGCATTACAATTGTTTGGCAAAGTCATTTTTAGAGGTCGGATAAATGATTAACAGTGGTTGGCAAAATCATTACAATTGGTGGGCAAAGTCATTTTTAGAGGTCGGATAAGTTATTAACAGTGGTTGGCAAAGTCATTAAAATTGTTGGGCAAAGTTATTTTTAGAGGTCGGTTAATTGATTAAAAGTGGTTGGCAAAGTCATTACAATTTTTGGGCAAAGTCATTTTTAGAGGTCGGATAGGTTATTAACAGTGTTTGGCAAAGTCATTACAATTGTTTGGCAAAGTCATTTTTAGAGGTCGGATAAGTGATTAACAGTGGTTGGCAAAGTAATAACAATTGTTGGGCAAATTCATTTTTAGAGATCGGATAAGTGATTAACAGTGGTTTGCAAAGGGATTACAATTGTTTGGCAAAGTCATTTTTAGAGGTCGGATAAGTGATTAACAGTGGTTGGCAAAGAAATAACAATTGTTGGGCAAAGTCATTTTAAGTGGTCGGATAAGTGATTAACAGTGGTTGGCAAAGTTATTACAATTGTTGGGCAAAGTCATTTTTAGAGGTCGGATAAGTGATTAACAGTGGTTGGCAAAGTCATTACAAATGTTGGGCAAAGTCATTTTTAAGGTCGGATAAATGATTAACAGTGGTTGGCAAAGTCATTACAATTGGTGGGCAGAGTCATTTTTAGAGGTCGGATAAGTTATTAACAGTGGTTGGCAAAGTCATTAAAATTGTTGGGCAAAGTTATTTTTAGAGGTCGGTTAATTGATTAAAAGTGGTTGGCAAAGTCATTACAATTGTTTGGCAAAGTCATTTTTAGAGGTCGGATAAGTGATTAACAGTGGTTGGCAAAGTAATAACAATTGTTGGGCAAATTCATTTTTAGAGATCGGATAAGTGATTAACAGTGGTTTGCAAAGGCATTACAATTGTTTGCTAAGGTCATTACAATTGTTGGGCAAAGTCATTTTTAGTGGTCGGATAAGTGATTAACAGTGGTTGGCAAAGTCATTACAATTGTTGGGCAAAGTCATTTTTAAGGTCGGATAAATGATTAACAGTGGTTGGCAAAGTCATTACAATTGGTGGGCAAAGTCATTTTTAGAGGTCGGATAAGTTATTAACAGTGGTTGGCAAAGTCATTAAAATTGTTGGGCAAAGTTATTTTTAGAGGTCGGTTAATTGATTAAAAGTGGTTGGCAAAGTCATTACAATTTTTGGGCAAAGTCATTTTTAGAGGTCGGATAGGTTATTAACAGTGTTTGGCAAAGTCATTGCAATTGTTTGGCAAAGTCATTTTTAGAGGTCGGATAAGTGATTAACAGTGGTTGGCAAAGTAATAACAATTGTTGGGCAAATTCATTTTTAGAGATCGGATAAGTGATTAACAGTGGTTTGCAAAGGCATTACAATTGTTTGCAAAGGTCATTACAATTGTTGGGCAAAGTCATTTTCAGTGGTCGGATAAGTGATTAACAGTGGTTGGCAAAGTCATTACAATTTTTGGGCAAAGTCATTTTTAGAGGTCGGATAGGTTTTTAACAGTGGTTGGCAAAGACATTACAATTTTTGGGCAAAGTCATTTTTAGAGGTCTGATAAGTGATTAACAGTGGTTGGTAAAGTAATAACAATTGTTGGGCAAAGTCATTTTTAGAGATCGGATAAGTGATTAACAGTGGTTGGCAAAGTCATTACAATTGTTAGGCAAAGTCATTTTTAGAGGTAGGATAAGTGATTAACAGTGGTTTGCAAAGGCATTACAATTGTTTGCCAAGGTCCTTACAATTGTTGGGCAAAGTCATTTTTAGTGGTCGGATAAGTGATTAACATTGGTTGGCAAAGTCATTACAATTGTTGGACAAAGTTATTTTTAGAGAACGAATAATTTATTAAAAGTGGTTGGCAAAGTCATTACAATTGTTGGGCAAAGTAATTTTCACAGGTCGAATAAATGATTAACAGTGGTTGGCAAAGTCATTACAATTGGTGGGCAAAGTCATTTTTAGAGGTCGGATAAGTGATTAACAGTGGTTGGCAAAGTCATTAAAATTGTTGGGCAAAGTTATTTTTAGAGGTCGGTTAATTGATTAAAAGTGGTTTACAAAGTCATTACAATTTTTGGGTTAAGTCATTTTTAAAGGTCGGATAGGTTATTTACAGTGTTTGGCAAAGTCATTACAATTGTTTGGCAAAGTCATTTTTAGAGATCGGATAAGTGATTAACAGTGGTTGGCAAAGTAATAACAATTGTTGGGCAAAGTCATTTTTAGAGATCGGATAAGTGATTAACAGTGGTTTGCAAAGGCATTACAATTGTTTGCCAAGGTCATTACAATTGTTGGGCAAAGTCATTTTTAGTGGTCGGATAAGTGATTAACAGTGGTTGGCAAAGTCATTACAATTGTTGGGCAAAGTCATTTTTAGAGGTCGGATGTGTGATTAACAGTGGTTGGCAAAGTCATTACAATTGTTGGACGAAGTTATTTTTAGAGGTCTGATAAGTGATTAACAGTGGTTGGTAAAGTAATAACAATTGTTGGGCAAAGTCATTTTTAGAGATCGGATAAGTGATTAACAGTGGTTGGCAAAGTCATTACAATTGTTAGGCAAAGTCATTTTTAGAGGTAGGATAAGTGATTAACAGTGGTTTGCAAAGGCATTACAATTGTTTGCCAAGGTCCTTACAATTGTTGGGCAAAGTCATTTTTAGTGGTCGGATAAGTGATTAACATTGGTTGGCAAAGTCATTACAATTGTTGGACAAAGTTATTTTTAGAGAACGAATAATTTATTAAAAGTGGTTGGCAAAGTCATTACAATTGTTGGGCAAAGTAATTTTCACAGGTCGAATAAATGATTAACAGTGGTTGGCAAAGTCATTACAATTGGTGGGCATAGTCATTTTTAGAGGTCGGATAAGTGATTAACAGTGGTTGGCAAAGTCATTAAAATTGTTGGGCAAAGTTATTTTTAGAGGTCGGTTAATTGATTAAAAGTGGTTTACAAAGTCATTACAATTTTTGGGTTAAGTCATTTTTAAAGGTCGGATAGGTTATTTACAGTGTTTGGCAAAGTCATTACAATTGTTTGGCAAAGTCATTTTTAGAGATCGGATAAGTGATTAACAGTGGTTGGCAAAGTAATAACAATTGTTGGGCAAAGTCATTTTTAGAGATCGGATAAGTGATTAACAGTGGTTTGCAAAGGCATTACAATTGTTTGCCAAGGTCATTACAATTGTTGGGCAAAGTCATTTTTAGTGGTCGGATAAGTGATTAACAGTGGTTGGCAAAGTCATTACAATTGTTGGGCAAAGTCATTTTTAGAGGTCGGATGTGTGATTAACAGTGGTTGGCAAAGTCATTACAATTGTTGGACGAAGTTATTTTTAGAGAACGAATAATTTATTAAAAGTGGTTGGCAATTTCACTAATACTGTTGTGCAAAGTCATTTTAAGAGGTCGGATAAGTGATTAACAGTGGTTTGCAAAGGCTTTACAATTGTTTTCCAAAGTCATTACAATTGTTGGGCATAGTCTTTTTTAGTGGTCGGATAAGTGATTAAAAGTGGTTGGCAAAGTCATTTCAATTGTTGGGCAAAGTTATTTTCACAGGTCGAATAAATAATTAACAGTGGTTGGCAAAGTCATTACAATTGTTGGGCAAAGTCATTTTTAGAGGTCGGATAAGTGATTAACAGTGGTTGGCAAAGTCATTAAAATTGTTGGTCAAAGTTATTTTTAGAGGTCGTATAATTTATTAAAAGTGGTTGGCAAAGTCGTTACAATTGTTGGGCAAAGTCATTTTTAAGGTGGGTTAAGTGATTAACAGTGGTTGGCAAAGTCATTACAATTGTTAGGCAAAGTAATTTTCACAGGTCGAATAAATGATTAACAGTGGTTGGCAAAGTCATTACAATTGGTGGGCAAAGACATTTTTAGAGGTCGGATAAGTGATTAACAATTGTTGGCAAAGTCATTAAAATTGTTGGACAAAGTTAATTTTAGAGGTCGGTTAATTGATTAAAAGTGGTTGGCAAAGTAATTACAATTTTTGGGCAAAGTCATTTTTAGAGGTCGGATAGGTTATTAACAGTGTTTGGCAAAGTCATTACAATTGTTTGGCAAAGTCATTTTAAGAGGTCGGATAAGTGATTAACAGTGGTTTGCAAAGGCATTACAATTGTTTTCCAAAGTCATTACAATGGTTGGGCATAGTCATTTTTAGTGGTCGGATAAGTGATTAACAGTGGTTGGCAAAGTCATTACAATTGTTATTCAAAGTCATTACAATTGTTTTCCAAAGTCATTACAATTGTTGGGCAAAGTTATTTTTAGAGGTCGGTTAATTTATTAAAAGTGGTTGACAAAGTCATTACAATTTTTGGGCAAAGTCATTTTTAGAGGTCAGATAGGTTTTTAACAGTGTTTGGCAAAGTCATTAAATTTTTGGGCAAAGTCATTTTTAGAGGTCGGATAGGTTATTAACAGTGGTTGGCAAAGTCATTACAATTTTTTGGAAAAGTCATTTTTAGAGGTTGGATAAGTGATTTACAGTGGTTGGTAAAGTAATAACAATTGTTGGGCAAAGTCATTTCTAGAGATCGGATAAGTGATTAACAGTGGTTGGCAAAGTCATTACAATTGTTAGGCCAGTCATTTTTAGAGGTAGGATAAGTGATTAACAGTGGTTTGCAAAGGCATTACAATTGTTTGCCAAGGTCATTACAATTGTTGGGCAAAGTCATTTTTAGTGGTCGGATAAGTGATTAACTTTGGTTGGAAAAGTCATTACAATTGTTGGGCAAAGTCATTTTTAGAGGTCGGATATGTGATTAGCAGTGGTTGGCAAAGTCATTACAATTGGTGGGCAAAGTCATTTTTAGAGGTCGGATTAGTGATTAACAGTGGTTGGCAAAGTCATTAAAATTGTTGGGCAAAGTTATTTTTAGAGGTCGGTTAATTGATTAAAAGTGGTTGGCAAAGTCATAACAATTTTTGGGCAAAGTCATTTTTAGAGGTCGGATAGGTTATTAACAGTGTTTGGCAAAGTCATTACAATTGTTTGGCAAAGTCATTTTTAGAGGTCGGATAAGTGATTAACAGTGGTTGGCAAAGTAATAACAATTGTTGGGCAGAGTCATTTTATGAGGTCGGATAAGTGATTAACAGTGGTTTGCAAAGGCATTACAATTGTTTGCCAAGGTCGTTACAATTGTTGGGCAAAGTCATTTTTAGTGGTCGGATAAGTGATTAACAGTGGTTGGCAAAGTCATTACAATTGTTGGGCAAAGTCATTTTTAGAGGTCGGATAAGTGATTAACAGTGGTTGGCAATGTCATTACAATTGTTGGACAAAGTCATTTTTAGAGGTCGGATAAGTGATTAACAATTGTTGGCAAAGTCATTAAAATTGTTGGACAAAGTTAATTTTAGAGGTCGGTTAATTGATTAAAAGTGGTTGGCAAAGTAATTACAATTTTTGGGCAAAGTCATTTTTAGAGGTCGGATAGGTTATTAACAGTGTTTGGCAAAGTCATTACAATTGTTTGGCAAAGTCATTTTAAGAGGTCGGATAAGTGATTAACAGTGGTTTGCAAAGGCATTACAATTGTTTTCCAAAGTCATTACAATGGTTGGGCATAGTCATTTTTAGTGGTCGGATAAGTGATTAACAGTGGTTGGCAAAGTCATTACAATTGTTATTCAAAGTCATTACAATTGTTTTCCAAAGTCATTCCAATTGTTGGGCAAAGTTATTTTTAGAGGTCGGTTAATTTATTAAAAGTGGTTGACAAAGTCATTACAATTTTTGGGCAAAGTCATTTTTAGAGGTCAGATAGGTTTTTAACAGTGTTTGGCAAAGTCATTAAATTTTTGGGCAAAGTCATTTTTAGAGGTCGGATAGGTTATTAACAGTGGTTGGCAAAGTCATTACAATTTTTTGGAAAAGTCATTTTTAGAGGTTGGATAAGTGATTAACAGTGGTTGGTAAAGTAATAACAATTGTTGGGCAAAGTTATTTCTAGAGATCGGATAAGTGACTAACAGTGGTTGGCAAAGTCATTACAATTGTTAGGCCAGTCATTTTTAGAGGTAGGATAAGTGATTAACAGTGGTTTGCAAAGGCATTACAATTGTTTGCCAAGGTCATTACAATTGTTGGGCAAAGTCATTTTTAGTGGTCGGATAAGTGATTAACTTTGGTTGGAAAAGTCATTACAATTGTTGGGCAAAGTCATTTTTAGAGGTCGGATATGTGATTAGCAGTGGTTGGCAAAGTCATTACAATTGGTGGGCAAAGTCATTTTTAGAGGTCGGATTAGTGATTAACAGTGGTTGGCAAAGTCATTAAAATTGTTGGGCAAAGTTATTTTTAGAGGTCGGTTAATTGATTAAAAGTGGTTGGCAAAGTCATAACAATTTTTGGGCAAAGTCATTTTTAGAGGTCGGATAGGTTATTAACAGTGTTTGGCAAAGTCATTACAATTGTTTGGCAAAGTCATTTTTAGAGGTCGGATAAGTGATTAACAGTGGTTGGCAAAGTAATAACAATTGTTGGGCAGAGTCATTTTATGAGGTCGGATAAGTGATTAACAGTGGTTTGCAAAGGCATTACAATTGTTTGCCAAGGTCGTTACAATTGTTGGGCAAAGTCATTTTTAGTGGTCGGATAAGTGATTAACAGTGGTTGGCAAAGTCATTACAATTGTTGGGCAAAGTCATTTTTAGAGGTCGGATAAGTGATTAACAGTGGTTGGCAATGTCATTACAATTGTTGGACAAAGTCATTTTTAGAGGTCGGATAAGTGATTAACAGTGGTTGGCAATGTCATTACAATTGTTGGACAAAGTTATTTTTAGAGAACGAATAATTTATTAAAAGTGGTTGGCAAAGTCATTACAATTGTTGGGCAAAGTCATTTTTAAGGTCGGATAAGTGATTAACAGTGGTTTGCAAAGTCATTACAATTGTTGGGCAAAGTTATTTTCACATGTCGAATAAATAATTAACAGTGGTTGGCAAAGTCATTACAATTGTTGGGCAAAGTCATTTTTAGAGGTCGGATAAGTGATTAACAGTGCTTGGCAAAGTCATTAAAATTGTTGGTCAAAGTTATATTTAGAGGTCGGATAATTTATTAAAAATGGTTGGCAAAGTCATTACAATTGTTGGGCAAAGTCCTTTTTAAGGTCGGTTAAGTGATTAACAGTGATTGGCAAAGTCATTACAAATGTTGGGCAAAGTAATTTTCACAGGTCGAATAAATAATTAACAGTGGTTGGCAAAGTCATTAAAATTGGTGGGCAAAGTCATTTTTAGAGGTCGAATAAATGATTAACAGTGGTTGGCAAAGTCATTGAAATTGTTGGGCAAAGTTATTTTTAGAGGTCGGTTAATTGATTAAAAGTGGTTGGCAAAGTCATTACAATTTTTGGCTAAAGTCATTTTTAGTGGTCGGATAAGTGATTAACAGTGGTTGGCAAAGTCATTACAATTGTTGGGCAAAGTCATTTTTAGAGGTCGTATGTGTGATTAACAGTGGTTGGCAAAGTCATTACAATTGTTGGACAAAGTTATTTTTAGAGAACGAATAATTTATTAAAAGTGGTTGGCAAAGTAATTACAATTGTTGGGCAAAGTCATTTTTAAGGTCGGATAAGTGATTAACAGTGGTTGGCAAAGTCATTACAATTGTTGGGCAAAGTAATTTTCACAGGTCGGATAAATGTTTAACAGTGGTTGGCAATTTCACTACAACTGTTGTGCAAAGTCATTTTAAGAGGTCGGATAAGTGATTAACAGTGGTTTGCAAAGGCTTTACAATTGTTTTCCAAAGTCATTACAATTGTTTTCCAAAGTCATTACAATTGTTGGGCATAGTCTTTTTTAGTGGTCGGATAAGTGATTAACAGTGGTTGGCAAAGTCATTTCAATTGTTGGGCAAAGTTATTTTCACAGGTCGAATAAATAATTAACAGTGGTTGGCAAAGTCATTACAATTGTTGGGCAAAGTCATTTTTAGAGGTCGGATAAGTGATTTACAGTGGCTGGCAAAGTCATTAAAATTGTTGGTCAAAGTTATTTTTAGAGTTCGGATAATTTATTAAAAGTGGTTGGCAAAGTCATTACAATTTTTGGGCAAAGTCATTTTTAGAGGTCGGATAGGTTATTAACAGTGTTTGGCAAAGTCATTTCAATTGTTTGGCAAAGTCATTTTTAGAGGTCGGATAAGTGATTAACAGTGGTTGGCAAAGTCATTGAAATTGTTGGGCAAAGTTATTTTTAGAGGTCGGTTAATTGATTAAAAGTGGTTGGCAAAGTCATTACAATTTTTGGGCAAAGTCATTTTTAGTGGTCGGATAAGTGATTAACAGTGGTTGGCAAAGTCATTACAATTGTTGGGCAAAGTCATTTTTAGAGGTCGTATGTGTGATTAACAGTGGTTGGCATAGTCATTACAATTGTTGGACAAAGTTATTTTTAGAGAACGAATAATTTATTAAAAGTGGTTGGCAAAGTAATTACAATTGTTGGGCAAAGTCATTTTTAAGGTCGGATAAGTGATTAACAGTGGTTGGCAAAGTCATTACAATTGTTGGGCAAAGTAATTTTCACAGGTCGGATAAATGTTTAACAGTGGTTGGCAATTTCACTACAACTGTTGTGCAAAGTCATTTTAAGAGGTCGGATAAGTGATTAACAGTGGTTTGCAAAGGCTTTACAATTGTTTTCCAAAGTCATTACAATTGTTTTCCAAAGTCATTACAATTGTTGGGCATAGTCTTTTTTAGTGGTCGGATAAGTGATTAACAGTGGTTGGCAAAGTCATTTCAATTGTTGGGCAAAGTTATTTTCACAGGTCGAATAAATAATTAACAGTGGTTGGCAAAGTCATTACAATTGTTGGGCAAAGTCATTTTTAGAGGTCGGATAAGTGATTTACAGTGGCTGGCAAAGTCATTAAAATTGTTGGTCAAAGTTATTTTTAGAGGTCGGATAATTTATTAAAAGTGGTTGGCAAAGTCATTACAATTTTTGGGCAAAGTCATTTTTAGAGGTCGGATAGGTTATTAACAGTGTTTGGCAAAGTCATTTCAATTGTTTGGCAAAGTCATTTTTAGAGGTCGGATAAGTGATTAACAGTGGTTTGCAAAGGCATTACAATTGTTTTCCAAAGTCATTACAATGGTTGGGCATAGTCATTTTTAGTGGTCGGATAAGTGATTAACAGTGGTTGGCAAAGTCATTACGATTGTTATTCAAAGTCATTACAATTGTTTTCCAAAGTCATTACAATTGTTGGGCAAAGTTATATTCAGAGGTCGGTTAATTTATTAAAAGTGGTTGGCAAAGTCATTACAATTTTTGGGCAAAGTCATTTTTAGAGGTCAGATAGGTTTTTAACAGTGTTTGGCAAAGTCATTACAATTGTTTGGCAAAGTCATTTTTAGAGGTCGGATAAGTGATTAACAGTGGTTGGCAAAGTCATTAAAATTGTTGGTCAAAGTTATTTTTAGAGGTCGGATAATTTATTAAAAGTGGTTGGCAAAGTCATTACAATTTTTGGGCAAAGTCATTTTTAGAGGTCGGATAGGTTATTAACAGTGTTTGGCAAAGTCATTACAATGGTTGGGCATAGTCATTTTTAGTGGTCGGATAAGTGATTAACAGTGGTTGGCAAAGTCATTACGATTGTTATTCAAAGTCATTACAATTGTTTTCCAAAGTCATTACAATTGTTGGGCAAAGTTATATTTAGAGGTCGGTTAATTTATTAAAAGTGGTTGGCAAAGTCATTTTTAGAGGTCAGATAGGTTTTTAACAGTGTTTGGCAAAGTCATTACAATTGTTTGGCAAAGTCATTTTTAGAGGTCGGATAAGTGATTATCAGTATTTGGCAAAGTCATTTAAATTGTTCGGCAAAGTTATTTTTAGAGGTCGAATAATTTAAAAAAAAGTGGTTGGCAAAGTCATTTAAATTGTTGGGCAAAGTTATTTTTAGAGGTCGGATAAGTGATAAACAGTGGTTGGCAAAGTCATTACAATTGTTGGGCCAAGTCATTTTTAGAGGTCGGATAAGTGATTAACAGTGGTTGGCAAAGTAATAACAATTGTAAAGCAAAGTCATTTTTAGAGGTCGGATAAGTGATTAACAGTGCTTGGAAAAGTCATTAAAATTGTTGGTCAAAGTTATTTTTAGAGGTCGGATAATTTATTAAAAGTGGTTGGCAAAGTCATTACAATTGTTGGGCAAAGTCCTTTTTAAGGTCGGTTAAGTGATTAACAGTGATTGGCAAAGTCATTACAATTGTTGGGCAAAGTAATTTTCACAGGTCGAATAAATAATTAACAGTGGTTGGCTAAGTCATTACAATTGGTGGGCAAAGTTATTTTTAGAGGTCGGATAAGTGATAAACAGTGGTTGGCAAAGTCATTACAATTGTTGGGCCAAGTCATTTTTAGAGATCGGATAAGTGATTAACAGTGGTTGGCAGGGCCATTATAATTGTAAAGCAAAGTCATTTTTAGAGGTCGGATAAGTGATTAACAGTGCTTGGCAAAGTCATTAAAATTGTTGGTCAAAGTTATTTTTAAAGTTCGGATAATTTATTAAAAGTGATTGGCAAAGTCATTACAATTGTTGGGCAAAGTCCTTTTTAAGGTCGGTTAAGTGATTAACAGTGATTGGCAAAGTCATTACAATTGTTGGGCAAAGTAATTTTCACAGGTCGAATAAATAATTAACAGTGGTTGGCAAAGTCATTACAATTGGTGGGCAAAGTCATTTTTAGAGGTCGAATAAATGATTAACAGTGGTTGGCAAAGTCATTAAAATTGTTGGGCGAAGTTATTTTTAGAGGTCGGTTAATTGATTAAAAGTGGTTGGCAAAGTCATTACAATTTTTGGGCAAAGTCATTTTTAGAGGTCGGATAATTGATTAACAGTGCTTGGCAAAGTCATTAAAATTGTTGGTCAAAGTTATTTTTAAAGTTCGGATAATTTATTAAAAGTGATTGGCAACGTCATTACAATTGTTGGGCAAAGTCCTTTTTAAGGTCGGTTAAGTGATTAACAGTGATTGGCAAAGTCATTACAATTGTTGGTCAAAGTTATTTTTAGAGGTCGGATAATTTATTAAAAGTGGTTTGCAAAGTCATTACAATTTTTGGGCAAAGTCATTTTTAGAGGTCGGATAGGTTATTAACAGTGTTTGGCAAAGTCATTTCAATTGTTTGGCAAAGTCATTTTTAGAGGTCGGAAAAGTGATTAACAGTGGTTTGCAAAGGCATTACAATTGTTTTCCAAAGTCATTACAATGGTTGGGCATAGTCATTTTTAGTGGTCGGATAAGTGATTAACAGTGGTTGGCAAAGTCATTACGATTGTTATTCAAAGTCATTACAATTGTTTTCCAAAGTCATTACAATTGTTGGGCAAAGTTATATTTAGAGGTCGGTTAATTTATTAAAAGTGGTTGGTAAAGTCATTACAATTTTTGGGCAAAGTCATTTTTAGAGGTCAGATAGGTTTTTAACAGTGTTTGGCAGAGTCATTACAATTGTTTGGCAAAGTCATTTTTAGAGGTCGGATAAGTGATTATCAGTATTTGGCAAAGTCATTTAAATTGTTCGGCAAAGTTATTTTTAGAGGTCGAATAATTTAAAAAAAAGTGGTTGGCAAAGTCTTTTAAATTGTTGGGCAAAGTTATTTTTAGAGGTCGGATAAGTGATAAACAGTGGTTGGCAAAGTCATTACAATTGTTGGGCCAAGTCATTTTTAGAGGTCGGATAAGTGATTAACAGTGGTTGGCAAAGTAATAACAATTGTAAAGCAAAGTCATTTTTAGAGGTCGGATAAGTGATTAACAGTGCTTGGCAAAGTCATTAAAATTGTTGGTCAAAGTTATTTTTAGAGGTCGGATAATTTATTAAAAGTGGTTGGCAAAGTCATTACAATTGTTGGGCAAAGTCCTTTTTAAGGTCGGTTAAGTGATTAACAGTGATTGGCAAAGTCATTACAATTGTTGGGCCAAGTCATTTTTAGAGATCGGATAAGTGATTAACAGTGGTTGGCAGGGCCATTATAATTGTAAAGCAAAGTCATTTTTAGAGGTCGGATAAGTGATTAACAGTGCTTGGAAAAGTCATTAAAATTGTTGGTCAAAGTTATTTTTAGAGGTCGGATAATTTATTAAAAGTGGTTGGCAAAGTCATTACAATTGTTGGGCAAAGTCCTTTTTAAGGTCGGTTAAGTGATTAACAGTGATTGGCAAAGTCATTACAATTGTTGGGCAAAGTAATTTTCACAGGTCGAATAAATAATTAACAGTGGTTGGCAAAGTCATTACAATTGGTGGGCAAAGTCATTTTTAGAGGTCGAATAAATGATTAACAGTGGTTGGCAAAGTCATTAAAATTGTTGGGCGAAGTTATTTTTAGAGGTCGGTTAATTGATTAAAAGTGGTTGGCAAAGTCATTACAATTTTTGGGCAAAGTCATTTTTAGAGGTCGGATAATTGATTAACAGTGCTTGGCAAAGTCATTAAAATTGTTGGGCCAAGTCATTTTTAGAGGTCGGATAAGTGATTAACAGTGGTTGGCAAAGTAATAACAATTGTAAAGCAAAGTCATTTTTAGAGGTCGGATAAGTGATTAACAGTGCTTGGCAAAGTCATTAAAATTGTTGGTCAAAGTTATTTTTAGAGGTCGGATAATTTATTAAAAGTGGTTGGCAAAGTCATTACAATTGTTGGGCAAAGTCCTTTTTAAGGTCGGTTAAGTGATTAACAGTGATTGGCAAAGTCATTACAATTGTTGGGCCAAGTCATTTTTAGAGATCGGATAAGTGATTAACAGTGGTTGGCAGGGCCATTATAATTGTAAAGCAAAGTCATTTTTAGAGGTCGGATAAGTGATTAACAGTGCTTGGAAAAGTCATTAAAATTGTTGGTCAAAGTTATTTTTAGAGGTCGGATAATTTATTAAAAGTGGTTGGCAAAGTCATTACAATTGTTGGGCAAAGTCCTTTTTAAGGTCGGTTAAGTGATTAACAGTGATTGGCAAAGTCATTACAATTGTTGGGCAAAGTAATTTTCACAGGTCGAATAAATAATTAACAGTGGTTGGCAAAGTCATTACAATTGGTGGGCAAAGTCATTTTTAGAGGTCGAATAAATGATTAACAGTGGTTGGCAAAGTCATTAAAATTGTTGGGCGAAGTTATTTTTAGAGGTCGGTTAATTGATTAAAAGTGGTTGGCAAAGTCATTACAATTTTTGGGCAAAGTCATTTTTAGAGGTCGGATAATTGATTAACAGTGCTTGGCAAAGTCATTAAAATTGTTGGTCAAAGTTATTTTTAAAGTTCGGATAATTTATTAAAAGTGATTGGCAACGTCATTACAATTGTTGGGCAAAGTCCTTTTTAAGGTCGGTTAAGTGATTAACAGTGATTGGCAAAGTCATTACAATTGTTGGTCAAAGTTATTTTTAGAGGTCGGATAATTTATTAAAAGTGGTTGGCAAAGTCATTACAATTTTTGGGCAAAGTCATTTTTAGAGGTCGGATAGGTTGTTAACAGTGTTTGGCAAAGTCATTTCAATTGTTTGGCAAAGTCATTTTTAGAGGTCGGATAAGTGATTAACAGTGGTTTGCAAAGGCATTACAATTGTTTTCCAAAGTCATTACAATGGTTGGGCATAGTCATTTTTAGTGGTCGGATAAGTGATTAACAGTGGTTGGCAAAGTCATTACGATTGTTATTCAAAGTCATTACAATTGTTTTCCAAAGTCATTACAATTGTTGGGCAAAGTTATATTTAGAGGTCGGTTAATTTATTAAAAGTGGTTGGTAAAGTCATTAAAATTGTTGGTCAAAGTTATTTTTAGAGGTCGGATAATTTATTAAAAGTGGTTGGCAAAGTCATTACAATTGTTGGGCAAAGTCCTTTTTAAGGTCGGTTAAGTGATTAACAGTGATTGGCAAAGTCATTACAATTGTTGGGCAAAGTAATTTTCACAGGTCGAATAAATAATTAACAGTGGTTGGCTAAGTCATTACAATTGGTGGGCAAAGTTATTTTTAGAGGTCGGATAAGTGATAAACAGTGGTTGGCAAAGTCATTACAATTGTTGGGCCAAGTCATTTTTAGAGATCGGATAAGTGATTAACAGTGGTTGGCAAGGTCATTTTAATTGTAAAGCAAAGTCATTTTTAGAGGTCGGATAAGTGATTAACAGTGCTTGGCAAAGTCATTAAAATTGTTGGTCAAAGTTATTTTTAAAGTTCGGATAATTTATTAAAAGTGATTGGCAAAGTCATTACAATTGTTAGGCAAAGTCCTTTTTTAGGTCGGTTAAGTGATTAACAGTGATTGGCAAAGTCATTACAATTGTTGGGCAAAGTAATTTTCACAGGTCGAATAAATAATTAACAGTGGTTGGCAAAGTCATTACAATTGGTGGGCAAAGTCATTTTTAGAGGTCGAATAAATGATTAACAGTGGTTGGCAAAGTCATTAAAATTGTTGGGCGAAGTTATTTTTAGAGGTCGGTTAATTGATTAAAAGTGGTTGGCAAAGTCATTACAATTTTTGGGCAAAGTCATTTTTAGAGGTCGGATAATTTATTAACAGTGCTTGGCAAAGTCATTAAAATTGTTGGTCAAAGTTATTCTTAAAGTTCGGATAATTTATTAAAAGTGATTGGCAAAGTCATTACAATTGTTGGGCAAAGTCCTTTTTAAGGTCGGTTAAGTGATTAACAGTGATTGGCAAAGTCATTACAATTGTTGGGCAAAGTAATTTTCACAGGTCGAATAAATAATTAACAGTGGTTGGCAAAGTCATTACAATTGGTGGGCAAAGTCATTTTTAGAGGTCGAATAAATGATTAACAGTGGTTGGCAAAGTCATTAAAATTGTTGGGCAAAGTTATTTTTAGAGGTCGGTTAATTGATTAAAAGTGGTTGGCAAAGTCATTACAATTTTTGGGCAAAGTCATCTTTAGAGGTCGGATAGGTTATTAACAGTGGTTGGCAAAGTCATTACAATTTTTGGGCAAAGTCATTTTTAGAGGTCGGATAAGTGATTAACAGTGGTTGGCAAAGTAATAACAATTGTTGGGAAAAGTCATTTTTAGAGATCGGATAAGTGATTAACAGTTGTTGGCAAAGTCATTACAATTGTTAGGCAAAGTCATTTTTAGAGGTCGGATAAGTGATTAACAGTGGTTTGCAAAGGCATTACAATTGTTTGTCAAGGTCATTACAATTGTTGGGCAAAGTCATTTTTAGTGGTCGGATAAGTGATTAACAGTGGTTGGCAAAGTCATTACAATTGTTGGGCAAAGTCATTTTTAGAGGTCGGATGTGTGATTAACAGTGGTTGGCAAAGTCATTACAATTGTTGGACAAAGTTATTTTTAGAGAACGAATAATTTATTAAAAGTGGTTGGCAAAGTCATTACAATTGTTGGGCAAAGTCATTTTTAAGGTCGGATAAGTGATTAACAGTGGTTGGAAAAGTCATTACAATTGTTGGGCAAAGTAATTTTCACAGGTCGGATAAATGATTAACAGTGGTTGGCAATTTCACTACAACTGTTGTGCAAAGTCATTTTAAGAGGTCGGATAAGTGATTAACAGTGGTTTGCAAAGGCTTAACAATTGTTGGGCCAAGTCTTTTTTAGAGGTCGAATAAGTGATTAACAGTGGTTGGCAAAGTAATAACAATTGTTTGGCAAAGCCATTTTTAGAGATCGGATAAGTGATTAACAGTGGTTGGCAAAGTCATTATAATTGTAAAGCAAAGTCATTTTTAGAGGTCGGATAAGTGATTAACAGTGCTTGGCAAAGTCATTAAAATTGTTGGACAAAGTTATTTTTAGAGAACGAATAATTTATTAAAAGTGGTTGGCAAAGTCATTACAATTGTTGGGCAAAGTCATTTTTAAGGTCGGATAAGTGATTAACAGTGGTTGGCAAAGTCATTACAATTGTTGGGCAAAGTAATTTTCACAGGTCGGATAAATGATTAACAGTGGTTGGCAATTTCAATACAACTGTTGTGCAAAGTCATTTTAATAGGTCGGATAAGTGATTAACAGTGGTTTGCAAAGGCTTTACAATTGTTGGGCCAAGTCTTTTTTAGAGGTCGAATAAGTGATTAACAGTGGTTGGCAAAGTAATAACAATTGTTTGGCAAAGTCATTTTTAGAGATCGGATAAGTGATTAACAGTGGTTGGCAAAGTCATTATAATTGTAAAGCAAAGTCATTTTTAGAGGTCGGATAAGTGATTAACAGTGCTTGGCAAAGTCATTAAAATTGTTGGTCAAAGTTATTTTTAGAGGTCGGATAATTTATTAAAAGTGGTTGGCAAAGTCATTACAATTGTTGGGCAATGTCCTTTTTAAGGTCGGTTAAGTGATTAACAGTGATTGGCAAAGTCATTACAATTGTTGGGCAAAGTAATTTTCACAGGTCGAATAAATAATTAACAGTGGTTGGCAAAGTCATTACAATTGGTGGGCAAAGTCATTTTTAGAGGTCGAATAAATGATTAACAGTGGTTGGCAAAGTCATTAAAATTGTTGGGTAAAGTTATTTTTAGAGGTCGGTTAATTGATTAAAAGTGGTTGGCAAAGTCATTACAATTTTTGGGCAAAGTCATTTTTAGAGGTCGGATAGGTTATTAACAGTGGTTGGCAAAGTCATTACAATTTTTGGGCAAAGTCATTTTTAGAGGTCGGATAAGTGATTAACAGTGGTTGGCAAAGTAATAACAATTGTTAGGCAAAGTCATTTTTAGAGGTCGGATAAGTGATTAACAGTGGTTGGCAAAGTAATAACAATTGTTAGGCAAAGTCATTTTTAGAGATCGGATAAGTGATTAACAGTGGTTGGCAAAGTCATTACAATTGTTAGGCAAAGTCATTTTTAGAGGTCGGATAAGTGATTAACAGTGGTTTGCAAAGGCATTACAATTGTTGGGCAAAGTCATTTTTAGAGAACGAATAATTTATTAAAAGTGGTTGGCAAAGTCATTACAATTGTTGGGCAAAGTCATTTTTAAGGTCGGATAAGTGATTAACAGTGGTTGGCAATTTCACTACAACTGTTGTGCAAAGTCATTTTAATAGGTCGGATAAGTGATTAACAGTGGTTTGCAAAGGCTTTACAATTGTTTTCCAAAGTCATTACAATTGTTGGGCATAGTCTTTTTTAGTGGTCGGATAAGTGATTAACAGTGGTTGGCAAAGTCATTTCAATTGTTGGGCAAAGTTATTTTCACAGGTCGAATAAATAATTAACAGTGGTTGGCAAAGTCATTACAAATGTAAGGCAAAGTCATTTTTAGAGGTCGGAAAAGTGATTAACAGTGGTTGGCAAAGTCATTAAAATTGTTGGTCAAAGTTATTTTTAGAGGTCGGATTATTTATTAAAAGTGGTTGGCAAAGTCATTACAATTGTTGGGCAAAGTCATTTTTAGAGGTCGGATAAGTGATTAACAATTGTTGGCAAAGTCATTAAAATTGTTGGGCAAAGTTAATTTTAGAGGTCGGTTAATTGATTAAAAGTGGTTGGCAAAGTCATTACAATTTTTGGGCAAAGTCATTTTTAGAGGTCGGATAGTTTATTAACAGTGTTTGGCAAAGTCATTACAATTGTTTGGCAAAGTCATTTTTAGAGGTCGGATAAGTGATTAACAGAGGATTGCAAAGGCATTACAATTGTTTTCCAAAGTCATTACAATAGTTGGGCATAGTCATTTTTAGTGGTCGGATAAGTGATTAACAGTGGTTGGCAAAGTCATTACAATTGTTATTCAAAGTCATTACAATTGTTTTCCAAAAACATTACAATTGTTGGGCAAAGTTATTTTTAGAGGTCGGTTAATTTTTTAAAAGTGATTGGCAAAGTCATTACAATTTTTGGGCAAAGTCATTTTTAGAGGTCAGATAGGTTTTTAACAGTGTTTGGCAAAGTCATTACAATTGTTTGGCAAAATTATTTTTAGAGGTCGAATAATTTAAAAAAAAGTGGTTGGCAAAGTCATTTAAATTGTTGGGCAAAGTTATTTTTAGAGGTCGGATAAGTGATAAACAGTGGTTGGCAAAGTCATTACAATTGTTGGGCCAAGTCTTTTTTGGAGGTCGGATAAGTGATTAACAGTGGTTGGCAAAGTAATAACAATTGTTTGGCAAAGTGATTTTTAGAGGTCGGATAAGTGATTAACAGTGGTTGGCAAAGTCATTTAAATTGTTCGGCAAAATTATTTTTAGAGGTCGAATAATTTAAAAAAAAGTGGTTGGCAAAGTCATTTAAATTGTTGGGCAAAGTTATTTTTAGAGGTCGGAGAAGTGATAAACAGTGGTTGGCAAAGTCATTACAATTGTTGGGCCAAGTCTTTTTTAGAGGTCGGATAAGTGATTAACAGTGGTTGGCAAAGTAATAACAATTGTTTGGCAAAGTCATTTTTAGAGATCGGATAAGTGATTAACAGTGGTTGGCAAAGTCATTATAATTGTAAAGCAAAGTCATTTTTAGAGGTCGGATAAGTGATTAACAGTGCTTGGCAAAGTCATTATAATTGTTGGTAAAAGTTATTATTAGAGGTCGGATAATTTATTAAAGGTGGTTGGCAAAGTCATTACAATTGTTGGGCAAAGTCCTTTTTAAGGTCGGTTAAGTGATTAACAGTGATTGGCAAAGTCATTACAATTGTTGGGCAAAGTAATTTTCACAGGTCGAATAAATAATTTAATAGTGGTTGGCAAAGTCATTACAATTGTTATTCAAAGTCATTACAATTGTTTTCCAAAAACATTACAATTGTTGGGCAAAGTTATTTTTAGAGGTCGGTTAATTTTTTAAAAGTGATTGGCAAAGTCATTACAATTTTTGGGCAAAGTCATTTTTAGAGGTCAGATTGGTTTTTAACAGTGTTTGGCAAAGTCATTACAATTGTTTTGCAAAGTCATTTTTAGAGGTCGGATAAGTGATTAACAGAGGTTGGCAAAGTCATTTAAATTGTTCGGCAAAATTATTTTTAGAGGTCGAATAATTTAAAAAAAAGTGGTTGGCAAAGTCATTTAAATTGTTGGGCAAAGTTATTTTTAGAGGTCGGATAAGTGATAAACAGTGGTTGGCAAAGTCATTACAATTGTTGGGCCAAGTCTTTTTTGGAGGTCGGATAAGTGATTAACAGTGGTTGGCAAAGTAATAACAATTGTTTGGCAAAGTGATTTTTAGAGGTCGGATAAGTGATTAACAGTGGTTGGCAAAGTCATTTAAATTGTTCGGCAAAATTATTTTTAGAGGTCGAATAATTTAAAAAAAAGTGGTTGGCAAAGTCATTTAAATTGTTGGGCAAAGTTATTTTTAGAGGTCGGATAAGTGATAAACAGTGGTTGGCAAAGTCATTACAATTGTTGGGCCAAGTCTTTTTTAGAGGTCGGATAAGTGATTAACAGTGGTTGGCAAAGTCATTACAATTGTTGGGCAAAGTAATTTTCACAGGTCGAATAAATAATTTAATAGTGGTTGGCAAAGTCATTACAATTGGTGGGCAAAGTCATTTTTAGAGGTCGAATAAATGATTAACAGTGGTTGGCAAAGTCATTAAAATTGTTGGGCAAAGTCATTTTTAGAGGTCGGATAGGTTATTAACAATGGTTGGCAAAGTCATTACAATTTTTGGGCAAAGTCATTTTTAGAGGTCGGATAAGTGATTAACAGTGGTTGGCAAAGTAATAACAATTGTTGGGCAAAGTCATTTTTAGAGGTCGGATAAGTGATTAACAGTGGTTTGCAAAGGCAGTACAATTGTTTGCCACGGTCATTACAATTGTTGGGCAAAGTAATTTTCACAGGTCGGATAAATGATTAACAGTGGTTGGCAATTTCACTACAACTGTTGTGCAAAGTCATTTTAAGAGGTCGGATAAGTGATTAACAGTGGTTGGCAAAGTCATTACAATTGTTTTCCAAAGTCATTACAATGGTTGGGCATAGTCATTTTTAGTGGTCGGATAAGTGATTAACAGTGGTTGGCAAAGTCATTACAATTGTTATTCAAAGTCATTACAATTGTTTTCCAAAGTCATTACAATTGTTGGGCAAAGTTATTTTTAGAGGTCGGTTAATTTATTAAAAGTGGTTGGCAAAGTCATTTCAATTTTTGGGCAAAGTCATTTTTAGAGGTCAGATAGGTTTTTAACAGTGTTTGGCAAAGTCATTACAATTGTTTGGCAAAGTCATTTTTAGAGGTCGGATAAGTGAATAACAGTGGTTGGCAAAGTCATTTAAATTGTTCGGCAAAGTTATTTTTAGAGGTCGAATAATTTAAAAAAAAGTGGTTGGCAAAGTCATTTAAATTGTTGGGCAAAGTTATTTTTAGAGGTCGGGTAAGTGATAAACTGTGGTTGGCAAAATCATTACAATTGTTGGGCCAAGTCTTTTTTAGAGGTCGGATAAGTGATTAACAGTGGTTGGCAAAGTAATAGCAATTGTTTGGCAAAGTCATTTTTAGAGATCGGATAAGTGATTAACAGTGGTTGGCAAAGTCATTATAATTGTAAAGCAAAGTCATTTTTAGAGGTCGGATTAGTGATTAACAGTGGTTGGCAAAGGCATTACAATTGTTGGGCAAAGTCATTTTTAGAGGTCGGATAAGTGATTTACAGTGGTTGGCAAAGTTATTGCAATTGTTAGGCAAATTCATTTTAAGAGGTCGGATAAGTGATTAACAGTGGTTGGCAAAGTAATTACAATTGTTAGGCAAAGTCATTTTAAGAGGTCGGATAAATGATTAACAGTGGTTGGCAAAGTCATTACAATTGTTGTGCAAAGTCATTTTTAGTGGTCGGTTAAGTGATTAACAGTGGTTGGCCAAGTCATTACAATTGTTGTGCAAAGTCATTTTTAGTGGTCGGATAAGTGATTAACAGTGGTTGGCCAAGTCATTACAATTATTGGGCAAAGTCATTTTTAGAGGTCAGATAAGTGATTAACAGTGGTTGGCAAAGTTATTGCAATTGTTAGGCAAAGTCATTTTAAGAGGTCGGATAAGTGATTAACAGTGGTTGGCAAAGTAATTACAATTGTTAGGCAAAGTCATTTTAAGAGGTCGGATAAGTGATTAACAGTGGTTGGCAAAGTAATTACAATTGTTAGGCAAAGTCATTTTAAGAGGTCGGATTAGTGATTAACAGTGGTTGGCAAAGGCATTACAATTGTTGGGCAAAGTCATTTTTAGAGGTCGGATAAGTGATTTAGAGTGGTTGGCAAAGTTATTGCAATTGTTAGGCAAAGTCATTTTAAGAGGTCGGATAAATGATTAACAGTGGTTGGCAAAGTCATTACAATTGTTGGGCAAAGTAATTTTCACAGGTCGAATAAATGATTAACAGTGGTTGGCAAAGTCATTACAATTGTTGTGCAAAGTCATTTTTAGTGGTCGGATAAGTGATTAACAGTGGTTGGCAAAGTCATTACAATTGTTGTGCAAAGTCATTTTTAGTGGTCGGATAAGTGATTAACAGTGGTTGGCCAAGTCATTACAATTGTTGTGCAAAGTCATTTTTAGTGGTCGGATAAGTGATTAACAGTGGTTGGCCAAGTCATTACAATTGTTGGGCAAAGTCATTTTTAGAGGTCGGATAAGTGATTAACAGTGGTTGGCAAAGTCATTTTAATTGTTGGGCAAAGTTATTTTTAGAGGTCGGATAAGTGATTAACAGTGGTTGGCAAAGTCATTACAATTGTTGGGCCAAGTCATTTTTAGAGGTCGGATAAGTGATTAACAGTGGTTGGCAAAGTAATAACAATTGTTTGGCCAAGTCATTTTTAGAGATCGGATAAGTGATTAACAGTGGTTGGCAAAGGCATTACAATTGTTGGGCAAAGTCATTTTTAGAGGTCGGATAAGTGATTTACAGTGGTTGGCAAAGTTATTGCAATTGTTAGGCAAAGTCATTTTAAGAGGTCGGATAAGTGATTAACAGTGGTTGGCAAAGTAATTACAATTGTTAGGCAAAGTCATTTTAAGAGGTCGGATAAATGATTAACAGTGGTTGGCAAAGTCATTACAATTGTTGGGCAAAGTAATTTTCACAGGTCGAATAAATGATTAACACTGGTTGGCAAAGTCATTACAATTGTTGTGCAAAGTCATTTTTAGTGGTCGGATAAGTGATTAACAGTGGTTGGCAAAGTCATTACAATTGTTGTGCAAAGTCATTTTTAGTGGTCGGATAAGTGATTAACAGTGGTTGGCCAAGTCATTACAATTGTTGTGCAAAGTCATTTTTAGTGGTCGGATAAGTGATTAACAGTGGTTGGCCAAGTCATTACAATTGTTGGGCAAAGTCATTTTTAGAGGTCGGATAAGTGATTAACAGTGGTTGGCAAAGTCATTTTAATTGTTGGGCAAAGTTATTTTTAGAGGTCGGATAAGTGATTAACAGTGGTTGGCAAAGTCATTACAATTGTTGGGCCAAGTCATTTTTAGAGGTCGGATAAGTGATTAACAGTGGTTGGCAAAGTAATAACAATTGTTTGGCCAAGTCATTTTTAGAGATCGGATAAGTGATTAACAGTGGTTGGCAAAGTCATTATAATTGTTAGGCAAAGTCATTTTTAGAGATCGGATTAGTGATTAACAGTGGTTGGCAAAGGCATTACAATTGTTTGCTAAAGTCATTTCAATTGTTGGGCAAAGTCATTTTAAGGTCGGATAAGTGATTTACAGTGGTTGGCAAAGTTATTTCAATTGTTAGGCAAAGTCATTACAATTGTTGTGCAAAGTCATTTTTAGTGGTCGGATAAGTGATTAACAGTGGTTGGCCAAGTCATTACAATTGTTGTGCAAAGTCATTTTTAGTGGTCGGATAAGTGATTAACAGTGGTTGGCCAAGTCATTACAATTGTTGGGCAAAGTCATTTTTAGAGGTCGGATAAGTGATTAACAGTGGTTGGCAAAGTCATTTTAATTGTTGGGCAAAGTTATTTTTAGAGGTCGGATAAGTGATTAACAGTGGTTGGCAAAGTCATTACAATTGTTAGGCCAAGTCATTTTTAGAGGTCTGATAAGTGATTAACAGTGGTTGGCAAAGTAATAACAATTGTTTGGCCAAGTCATTTTTAGAGATCGGATAAGTGATTAACAGTGGTTGGCAAAGGCATTACAATTGTTCGGCAAAGTCATTTTTAGAGGTCGGATAAGTGATTTACAGTGGTTGGCAAAGTTATTGCAATTGTTAGGCAAAGTCATTTTAAAAGGTCGGATAAGTGATTAACAGTGGTTGGCAAAGTAATTACAATTGTTAGGCAAAGTCATTTTAAGAGGTCGGATAAATGATTAACAGTGGTTGGCAAAGTCATTACAATTGTTGGGCAAAGTAATTTTCACAGGTCGAATAAATGATTAACACTGGTTGGCAAAGTCATTACAATTGTTGTGCAAAGTCATTTTTAGTGGTCGGATAAGTGATTAACAGTGGTTGGCAAAGTCATTACAATTGTTGTGCAAAGTCATTTTTAGTGGTCGGATAAGTGATTAACAGTGGTTGGCCAAGTCATTACAATTGTTGTGCAAAGTCATTTTTAGTGGTCGGATAAGTGATTAACAGTGGTTGGCCAAGTCATTACAATTGTTGGGCAAAGTCATTTTTAGAGGTCGGATAAGTGATTAACAGTGGTTGGCAAAGTCATTTTAATTGTTGGGCAAAGTTATTTTTAGAGGTCGGATAAGTGATTAACAGTGGTTGGCAAAGTCATTACAATTGTTGGGCCAAGTCATTTTTAGAGGTCGGATAAGTGATTAACAGTGGTTGGCAAAGTAATAACAATTGTTTGGCCAAGTCATTTTTAGAGATCGGATAAGTGATTAACAGTGGTTGGCAAAGTCATTATAATTGTTAGGCAAAGTCATTTTTAGAGATCGGATTAGTGATTAACAGTGGTTGGCAAAGGCATTACAATTGTTTGCTAAAGTCATTTCAATTGTTGGGCAAAGTCATTTTTAAGGTCGGATAAGTGATTTACAGTGGTTGGCAAAGTTATTTCAATTGTTAGGCAAAGTCATTACAATTGTTGTGCAAAGTCATTTTTAGTGGTCGGATAAGTGATTAACAGTGGTTGGCCAAGTCATTACAATTGTTGTGCAAAGTCATTTTTAGTGGTCGGATAAGTGATTAACAGTGGTTGGCCAAGTCATTACAATTGTTGGGCAAAGTCATTTTTAGAGGTCGGATAAGTGATTAACAGTGGTTGGCAAAGTCATTTTAATTGTTGGGCAAAGTTATTTTTAGAGGTCGGATAAGTGATTAACAGTGGTTGGCAAAGTCATTACAATTGTTGGGCCAAGTCATTTTTAGAGGTCGGATAAGTGATTAACAGTGGTTGGCAAAGTAATAACAATTGTTTGGCCAAGTCATTTTTAGAGATCGGATAAGTGATTAACAGTGGTTGGCAAAGGCATTACAATTGTTCGGCAAAGTCATTTTTAGAGGTCGGATAAGTGATTTACAGTGGTTGGCAAAGTTATTGCAATTGTTAGGCAAAGTCATTTTAAGAGGTCGGATAAGTGATTAACAGTGGTTGGCAAAGTAATTACAATTGTTAGGCAAAGTCATTTTAAGAGGTCGGATAAATGATTAACAGTGGTTGGCAAAGTCATTACAATTGTTGGGCAAAGTAATTTTCACAGGTCGAATAAATGATTAACACTGGTTGGCAAAGTCATTACAATTGTTGTGCAAAGTCATTTTTAGTGGTCGGATAAGTGATTAACAGTGGTTGGCAAAGTCATTACAATTGTTGTGCAAAGTCATTTTTAGTGGTCGGATAAGTGATTAACAGTGGTTGGCCAAGTCATTACAATTATTGTGCAAAGTCATTTTTAGTGGTCGGATAAGTGATTAACAGTGGTTGGCCAAGTCATTACAATTGTTGGGCAAAGTCATTTTTAGAGGTCGGATAAGTGATTAACAGTGGTTGGCAAAGTCATTTTAATTGTTGGGCAAAGTTATTTTTAGAGGTCGGATAAGTGATTAACAGTGGTTGGCAAAGTCATTACAATTGTTGGGCCAAGTCATTTTTAGAGGTCGGATAAGTGATTAACAGTGGTTGGCAAAGTAATAACAATTGTTTGGCCAAGTCATTTTTAGAGATCGGATAAGTGATTAACAGTGGTTGGCAAAGTCATTATAATTGTTAGGCAAAGTCATTTTTAGAGATCGGATTAGTGATTAACAGTGGTTGGCAAAGGCATTACAATTGTTTGCTAAAGTCATTTCAATTGTTGGGCAAAGTCATTTTTAAGGTCGGATAAGTGATTTACAGTGGTTGGCAAAGTTATTTCAATTGTTAGGCAAAGTCATTTTAAGAGGTCGGATAAGTGATTAACAGTGGTTGGCAAAGTAATTACAATTGTTAGGCAAAGTCATTTTAAGAGGTCGGATAAGTGATTAATAGTGGTTGGCAAAGTCATTTAAATTGTTGGGCAAAGTTATTTTTAGAGGTCGGATAATTTAAAAAAAAGTGGTTGGCAAAGTCATTTAAATTGTTGGGCAAAGTTATTTTAAGAGGTCGGATAAGTGATTAACAGTGGTTGGCAAAGTCATTACAATTGTTGGGCCAAGTCATTTTTAGAGGTCGGATAAGTGATTAACAGTGGTTGGCAAAGTAATAACAATTGTTTGGCAAAGTCATTTTTAGAGAACGGATAAGTGATTAACAGTGGTTGGCAAAGTCATTATAATTGTTAGGCAAAGTCATTTTTAGAGGTCGGATTAGTGATTAACAGTGGTTGGCAAAGTCATTACAATTGTTGGGCAAGGTCATTTTTAGAGGTCGGATAAGTGATTAACAGTGGTTGGCAAAGTTATTTCAATTGTTAGGCAAAGTCATTTTAAGAGGTCGGATAAGTGATTAACAGTGGTTGGCAAAGTAATTACAATTGTTAGGCAAAGTCATTTTAAGAGGTCGGATAAGTGATTAATAGTGGTTGGCAAAGTCATTTAAATTGTTGGGCAAAGCTATTTTTAGAGGTCGGATAATTTAAAAAAAAGTGGTTGGCAAAGTCATTTAAATTGTTGGGCAAAGTTATTTTTAGAGGTCGGATAAGTGATTAACAGTGGTTGGCAAAGTCATTACAATTGTTGGGCCAAGTCATTTTTAGAGGTCGGATAAGTGATTAACAGTGGTTGGCAAAGTAATAACAATTGTTTGGCAAAGTCATTTTTAGAGGTCGGATAAGTGATTAACAGTGGTTGGCAAAGTAATAACAATTGTTTTGCAAAGTCATTTTTAGAGATCGGATAAGTGATTAACAGTGGTTGGCAAAGTCATTACAATTGTTGGGCCAAGTCATTTTTAGAGGTCGGATAAGTGATTAACAGTGGTTGGCAAAGTAATAACAATTGTTTGGCAAAGTCATTTTTAGAGGTCGGATAAGTGATTAACAGTGGTTGGCAAAGTAATAACAATTGTTTTGCAAAGTCATTTTTAGAGATCGGATAAGTGATTAACAGTGGTTGGCAAAGTCATTACAATTGTTGGGCCAAGTCATTTTTAGAGGTCGGATAAGTGATTAACAGTGGTTGGCAAAGTAATAACAATTGTTTGGCAAAGTCATTTTTAGAGAACGGATAAGTGATTAACAGTGGTTGGCAAAGTCATTATAATTGTTAGGCAAAGTCATTTTAAGAGGTCGGATAAGTGATTAATAGTGGTTGGCAAAGTCATTTAAATAGTTGGGCAAATTTTTTTTTAGAGGTCGGATAATTTAAAAAAAAGTGGTTAGCAAAGTCATTTAAATTGTTGGGCAAAGTTATTTTTAGAGGTCGGATAAGTGATTAACAGTGGTTGGCAAAGTCATTACAATTGTTGGGCCAAGTAATTTTTAGAGGTCGGATAAGTGATTAACAGTGGTTGGCAAAGTAATAACAATTGTTTTGCAAAGTCATTTTTAGAGATCGGATAAGTGTTAAACAGTGGTTGGCAAAGTCATTATAATTGTTAGGCAAAGTCATTTTAAGAGGTCAGATAAGTGATTAACAGTGGTTGGCAAAGTCATTACAATTGTTGGGCCAAGTCTTTTTTAGAGGTCGGATAAGTGATTAACAGTGGTTGGCAAAGTAATAACAATTGTTTGGCAAAGTCATTTTTAGAGATCGGATAAGTGATTAACAGTGGTTGGCAAAGTCATTTTTATTGTAAAGCAAAGTCATTTTTAGAGGTCGGATTAGTGATTAACAGTGGTTGGCAAAGGCATTACAATTGTTTGCTAAAGTCATTTCAATTGTTGGGCAAAGTCATTTTTAAGGTCGGATAAGTGATTAACTGTGGTTGGCAAAGTCATTACATTTGTTGGGCAAGGTCATTTTTAGAGGTCGGATAAGTGATTAACAGTGGTTGGCAAAGTCACTACAATTGTTGGGCAAAGTCATTTTAAGAGGTCGGATAAGTGATTTACAGTGGTTGGCAAAGTTATTACAATTGTTAGGCAAAGTCATTTTAAGAGGTCGGATAATTGATTAACAGTGGTTGGCAAAGTGATTACAATTGTTAGGCAAAGTCATTTTAAGAGGTCGGATAAGTGATTAACAGTGGTTGGCAAAGTCATTACAATTGTTGGGCAAAGTAATTTTCACAGGTCGAATAAATGATTAACAGTGGTTGGCAAAGTCATTACAATTGTTGGGCAAAGTCATTTTTTGAGGTCGGATAAGTGATTAACAGTGGTTGGCAAAGTCATTACATTTGTTTTCCAAAGAATTTACAATTGTTTTCCAAAGTCATTACAATTGTTAGGCAAAGTCACTTTTAGAGGTCGGATAAGTGATTAACATCGGTTGGCAAAGGCATTACAATTGTTTGCCAAAGTCATTTCTAGAGGTCGGATAAGTGATTAACAGTGGTTTGCAAAGGCATTACAATTGTTTGCCAGAGTCATTTTTACAGGTCGGATAAGTGATTAACAGTGGTTGGCAAAGTCATTTCAATTGTTGGGCAAATTCATTTTTAGATGTCGGTAAAGTGATTAACAGTGGTTGGCAAAGTTAAAACAAATGTAAGGCAAAGTCATTTTTAGAGGTCGGATAAGTGATTAACAGTGGTTGGCAAAGTCATAACAATTGTTAGGCAAAGTCATTTTTAGAGGTCGGATAAGTGATTAACAGTGGTTGGCAAAAGAATTAGAATTGTTTGCCAAAGTCATTTTAAGAGGTCGGATAAGTGATTAACAGTGGTTGGCAAAGTCATTACAATTGTTGGGCAAAGTCATTTTAAGAGGTCGGATAAGTGATTAACAGTGGTTGGCAAAGTTATTGCAATTGTTAGGCAAAGTCATTTTAAGAGGTCGGATAAGTGATTAACAGTGGTTGGCAAAGTCATTACAATTGTTGGGCAAAGTAATTTTCACAGGTCGAATAAATGATTAACAGTTGTTGGCAAAGTCATTACAATTGTTTTCCAAAGAATTTACAATTGTTTTCCAAAGTCATTACAATTGTTAGGCAAAGTCACTTTTAGAGGTCGGATAAGTGATTAACATCGGTTGGCAAAGGCATTACAATTGTTTGCCAAAGTCATTTCTAGAGGTCGGATAAGTGATTAACAGTGGTTTGCAAAGGCATTACAATTGTTTGCCAAAATCATTTTTACAGGTCAGATAAGTGATTAACAGTGGTTGGCAAAGTCATTTCAATTGTTGGGCAAATTCATTTTTAGATGTCGGTAAAGTGATTAACAGTGGTTGGCAAAGTTATAACAAATGTTAGGCAAAGTCATTTTTAGAGGTCGGATAAGTGATTAACAGTGGTTGGCAAAGTCATTACAATTGTTGGGCAAAGTCATTTTTAGAGGTCGGATAAGTGATTTACAGTGGTTGGCAAAGTAATAACAATTGTTTGGCAAAGTCATTTTTAGAGGTCGGATAAGTGATTAACAGTGGTTGGCAAAGTAATAACAATTGTTTTGCAAAGTCATTTTTAGAGATCGGATAAGTGATTAACAGTGGTTGGCAAAGTCATTACAATTGTTGGGCCAAGTCATTTTTAGAGGTCGGATAAGTGATTAACAGTGGTTGGCAAAGTAATAACAATTGTTTGGCAAAGTCATTTTTAGAGGTCGGATAAGTGATTAACAGTGGTTGGCAAAGTAATAACAATTGTTTTGCAAAGTCATTTTTAGAGATCGGATAAGTGATTAACAGTGGTTGGCAAAGTCATTACAATTGTTGGGCCAAGTCATTTTTAGAGGTCGGATAAGTGATTAACAGTGGTTGGCAAAGTAATAACAATTGTTTGGCAAAGTCATTTTTAGAGGTCGGATAAGTGATTAACAGTGGTTGGCAAAGAAATATCAATTGTTTTGCAAAGTCATTTTTAGAGATCGGATAAGTGATTAACAGTGGTTGGCAAAGTCATTACAATTGTTGGGCCAAGTCATTTTTAGAGGTCGGATAAGTGATTAACAGTGGTTGGCAAAGTAATAACAATTGTTTGGCAAAGTCATTTTTAGAGAACGGATAAGTGATTAACAGTGGTTGGCAAAGTCATTATAATTGTTAGGCAAAGTCATTTTAAGAGGTCGGATAAGTGATTAATAGTGGTTGGCAAAGTCATTTAAATAGTTGGGCAAATTTTTTTTTAGAGGTCGGATAATTTAAAAAAAAGTGGTTAGCAAAGTCATTTAAATTGTTGGGCAAAGTTATTTTTAGAGGTCGGATAAGTGATTAACAGTGGTTGGCAAAGTCATTACAATTGTTGGGCCAAGTAATTTTTAGAGGTCGGATAAGTGATTAACAGTGGTTGGCAAAGTAATAACAATTGTTTTGCAAAGTCATTTTTAGAGATCGGATAAGTGTTAAACAGTGGTTGGCAAAGTCATTATAATTGTTAGGCAAAGTCATTTTAAGAGGTCAGATAAGTGATTAACAGTGGTTGGCAAAGTCATTACAATTGTTGGGCCAAGTCTTTTTTAGAGGTCGGATAAGTGATTAACAGTGGTTGGCAAAGTAATAACAATTGTTTGGCAAAGTCATTTTTAGAGATCGGATAAGTGATTAACAGTGGTTGGCAAAGTCATTTTTATTGTAAAGCAAAGTCATTTTTAGAGGTCGGATTAGTGATTAACAGTGGTTGGCAAAGGCATTACAATTGTTTGCTAAAGTCATTTCAATTGTTGGGCAAAGTCATTTTTAAGGTCGGATAAGTGATTAACTGTGGTTGGCAAAGTCATTACATTTGTTGGGCAAGGTCATTTTTAGAGGTCGGATAAGTGATTAACAGTGGTTGGCAAAGTCACTACAATTGTTGGGCAAAGTCATTTTAAGAGGTCGGATAAGTGATTTACAGTGGTTGGCAAAGTTATTACAATTGTTAGGCAAAGTCATTTTAAGAGGTCGAATAATTGATTAACAGTGGTTGGCAAAGTGATTACAATTGTTAGGCAAAGTCATTTTAAGAGGTCGGATAAGTGATTAACAGTGGTTGGCAAAGTCATTACAATTGTTGGGCAAAGTAATTTTCACAGGTCGAATAAATGATTAACAGTGGTTGGCAAAGTCATTACAATTGTTGGGCAAAGTCATTTTTTGAGGTCGGATAAGTGATTAACAGTGGTTGGCAAAGTCATTACATTTGTTTTCCAAAGAATTTACAATTGTTTTCCAAAGTCATTACAATTGTTAGGCAAAGTCACTTTTAGAGGTCGGATAAGTGATTAACATTGGTTGGCAAAGGCATTACAATTGTTTGCCAAAGTCATTTCTAGAGGTCGGATAAGTGATTAACAGTGGTTTGCAAAGGCATTACAATTGTTTGCCAGAGTCATTTTTACAGGTCGGATAAGTGATTAACAGTGGTTGGCAAAGTCATTTCAATTGTTGGGCAAATTCATTTTTAGATGTCGGTAAAGTGATTAACAGTGGTTGGCAAAGTTAAAACAAATGTAAGGCAAAGTCATTTTTAGAGGTCGGATAAGTGATTAACAGTGGTTGGCAAAGTCATAACAATTGTTAGGCAAAGTCATTTTTAGAGGTCGGATAAGTGATTAACAGTGGTTGGCAAAAGAATTAGAATTGTTTGCCAAAGTCATTTTAAGAGGTCGGATAAGTGATTAACAGTGGTTGGCAAAGTCATTACAATTGTTGGGCAAAGTCATTTTAAGAGGTCGGATAAGTGATTAACAGTGGTTGGCAAAGTTATTGCAATTGTTAGGCAAAGTCATTTTAAGAGGTCGGATAAGTGATTAACAGTGGTTGGCAAAGTCATTACAATTGTTGGGCAAAGTAATTTTCACAGGTCGAATAAATGATTAACAGTTGTTGGCAAAGTCATTACAATTGTTTTCCAAAGAATTTACAATTGTTTTCCAAAGTCATTACAATTGTTAGGCAAAGTCACTTTTAGAGGTCGGATAAGTGATTAACATCGGTTGGCAAAGGCATTACAATTGTTTGCCAAAGTCATTTCTAGAGGTCGGATAAGTGATTAACAGTGGTTTGCAAAGGCATTACAATTGTTTGCCAAAATCATTTTTACAGGTCAGATAAGTGATTAACAGTGGTTGGCAAAGTCATTTCAATTGTTGGGCAAATTCATTTTTAGATGTCGGTAAAGTGATTAACAGTGGTTGGCAAAGTTATAACAAATGTTAGGCAAAGTCATTTTTAGAGGTCGGATAAGTGATTAACAGTGGTTGGCAAAGTCATTACAATTGTTGGGCAAAGTCATTTTTAGAGGTCGGATAAGTGATTTACAGTGGTTGGCAAAGTCATTACAATTGTTTGGCAAAGTCATTTTTAGAGGTGGGATTATTGATTTACAGTGGTTCGCAAAGTCATTACAATTGTTGGGCCAAGTCATTTTTAGAGGTCGGATAAGTGATTAACTGTGGTTGGCAAAGTAATAACAATTGTTAGGCAAAGTCATTTTTAAGGTCGGATAAGTGATTAACTGTGGTTGGAAAAGTCATTACAATTCTTGGGCAAGGTCATTTTAAGAGGTCGGATAAGTGATTAACAGTGGTTGGCAAAGTCATTATAATTGTTAGGCAAGGTCATATTTAGAGGTCGGATTAGTGATTAACAGTGGTTGGCAAAGGTATTACAATTGTTTGCCAAAGTCATTTCAACTGTAGGGCAAAGTCATTTTTAAAGTCGGATAAGTGATTAACTGTGTTTGGAAAAGTCGTTACAATTGTTGGGCAAGGTCATTTTTAGAGGTCGGATAAGTGATTAACAGTGGTTGGCAAAGTCATAACAATTGTTAGGCAAAGTCATTTTTAGAGGTCGGATAAGTGATAAACAGTGGTTGGCAAAGGAATTACAATTGTTTGCCAAAGTCATTTTAAGAGGTCGGATAAGTGATTAACAGTGGATGGCAAAGTCATTACAATTGTTGGGCAAAGTCATTTTTAGAGGTCGGATAAGTGATTTACAGTGGTTGGCAAAGTCATTTCAATTGTTTGGCAAAGTCATTTTTAGAGGTCGGATAAGTGATTAACAGTGGTTCGCAAAGTCATTACAATTGTTGGGCCAAGTCATTTTTAGAGGTCGGATAAGTGATTAACAGTGGTTGGCAAAGTAATAACAATTGTTAGGCAAAGTCATTTTTAGAGATCGGATAAGTGATTAACAGTGGTTGGCAAAGTCATTATAATTGTTAGGCAAAGTCATATTTAGAGGTCGGATTAGTGATTAACAGTGGTTGGCAAAGTCATTATAATTGTTAGGCAAAGTCATATTTAGAGGTCGGATTAGTGATTAACAGTGGTTGGCAAAGGTATTACAATTGTTTGCCAAAGTCATTTCAATTGTTGGGCAAAGTCATTTTTAAGGTCGGATAAGTGATTAACTGTGTTTGGAAAAGTCATTACAATTGTTGGGCAAAATCATTTTTAGAGCTCGGATAAGTGATTTACAGTGGTTGACAAAGTTATTACAATTGTTAGGCAAAGTCATTTTTAGAGGTCGGATAAGTTATTAACAGTGGTTTGCAAAGTAATAACAATTGTTGGGCAAAGTCTTTTTTAGAGGTCGGATAAGTGATTAACAGTGGTTGGCAAAGTCATTACAATTGTTGGGCAAAGTAATTTTCACAGGTCGAATAAATGATTAACAGTGGTTGGCAAAGTCATTACAATTGTTGGTCAAAGTCATTTTTAGAGGTCGGATAAGTGATTAACAGTGGTTCGCAAAGTCATTACAATTGTTGGGCCAAGTCATTTTTAGAGGTCGGATAAGTGATTAACAGTGGTTGGCAAAGTAATAACAATTGTTGGGCAAAGTCTTTTTTAGAGGTCGGATAAGTGATTAACAGTGGTTGGCAAAGTCATTACAATTGTTGGGCAAAGTAATTTTCACAGGTCGAATAAATGATTAACAGTGGTTGGCAAAGTCATTACAATTGTTGGGCAAAGTCATTTTTAGAGGTCGGATAAGTGATTAACAGTGGTTCGCAAAGTCATAACAATTGTTGGGCCAAGTCATTTCTAGAGGTCGGATAAGTGATTAACAGTGGTTTGCAAAGGCATTACAATTGTTTGCCAAAGTCATTTTTACAGGTCGGATAAGTGATTAACAGTGGTTGGCAAAGTCATTTCAATTGTTGGGCAAATTCATTTTTAGAGGTCGGTAAAGTGATTAACAGTGGTTGGCAAAGTTATAACAAATGTTAGGCAAAGTCATTTTTAGAGGTCGAATAAGTGATTAACAGTGGTTGGCAAAGTCATTACAATTGTTGGGCAAAGTCATTTTTAGAGGTCGGATAAGTGATTTACAGTGGTTGGCAAAGTCATTACAATTGTTTGGCAAAGTCATTTTTAGAGGTGGGATTATTGATTTACAGTGGTTCGCAAAGTCATTACAATTGTTGGGCCAAGTCATTTTTAGAGGTCGGATAAGTGATTAACTGTGGTTGGCAAAGTAATAACAATTGTTAGGCAAAGTCATTTTTAAGGTCGGATAAGTGATTAACTGTGGTTGGAAAAGTCATTACAATTCTTGGGCAAGGTCATTTTAAGAGGTCGGATAAGTGATTAACAGTGGTTGGCAAAGTCATTATAATTGTTAGGCAAGGTCATATTTAGAGGTCGGATTAGTGATTAACAGTGGTTGGCAAAGGTATTACAATTGTTTGCCAAAGTCATTTCAACTGTAGGGCAAAGTCATTTTTAAAGTCGGATAAGTGATTAACTGTGTTTGGAAAAGTCGTTACAATTGTTGGGCAAGGTCATTTTTAGAGGTCGGATAAGTGATTAACAGTGGTTGGCAAAGTCATAACAATTGTTAGGCAAAGTCATTTTTAGAGGTCGGATAAGTGATAAACAGTGGTTGGCAAAGGAATTACAATTGTTTGCCAAAGTCATTTTAAGAGGTCGGATAAGTGATTAACAGTGGATGGCAAAGTCATTACAATTGTTGGGCAAAGTCATTTTTAGAGGTCGGATAAGTGATTTACAGTGGTTGGCAAAGTCATTTCAATTGTTTGGCAAAGTCATTTTTAGAGGTCGGATAAGTGATTAACAGTGGTTCGCAAAGTCATTACAATTGTTGGGCCAAGTCATTTTTAGAGGTCGGATAAGTGATTAACAGTGGTTGGCAAAGTAATAACAATTGTTAGGCAAAGTCATTTTTAGAGATCGGATAAGTGATTAACAGTGGTTGGCAAAGTCATTATAATTGTTAGGCAAAGTCATATTTAGAGGTCGGATTAGTGATTAACAGTGGTTGGCAAAGTCATTATAATTGTTAGGCAAAGTCATATTTAGAGGTCGGATTAGTGATTAACAGTGGTTGGCAAAGGTATTACAATTGTTTGCCAAAGTCATTTCAATTGTTGGGCAAAGTCATTTTTAAGGTCGGATAAGTGATTAACTGTGTTTGGAAAAGTCATTACAATTGTTGGGCAAAATCATTTTTAGAGCTCGGATAAGTGATTTACAGTGGTTGACAAAGTTATTACAATTGTTAGGCAAAGTCATTTTTAGAGGTCGGATAAGTTATTAACAGTGGTTTGCAAAGTAATAACAATTGTTGGGCAAAGTCTTTTTTAGAGGTCGGATAAGTGATTAACAGTGGTTGGCAAAGTCATTACAATTGTTGGGCAAAGTAATTTTCACAGGTCGAATAAATGATTAACAGTGGTTGGCAAAGTCATTACAATTGTTGGTCAAAGTCATTTTTAGAGGTCGGATAAGTGATTAACAGTGGTTCGCAAAGTCATTACAATTGTTGGGCCAAGTCATTTTTAGAGGTCGGATAAGTGATTAACAGTGGTTGGCAAAGTAATAACAATTGTTGGGCAAAGTCTTTTTTAGAGGTCGGATAAGTGATTAACAGTGGTTGGCAAAGTCATTACAATTGTTGGGCAAAGTAATTTTCACAGGTCGAATAAATGATTAACAGTGGTTGGCAAAGTAATAACAATTGTTGGGCAAAGTCTTTTTTAGAGGTCGGATAAGTGATTAACAGTGGTTGGCAAAGTCATTACAATTGTTGGGCAAAGTAATTTTCACAGGTCGAATAAATGATTAACAGTGGTTGGCAAAGTCATTACAATTGTTGGTCAAAGTCATTTTTAGAGGTCGGATAAGTGATTAACAGTGGTTCGCAAAGTCATTACAATTGTTGGGCCAAGTCATTTTTAGAGGTCGGATAAGTGATTAACAGTGGTTGGCAAAGTAATAACAATTGTTGGGCAAAGTCATTTTTAGAGGTCGGATAAGTGATTAACAGTGGTTCGCAAAGTCATTACAATTGTTGGGCCAAGTCATTTTTAGAGGTCGGATAAGTGATTAACAGTGGTTGGCAAAGTAATAACAATTGTTGGGCAAAGTCTTTTTTAGAGGTCGGATAAGTGATTAACAGTGGTTGGCAAAGTCATTACAATTGTTGGGCAAAGTCATTTTTAGAGGTCGGATAAGTGATTAACAGTGGTTCGCAAAGTCATAACAATTGTTGGGCCAAGTCATTTCTAGAGGTCGGATAAGTGATTAACAGTGGTTTGCAAAGGCATTACAATTGTTTGCCAAAGTCATTTTTACAGGTCGGATAAGTGATTAACAGTGGTTCGCAAAGTCATAACAATTGTTGGGCCAAGTCATTTCTAGAGGTCGGTAAAGTGATTAACAGTGGTTGGCAAAGTTATAACAAATGTTAGGCAAAGTCATTTTTAGAGGTCGAATAAGTGATTAACAGTGGTTGGCAAAGTCATAACAATTGTTAGGCAAAGTCATTTTTAGAGGTCGAATAAGTGATTAACAGTGGTTGGCAAAAGAATTAGAATTGTTTGCCAAAGTCATTTTAAGAGGTCGGATAAGTGATTAACAGTGGTTGGCAAAGTCATTACAATTGTTGGGCAAAGTCATTTTTAGAGGTCGGATAAGTGATTTACAGTGGTTGGCAAAGTCATTTCAATTGTTTGGCAAAGTCATTTTTAGAGGTCAGATAAGTGATTAACAGTGGTTCGCAAAGTCATTACAATTGTTGGGCCAAGTCATTTTTAGAGGTCGGATAAGTGATTAACAGTGGTTGGCAAAGTCATTACAATTGTTAGGCAAAGTCATTTTTAAGGTCGGATAAGTGATTAACTGTGGTTGGAAAAGTCATTACAATTGTTGGGCAAGGTCATTTTAAGAGGTCGGATAAGTGATTAACAGTGGTTGGCAAAGTCATTTTAATTGTTAGGCAAAGTCATTTTTAGAGGTCGGATTAGTGATTAACAGTGGTTGGCAAAGGTATTACAATTGTTTGCCAAAGTCATTTCAATTGTTGGGCAAAGTCATTTTTAAAGTCGGATAAGTGATTAACTGTGTTTGGAAAAGCCATTACAATTGTTGGGCAAGGTCATTTTTAGAGGTCGGATAAGTGATTAACAGTGGTTGGCAAAGTCATAACAATTGTTAGGCAAAGTCATTTTTAGAGGTCGGATAAGTGATTAACAGTGGTTGGCAAAGGAATTACAATTGTTTGCCAAAGTCATTTTAAGAGGTCGGATAAGTGATTAACAGTGGTTGGCAAAGTCATTACAATTGTTGGGCAAAGTCATTTTTAAAGGTCGGATAAGTGATTTACAGTGGTTGGCAAAGTCATTTCAATTGTTTGGCAATATCATTTTTAGAGGTCGGATAAGTGATTAACAGTGGTTCGCAAAGTCATTACAATTGCTGGGCCAAGTCATTTTTAGAGGTCGGATAAGTGATTAACAGTGGTTGGCAAAGTAATAACAATTGTTAGGCAAAGTCATTTTTAGAGATCGGATAAGTGATTAACAGTGGTTGGCAAAGTCATTATAATTGTTAGGCAAAGTCATATTTAGAGGTCGGATTAGTGATTAACAGTGGTTGGCAAAGGTATTACAATTGTTTGCCAAAGTCATTTCAATTGTTGGGCAAAGTCATTTTTAAGGTCGGATAAGTGATTAACTGTGTTTGGAAAAGTCATTACAATTGTTGGGCAAGGTCATTTTTAGAGGTCGGATAAGTGATTAACAGTGGTTGGCAAAGTCATTACAATTGTTGGGCAAAATCATTTTTAGAGGTCGGATAAGTGATTTACAGTGGTTGGCAAAGTTATTACAATTGTTAGGCAAAGTCATTTTTAGAGGTCGGATAAGTTATTAACAGTGGTTGGCAAAGTAATAACAATTGTTGGGCAAAGTCTTTTTTAGAGGTCGGATAAGTGATTAACAGTGGTTGGCAAAGTCATTACAATTGTTGGGCAAAGTCATTTTTTGAGGTCGGATAAGTTATAAACAGTGGTTTGCAAAGTCATTACAATTGTTTTCCAAAGTCATTACAATTTTTTTCCAAAGTCATAACAATTGTTGGGCAAAGTTATTTTTAGAGGTCGGTTAATTTATTAAAAGTGGTTGGCAAAGTCATTACAATTTTTGGGCAAAGTCATTTTTAGAGGTCGGATAGGTTATTAACAGTGTTTGGCAAATTCATTACAATTGTTTGGCAAAGTAATTTTCACAGGTCGAATAAATGATTAACTGTGGTTGGCAAAGTCATTACAATTGTTGTGCAAAGTCTTTTTTAGAGGTCGGATAAGTGATTTACAATGGTTGGCAAAGTCATTACAATTGTAGGGCAAAGTCATTTTTAGAGGTCGGATATGTGATTAACAGTGGTTGGCAAAGTTATAACAAATGTTAGGCAAAGTCATTTTTAGAGGTCTGATAAGTGATTAACAGTGGTTGGCAAAGTCATTACATTTGTTTTCCAAAGAATTTACAATTGTTTTCCAAAGTCATTACAATTGTTAGGCAAAGTCACTTTTAGAGGTCGGATAAGTGATTAACATCGGTTGGCAAAGGCATTACAATTGTTTGCCAAAGTCATTTCTAGAGGTCGGATAAGTGATTAACAGTGGTTTGCAAAGGCATTACAATTGTTTGCCAAAGTCATTTTTACAGGTCGGATAAGTGATTAACAGTGGTTGGCAAAGTCATTTCAATTGTTGGGCAAATTCATTTTTAGATGTCGGTAAAGTGATTAACAGTGGTTGGCAAAGTTATAACAAATGTTAGGCAAAGTCATTTTTAGAGGTCGGATAAGTGATTAACAGTGGTTGGCAAAGTCATAACAATTGTTAGGCAAAGTCATTTTTAGAGGTCGGATAAGTGATTAACAGTGGTTGGCAAAAGAATTAGAATTGTTTGCCAAAGTCATTTTAAGAGGTCGGATAAGTGATTAACAGTGGTTGGCAAAGTCATTACAATTGTTGGGCAAAGTCATTTTAAGAGGTCGGATAAGTGATTAACAGTGGTTGGCAAAGTAATTACAATTGTTAGGCAAAGTCATTTTAAGAGGTCGGATAAGTGATTAACAGTGGTTGGCAAAGTCATTACAATTGTTGGGCAAAGTAATTTTCACAGGTCGAATAAATGATTAACAGTGGTTGGCAAAGTCATTACAATTGTTGGGCAAAGTCATTTTTTGAGGTCGGATAAGTGATTAACAGTGGTTGGCAAAGTCATTACATTTGTTTTCCAAAGAATTTACAATTGTTTTCCAAAGTCATTACAATTGTTAGGCAAAGTCACTTTTAGAGGTCGGATAAGTGATTAACATCGGTTGGCAAAGGCATTACAATTGTTTGCCAAAGTCATTTCTAGAGGTCGGATAAGTGATTAACAGTGGTTTGCAAAGGCATTACAATTGTTTGCCAAAGTCATTTTTACAGGTCAGATAAGTGATTAACAGTGGTTGGCAAAGTCATTTCAATTGTTGGGCAAAGTCATTTTTAGAGATCGGATAAGTGATTAACAGTGGTTGGCAAAGTCATTATAATTGTTAGGCAAAGTCATATTTAGAGGTCGGATTAGTGATTAACAGTGGTTGGCAAAGGTATTACAATTGTTTGCCAAAGTCATTTCAATTGTTGGGCAAAGTCATTTTTAAGGTCGGATAAGTGATTAACTGTGTTTGGAAAAGTCATTACAATTGTTGGGCAAGGTCATTTTTAGAGGTCGGATAAGTGATTAACAGTGGTTGGCAAAGTCATTACAATTGTTGGGCAAAATCATTTTTAGAGGTCGGATAAGTGATTTACAGTGGTTGGCAAAGTTATTACAATTGTTAGGCAAAGTCATTTTTAGAGGTCGGATAAGTTATTAACAGTGGTTGGCAAAGTAATAACAATTGTTGGGCAAAGTCTTTTTTAGAGGTCGGATAAGTGATTAACAGTGGTTGGCAAAGTCATTACAATTGTTGGGCAAAGTCATTTTTTGAGGTCGGATAAGTTATAAACAGTGGTTTGCAAAGTCATTACAATTGTTTTCCAAAGTCATTACAATTTTTTTCCAAAGTCATAACAATTGTTGGGCAAAGTTATTTTTAGAGGTCGGTTAATTTATTAAAAGTGGTTGGCAAAGTCATTACAATTTTTGGGCAAAGTCATTTTTAGAGGTCGGATAGGTTATTAACAGTGTTTGGCAAATTCATTACAATTGTTTGGCAAAGTAATTTTCACAGGTCGAATAAATGATTAACTGTGGTTGGCAAAGTCATTACAATTGTTGTGCAAAGTCTTTTTTAGAGGTCGGATAAGTGATTTACAATGGTTGGCAAAGTCATTACAATTGTAGGGCAAAGTCATTTTTAGAGGTCGGATATGTGATTAACAGTGGTTGGCAAAGTTATAACAAATGTTAGGCAAAGTCATTTTTAGAGGTCTGATAAGTGATTAACAGTGGTTGGCAAAGTCATTACATTTGTTTTCCAAAGAATTTACAATTGTTTTCCAAAGTCATTACAATTGTTAGGCAAAGTCACTTTTAGAGGTCGGATAAGTGATTAACATCGGTTGGCAAAGGCATTACAATTGTTTGCCAAAGTCATTTCTAGAGGTCGGATAAGTGATTAACAGTGGTTTGCAAAGGCATTACAATTGTTTGCCAAAGTCATTTTTACAGGTCGGATAAGTGATTAACAGTGGTTGGCAAAGTCATTTCAATTGTTGGGCAAATTCATTTTTAGATGTCGGTAAAGTGATTAACAGTGGTTGGCAAAGTTATAACAAATGTTAGGCAAAGTCATTTTTAGAGGTCGGATAAGTGATTAACAGTGGTTGGCAAAGTCATAACAATTGTTAGGCAAAGTCATTTTTAGAGGTCGGATAAGTGATTAACAGTGGTTGGCAAAAGAATTAGAATTGTTTGCCAAAGTCATTTTAAGAGGTCGGATAAGTGATTAACAGTGGTTGGCAAAGTCATTACAATTGTTGGGCAAAGTCATTTTAAGAGGTCGGATAAGTGATTAACAGTGGTTGGCAAAGTAATTACAATTGTTAGGCAAAGTCATTTTAAGAGGTCGGATAAGTGATTAACAGTGGTTGGCAAAGTCATTACAATTGTTGGGCAAAGTAATTTTCACAGGTCGAATAAATGATTAACAGTGGTTGGCAAAGTCATTACAATTGTTGGGCAAAGTCATTTTTTGAGGTCGGATAAGTGATTAACAGTGGTTGGCAAAGTCATTACATTTGTTTTCCAAAGAATTTACAATTGTTTTCCAAAGTCATTACAATTGTTAGGCAAAGTCACTTTTAGAGGTCGGATAAGTGATTAACATCGGTTGGCAAAGGCATTACAATTGTTTGCCAAAGTCATTTCTAGAGGTCGGATAAGTGATTAACAGTGGTTTGCAAAGGCATTACAATTGTTTGCCAAAGTCATTTTTACAGGTCAGATAAGTGATTAACAGTGGTTGGCAAAGTCATTTCAATTGTTGGGCAAAGTCATTTTTAGAGGTCGGATAAGTGATTTACAGTGGTTGGGAAAGTCATTTCAATTGTTTGGCAAAGTCATTTTTAGAGGTCGGATAAGTGATTAACAGTGGTTCGCAAAGTCATTACAATTGTTGGGCCAAGTCATTTTTAGAGGTCGGATAAGTGATTAACAGTGGTTGGCAAAGTAATAACAATTGTTAGGCAAAGTCATTTTAAGAGATCGGATAAGTGATTAACAGTGGTTGGCAAAGTCATTATAATTGTTAGGCAAAGTCATTTTTAGAGATCGGATTATTGATTAACAGTGGTTCGCAAAGTCATTACAATTGTTGGGCCAAGTCATTTTTAGAGGTCGGATAAGTGATTAACAGTGGTTGGCAAAGTAATAACAATTGTTAGGCAAAGTCATTTTTAAGGTCGGATAAGTGATTAACTGTGGTTGGAAAAGTCATTACAATTGTTGGGCAAGGTCATTTTAAGAGGTCGGATAAGTGATTAACAGTGGTTGGCAAAGTCATTATAATTGTTAGGCAAAGTCATATTTAGAGGTCGGATTAGTGATTAACAGTGGTTGGCAAAGGTATTACAATTGTTTGCCAAAGTCATTTCAACTGTTGGGCAAAGTCATTTTTAAAGTCGGATAAGTGATTAACTGTGTTTGGAAAAGTCGTTACAATTGTTGGGCAAGGTCATTTTTAGAGGTCGGATAAGTGATTCACAGTGGTTGGCAAAGTCATAACAATTGTTAGGCAAAGTCATTTTTAGAGGTCGGATAAGTAATAAACAGTGGTTGGCAAAGGAATTACAATTGTTTGCCAAAGTCATTTTAAGAGGTCGGATAAGTGATTAACAGTGGTTGGCAAAGTCATTACAATTGTTGGGCAAAGTCATTTTTAGAGGTCGGATAAGTGATTTACAGTAGTTTGCAAAGGCATTACAATTGTTTGCCAAAGTCATTTTTACAGGTCGGATAAGTGATTAACAGTGGTTGGCAAAGTCATTTCAATTGTTGGGCAAATTCATTTTTAGAGGTCGGTAAAGTGATTAACAGTGGTTGGCAAAGTTATAACAAATGTTAGGCAAAGTCATTTTTAGAGGTCGAATAAGTGATTAACAGTGGTTGGCAAAGTCATAACAATTGTTAGGCAAAGTCATTTTTAGAGGTCGAATAAGTGATTAACAGTGGTTGGCAAAGTCATAACAATTGTTAGGCAAAGTCATTTTTAGAGGTCGAATAAGTGATTAACAGTGGTTGGCAAAAGAATTAGAATTGTTTGCCAAAGTCATTTTAAGAGGTCGGATAAGTGATTAACAGTGGTTGGCAAAAGAATTAGAATTGTTTGCCAAAGTCATTTTAAGAGGTCGGATAAGTGATTAACAGTGGTTGGCAAAGTCATTACAATTGTTGGGCAAAGTCATTTTTAGAGGTCGGATAAGTGATTTACAGTGGTTGGCAAAGTCATTTCAATTGTTTGGCAAAGTCATTTTTAGAGGTCAGATTAGTGATTAACAGTGGTTTGCAAAGGCATTACAATTGTTTGCCAAAGTCATTTTTACAGGTCGGATAAGTGATTAACAGTGGTTGGCAAAGTCATTTCAATTGTTGGGCAAATTCATTTTTAGAGGTCGGTAAAGTGATTAACAGTGGTTGGCAAAGTTATAACAAATGTTAGGCAAAGTCATTTTTAGAGGTCGAATAAGTGATTAACAGTGGTTGGCAAAGTCATAACAATTGTTAGGCAAAGTCATTTTTAGAGGTCGAATAAGTGATTAACAGTGGTTGGCAAAGTCATAACAATTGTTAGGCAAAGTCATTTTTAGAGGTCGAATAAGTGATTAACAGTGGTTGGCAAAAGAATTAGAATTGTTTGCCAAAGTCATTTTAAGAGGTCGGATAAGTGATTAACAGTGGTTGGCAAAGTCATTACAATTGTTGGGCAAAGTCATTTTTAGAGGTCGGATAAGTGATTTACAGTGGTTGGCAAAGTCATTTCAATTGTTTGGCAAAGTCATTTTTAGAGGTCAGATAAGTGATTAACAGTGGTTCGCAAAGTCATTACAATTGTTGGGCAAGGTCATTTTAAGAGGTCGGATAAGTGATTAACAGTGGTTGGCAAAGTCATTATAATTGATAGGCAAAGTCATATTTAGAGGTCGGATTAGTGATTAACAGTGGTTGGCAAAGGTATTACAATTGTTTGCCAAAGTCATTTCAATTGTTGGGCAAAGTCATTTTTAAAGTCGGATAAGTGATTAACTGTGTTTGGAAAAGCCATTACAATTGTTGGGCAAGGTCATTTTTATAGGTCGGATAAGTGATTAACAGTGGTTGGCAAAGGAATTACAATTGTTTGCCAAAGTCATTTTAAGAGGTCGGATAAGTGATTAACAGTGGTTGGCAAAGTCATTACAATTGTTGGGCAAAGTCATTTTTAAAGGTCGGATAAGTGATTTACAGTGGTTGGCAAAGTCATTTCAATTGTTTGGCAATATCATTTTTAGAGGTCGGATAAGTGATTAACAGTGGTTCGCAAAGTCATTACAATTGCTGGGCCAAGTCATTTTTAGAGGTCGGATAAGTGATTAACAGTGGTTGGCAAAGTAATAACAATTGTTAGGCAAAGTCATTTTTAGAGATCGGATAAGTGATTAACAGTGGTTGGCAAAGTCATTATAATTGTTAGGCAAAGTCATATTTAGAGGTCGGATTAGTGATTAACAGTGGTTGGCAAAGGTATAACAATTGTTTGCCAAAGTCATTTCAATTGTTGGGCAAAGTCATTTTTAAGGTCGGATAAGTGATTAACTGTGTTTAGAAAAGTCATTACAATTGTTGGGCAAGGTCATTTTTAGAGGTCGGATAAGTGATTAACAGTGGTTGGCAAAGTCATTACAATTGTTGGGCAAAATCATTTTTAGAGGTCGGATAAGTGATTTACAGTGGTTGGCAAAGTTATTACTATTGTAAGGCAAAGTCATTTTTAGAGGTCGGATAAGTTATTAACAGTGGTTGGCAAAGTAATAACAATTGTTGGGCAAAGTCTTTTTTAGAGGTCGGATAAGTGATTAACAGTGGTTCGCAAAGTCATTACAATTGTTGGGCCAAGTCATTTTTAGAGATAGGATAAGTGATTAACAGTGGTTTGCAAAGTCATTACAATTGTTTTCCAAAGTCATTACAATTGTTTTCCAAAGTCATAACAATTGTTGGGCAAAGTTATTTTTAGAGGTCGGTTAATTTATTAAAAGTGGTTGGCAAAGTCATTACAATTTTTGGGCAAAGTCATTTTTAGAGGTCGGATAGGTTATTAACAGTGTTTGGCAAATTCATTACAATTGTTTGGCAAAGTAATTTTCACAGGTCGAATAAATGATTAACTGTGGTTGGCAAAGTCATTACAATTGTTGTGCAAAGTCTTTTTTAGAGGTCGGATAAGTGATTTACAATGGTTGGCAAAGTCATTACAATTGTAGGGCAAAGTCATTTTTAGAGGTCGGATATGTGATTAACAGTGGTTGGCAAAGTTATAACAAATGTTAGGCAAAGTCATTTTTAGAGGTCTGATAAGTGATTAACAGTGGTTGGCAAAGTCATTACATTTGTTTTCCAAAGAATTTACAATTGTTTTCCAAAGTCATTACAATTGTTAGGCAAAGTCACTTTTAGAGGTCGGATAAGTGATTAACATCGGTTGGCAAAGGCATTACAATTGTTTGCCAAAGTCATTTCTAGAGGTCGGATAAGTGATTAACAGTGGTTTGCAAAGGCATTACAATTGTTTGCCAAAGTCATTTTTACAGGTCGGATAAGTGATTAACAGTGGTTGGCAAAGTCATTACATTTGTTTTCCAAAGAAATTACAATTGTTTTCCAAAGTCATTTCAATTGTTGGGCAAATTCATTTTTAGATGTCGGTAAAGTGATTAACAGTGGTTGGCAAAGTTATAACAAATGTTAGGCAAAGTCATTTTTAGAGGTCGGATAAGTGATTAACAGTGGTTGGCAAAGTCATAACAATTGTTAGGCAAAGTCATTTTTAGAGGTCGGATAAGTGATTAACAGTGGTTGGCAAAAGAATTAGAATTGTTTGCCAAAGTCATTTTAAGAGGTCGAATAAGTGATTAACAGTGGTTGGCAAAGTCATAACAATTGTTAGGCAAAGTCATTTTTAGAGGTCGAATAAGTGATTAACAGTGGTTGGCAAAGTAATTACAATTGTTAGGCAAAGTCATTTTAAGAGGTCGGATAAGTGATTAACAGTGGTTGGCAAAGTCATTACAATTGTTGGGCAAAGTAATTTTCACAGGTCGAATAAATGATTAACAGTGGTTGGCAAAGTCATTACAATTGTTGGGCAAAGTCATTTTTTGAGGTCGGATAAGTGATTAACAGTGGTTGGCAAAGTCATTACATTTGTTTTCCAAAGAATTTACAATTGTTTTCCAAAGTCATTACAATTGTTAGGCAAAGTCACTTTTAGAGGTCGGATAAGTGATTAACATCGGTTGGCAAAGGCATTACAATTGTTTGCCAAAGTCATTTCTAGAGGTCGGATAAGTGATTAACAGTGGTTTGCAAAGGCATTACAATTGTTTGCCAAAGTCATTTTTACAGGTCAGATAAGTGATTAACAGTGGTTGGCAAAGTCATTTCAATTGTTGGGCAAAGTCATTTTTAGAGGTCGGATAAGTGATTTACAGTGGTTGGGAAAGTCATTTCAATTGTTTGGCAAAGTCATTTTTAGAGGTCGGATAAGTGATTAACAGTGGTTCGCAAAGTAATAACAATTGTTAGGCAAAGTCATTTTAAGAGATCGGATAAGTGATTAACAGTGGTTGGCAAAGTCATTATAATTGTTAGGCAAAGTCATTTTTAGAGATCGGATTATTGATTAACAGTGGTTCGCAAAGTCATTACAATTGTTGGGCCAAGTCATTTTTAGAGGTCGGATAAGTGATTAACAGTGGTTGGCAAAGTAATAACAATTGTTAGGCAAAGTCATTTTTAAGGTCGGATAAGTGATTAACTGTGGTTGGAAAAGTCATTACAATTGTTGGGCAAGGTCATTTTTAGAGGTCGGATAAGTGATTTACAGTGGTTTGCAAAGGCATTACAATTGTTTGCCAAAGTCATTTCTAGAGGTCGGATAAGTGATTAACAGTGGTTTGCAAAGGCATTACAATTGTTTGCCAAAGTCATTTTTACAGGTCAGATAAGTGATTAACAGTGGTTGGCAAAGTCATTTCAATTGTTGGGCAAAGTCATTTTTAGAGGTCGGATAAGTGATTTACAGTGGTTGGGAAAGTCATTTCAATTGTTTGGCAAAGTCATTTTTAGAGGTCGGATAAGTGATTAACAGTGGTTCGCAAAGTCATTACAATTGTTGGGCCAAGTCATTTTTAGAGGTCGGATAAGTGATTAACAGTGGTTGGCAAAGTAATAACAATTGTTAGGCAAAGTCATTTTAAGAGATCGGATAAGTGATTAACAGTGGTTGGCAAAGTCATTATAATTGTTAGGCAAAGTCAATTTTAGAGATCGGATTATTGATTAACAGTGGTTGGCAAAGTCATTACAATTGTTGGGCAAAGTCATTTTTTGAGGTCGGATAAGTGATTAACAGTGGTTGGCATAGTCATTACATTTGTTTTCCAAAGAATTTACAATTGTTTTCCAAAGTCATTACAATTGTTAGGCAAAGTCACTTTTAGAGGACGGATAAGTGATTAACATTGGTTGGCAAAGGCATTACAATTGTTTGCCAAAGTCATTTCTAGAGGTCGGATAAGTGATTAACAGTGGTTTGCAAAGGCATTACAATTGTTTGCCAAAGTCATTTTTACAGGTCAGATAAGTGATTAACAGTGGTTGGCAAAGTCATTTCAATTGTTGGGCAAAGTCATTTTTAGAGGTCGGATAAGTGATTTACAGTGGTTGGGAAAGTCATTTCAATTGTTTGGCAAAGTCATTTTTAGAGGTCGGATAAGTGATTAACAGTGGTTCGCAAAGTCATTACAATTGTTGGGCCAAGTCATTTTTAGAGGTCGGATAAGTGATTAACAGTGGTTGGCAAAGTCATAACAATTGTTAGGCAAGGTCATTTTTAGAGGTCGGATAAGTGATTAACAGTGGTTGGCAAAAGAATTAGAATTGTTTGCCAAAGTCATTTTAAGAGGTCGGATAAGTGATTAACAGTGGTTGGCAAAGTCATTACAATTGTTGGGCAAAGTCATTTTAAGAGGTCGGATAAGTGATTAACAGTGGTTGGCAAAGTAATTACAATTGTTAGGATAAGTCATTTTAAGAGGTCGGATAAGTGATTAACATCGGTTGGCAAAGGCATTACAATTGTTTGCCAAAGTCATTTCTAGAGGTCGGATAAGTGATTAACAGTGGTTTGCAAAGGCATTACAATTGTTTGCCAAAGTCATTTTTACAGGTCAGATAAGTGATTAACAGTGGTTGGCAAAGTCATTTCATTTGTTGGGCAAAGTCATTTTTAGAGGTCGGATAAGTGATTTACAGTGGTTGGGAAAGTCATTTCAATTGTTTGGCAAAGTCATTTTTAGAGGTCGGATAAGTGATTAACAGTGGTTCGCAAAGTCATTACAATTGTTGGGCCAAGTCATTTTTAGAGGTCGGATAAGTGATTAACAGTGGTTGGCAAAGTAATAACAATTGTTAGGCAAAGTCATTTTAAGAGATCGGATAAGTGATTAACAGTGGTTGGCAAAGTCATTATAATTGTTAGGCAAAGTCATTTTTAGAGATCGGATTATTGATTAACAGTGGTTCGCAAAGTCATTACAATTGTTGGGCCAAGTCATTTTTAGAGGTCGGATAAGTGATTAACAGTGGTTGGCAAAGTAATAACAATTGTTAGGCAAAGTCATTTTTACAGGTCTGATAAGTGATTAACAGTGGTTGGCAAAGTCATTACATTTGTTTTCCAAAGAAATTACAATTGTTTTCCAAAGTCATTTCAATTGTTGGGAAAATTCATTTTTAGATGTCGGTAAAGTGATTAACAGTGGTTGGCAAAGTTATAACAAATGTTAGGCAAAGTCATTTTTAGAGGTCGGATAAGTGATTAACAGTGGTTGGCAAAGTCATAACAATTGTTAGGCAAAGTCATTTATAGAGGTCGGATAAGTGATTAACAGTGGTTGGCAAAAGAATTAGAATTGTTTGCCAAAGTCATTTTAAGAGGTCGGATAAGTGATTAACAGTGGTTGGCAAAGTCATTACAATTGTTGGGCAAAGTCATTTTAAGAGGTCGGATAAGTGATTAACAGTGGTTGGCAAAGTAATTACAATTGTTAGGCAAAGTCATTTTAAGTGGTCGGATAAGTGATTAACATCGGTTGGCAAAGGCATTACAATTGTTTGCCAAAGTCATTTCTAGAGGTCGGATAAGTGATTAACAGTGGTTTGCAAAGGCATTACAATTGTTTGCCAAAGTCATTTTTACAGGTCAGATAAGTGATTAAAATTGGTTGGCAAAGTCATTTCAATTGTTGGGCAAAGTCATTTTTAGAGGTCGGATAAGTGATTTACAGTGGTTGGGAAAGTCATTTCAATTGTTTGGCAAAGTCATTTTTAGAGGTCGGATAAGTGATTAACAGTGGTTCGCAAAGTCATTACAATTGTTGGGCCAAGTCATTTTTAGAGGCCGGATAAGTGATTAACAGTGGTTGGCAAAGTAATAACAATTGTTAGGCAAAGTCATTTTAAGAGATCGGATAAGTGATTAACAGTGGTTGGCAAAGTCATTATAATTGTTAGGCAAAGTCATTTTTAGAGATCGGATTATTGATTAAAAGTGGTTGGCAAAGTCATTACAATTGTTGGGCAAAGTCATTTTTTGAGGTCGGATAAGTGATTAACAGTGGTTGGCAAAGTCATTACATTTGTTTTCCAAAGAATTTACAATTGTTTTCCAAAGTCATTACAATTGTTAGGCAAAGTCACTTTTAGAGGTCGGATAAGTGATTAACATCGGTTGGCAAAGGCATTACAATTGTTTGCCAAAGTCATTTCTAGAGGTCGGATAAGTGATTAACAGTGGTTTGCAAAGGCATTACAATTGTTTGCCAAAGTCATTTTTACAGGTCAGATAAGTGATTAACAGTGGTTGGCAAAGTCATTTCAATTGTTGGGCAAAGTCATTTTTAGAGGTCGGATAAGTGATTTACAGTGGTTGGGAAAGTCATTTCAATTGTTTGGCAAAGTCATTTTTAGAGGTCGGATAAGTGATTAACAGTGGTTCGCAAAGTCATTACAATTGTTGGGCCAAGTCATTTTTAGAGGTCGGATAAGTGATTAACAGTGGTTGGCAAAGTAATAACAATTGTTAGGCAAAGTCATTTTAAGAGATCGGATAAGTGATTAACAGTGGTTGGCAAAGTCATTATAATTGTTAGGCAAAGTCATTTTTAGAGATCGGATTATTGATTAACAGTGGTTCGCAAAGTCATTACAATTGTTGGGCCAAGTCATTTTTAGAGGTCGGATAAGTGATTAACAGTGGTTGGCAAAGTAATAACAATTGTTAGGCAAAGTCATTTTTACAGGTCTGATAAGTGATTAACAGTGGTTGGCAAAGTCATTACATTTGTTTTCCAAAGAAATTACAATTGTTTTCCAAAGTCATTTCAATTGTTGGGAAAATTCATTTTTAGATGTCGGTAAAGTGATTAACAGTGGTTGGCAAAGTTATAACAAATGTTAGGCAAAGTCATTTTTAGAGGTCGGATAAGTGATTAACAGTGGTTGGCAAAGTCATAACAATTGTTAGGCAAAGTCATTTTTAGAGGTCGGATAAGTGATTAACAGTGGTTGGCAAAAGAATTAGAATTGTTTGCCAAAGTCATTTTAAGAGGTCGGATAAGTGATTAACAGTGGTTGGCAAAGTCATTACAATTGTTGGGCAAAGTCATTTTAAGAGGTCGGATAAGTGATTAACAGTGGTTGGCAAAGTAATTACAATTGTTAGGCAAAGTCATTTTAAGAGGTCGGATAAGTGATTAACATCGGTTGGCAAAGGCATTACAATTGTTTGCCAAAGTCATTTCTAGAGGTCGGATAAGTGATTAACAGTGGTTTGCAAAGGCATTACAATTGTTTGCCAAAGTCATTTTTACAGGTCAGATAAGTGATTAAAAGTGGTTGGCAAAGTCATTTCAATTGTTGGGCAAAGTCATTTTTAGAGGTCGGATAAGTGATTTACAGTGGTTGGGAAAGTCATTTCAATTGTTTGGCAAAGTCATTTTTAGAGGTCGGATAAGTGATTAACAGTGGTTCGCAAAGTCATTACAATTGTTGGGCCAAGTCATTTTTAGAGGTCGGATAAGTGATTAACAGTGGTTGGCAAAGTAATAACAATTGTTAGGCAAAGTCATTTTAAGAGATCGGATAAGTGATTAACAGTGGTTGGCAAAGTCATTATAATTGTTAGGCAAAGTCATTTTTAGAGATCGGATTATTGATTAAAAGTGGTTGGCAAAGTCATTACAATTGTTGGGCAAAGTCATTTTTTGAGGTCGGATAAGTGATTAACAGTGGTTGGCAAAGTCATTACATTTGTTTTCCAAAGAATTTACAATTGTTTTCCAAAGTCATTACAATTGTTAGGCAAAGTCACTTTTAGAGGTCGGATAAGTGATTAACATCGGTTGGCAAAGTCATTACATTTGTTTTCCAAAGAATTTACAATTGTTTTCCAAAGGCATTACAATTGTTTGCCAAAGTCATTTCTAGAGGTCGGATAAGTGATTAACAGTGGTTTGCAAAGGCATTACAATTGTTTGCCAAAGTCATTTTTACAGGTCAGATAAGTGATTAACAGTGGTTGGCAAAGTCATTTCAATTGTTGGGCAAAGTCATTTTTAGAGGTCGGATAAGTGATTTACAGTGGTTGGGAAAGTCATTTCAATTGTTTGGCAAAGTCATTTTTAGAGGTCGGATAAGTGATTAACAGTGGTTCGCAAAGTCATTACAATTGTTGGGCCAAGTCATTTTTAGAGGTCGGATAAGTGATTAACAGTGGTTGGCAAAGTAATAACAATTGTTAGGCAAAGTCATTTTAAGAGATCGGATAAGTGATTAACAGTGGTTGGCAAAGTCATTATAATTGTTAGGCAAAGTCATTTTTAGAGATCGGATTATTGATTAAAAGTGGTTGGCAAAGTCATTACAATTGTTGGGCAAAGTCATTTTTTGAGGTCGGATAAGTGATTAACAGTGGTTGGCAAAGTCATTACATTTGTTTTCCAAAGAATTTACAATTGTTTTCCAAAGTCATTACAATTGTTAGGCAAAGTCACTTTTAGAGGTCGGATAAGTGATTAACATCGGTTGGCAAAGGCATTACAATTGTTTGCCAAAGTCATTTCTAGAGGTCGGATAAGTGATTAACAGTGGTTTGCAAAGGCATTACAATTGTTTGCCAAAGTCATTTTTACAGGTCAGATAAGTGATTAACAGTGGTTGGCAAAGTCATTTCAATTGTTGGGCAAAGTCATTTTTAGAGGTCGGATAAGTGATTTACAGTGGTTGGGAAAGTCATTTCAATTGTTTGGCAAAGTCATTTTTAGAGGTCGGATAAGTGATTAACAGTGGTTCGCAAAGTCATTACAATTGTTGGGCCAAGTCATTTTTAGAGGTCGGATAAGTGATTAACAGTGGTTGGCAAAGTAATAACAATTGTTAGGCAAAGTCATTTTAAGAGATCGGATAAGTGATTAACAGTGGTTGGCAAAGTCATTATAATTGTTAGGCAAAGTCATTTTTAGAGATCGGATTATTGATTAACAGTGGTTCGCAAAGTCATTACAATTGTTGGGCCAAGTCATTTTTAGAGGTCGGATAAGTGATTAACAGTGGTTGGCAAAGTAATAACAATTGTTAGGCAAAGTCATTTTTAAGGTCGGATAAGTGATTAACTGTGGTTGGAAAAGTCATTACAATTGTTGGGCAAGGTCATTTTAAGAGGTCGGATAAGTGATTAACAGTGGTTGGCAAAGTCATTATAATTGTTAGGCAAAGTCATATTTAGAGGTCGGATTAGTGATTAACAGTGGTTGGCAAAGGTATTACAATTGTTTGCCAAAGTCATTTCAACTGTTGGGCAAAGTCATTTTTAAAGTCGGATAAGTGATTAACTGTGTTTGGAAAAGTCGTTACAATTGTTGGGCAAGGTCATTTTTAGAGGTCGGATAAGTGATTAACAGTGGTTGGCAAAGTCATAACAATTGTTAGGCAAAGTCATTTTTAGAGGTCGGATAAGTAATAAACAGTGGTTGGCAAAGGAATTACAATTGTTTGCCAAAGTCATTTTAAGAGGTCGGATAAGTGATTAACAGTGGTTGGCAAAGTCATTACAATTGTTGGGCAAAGTCATTTTTAGAGGTCGGATAAGTGATTTACAGTGGTTGGCAAAGTCATTTCAATTGTTTGGCAAAGTCATTTTTAGAGGACGGATAAGTGATTAACAGTGGTTGGCAAAGTCATTACATTTGTTAGGCAAAGTCATTTTAAGAGGTCGGATAAGTGATTAACAGTGGTTGGCAAAGTAATTACAATTGTTAGGCAAAGTCATTTTAAGAGGTCGGATAAGTGATTAACAGTGGTTGGCAAAGTCATTACAATTGTTGGGCAAAGTAATTTTCACAGGTCGAATAAATGATTAACAGTGGTTGGCAAAGTCATTACAATTGTTGGGCAAAGTCATTTTTTGAGGTCGGATAAGTGATTAACAGTGGTTGGCAAAGTCATTACATTTGTTTTCCAAAGAATTTACAATTGTTTTCCAAAGTCATTACAATTGTTAGGCAAAGTCACTTTTAGAGGTCGGATAAGTGATTAACATCGGTTGGCAAAGGCATTACAATTGTTTGCCAAAGTCATTTCTAGAGGTCGGATAAGTGATTAACAGTGGTTTGCAAAGGCATTACAATTGTTTGCCAAAGTCATTTTTACAGGTCAGATAAGTGATTAACAGTGGTTGGCAAAGTCATTTCAATTGTTGGGCAAATTCATTTTTAGATGTCGGTAAAGTGATTAACAGTGGTTGGCAAAGTTATAACAAATGTTAGGCAAAGTCATTTTTAGAGGTCGGATAAGTGATTAACAGTGGTTGGCAAAGTCATTACAATTGTTGGGCAAAGTCATTTTTAGAGGTCGGATAAGTGATTTACAGTGGTTGGCAAAGTCATTTCAATTGTTTGGCAAAGTCATTTTTAGAGGTCGGATAAGTGATTTACAGTGGTTTGCAAAGTCATTACAATTGTTTGGCCAAGTCATTTTTAGAGGTCGGATAAGTGATTAACAGTGGTTGGCAAAGTAATAACAATTGTTAGGCAAAGTCATTTTAAGAGATCGGATAAGTGATTAACAGTGGTTGGCAAAGTCATTATAATTGTTAGGCAAAGTCATTTTTAGAGATCGGATTATTGATTAACAGTGGTTCGCAAAGTCATTACAATTGTTGGGCCAAGTCATTTTTAGAGGTCGGATAAGTGATTAACAGTGGTTGGCAAAGTAATAACAATTGTTAGGACAAGTCATTTTTAAGGTCGGATAAGTGATTAACTGTGGTTGGAAAAGTCATTACAATTGTTGGGCAAGGTCATTTTAAGAGATCGGATAAGTGATTAACAGTGGTTGGCAAAGTCATTATAATTGTTAGGCAAAGTCATATTTAGAGGTCGGATTAGTGATTAACAGTGGTTGGCAAAGGTATTACAATTGTTTGCCAAAGTCATTTCAACTGTTGGGCAAAGTCATTTTTAAAGTCGGATAAGTGATTAACTGTGTTTGGAAAGGTCGTTACAATTGTTGGGCAAGGTCATTTTTAGAGGTCGGATAAGTGATTAACAGTGGTTGGCAAAGTCATAACAATTGTTAGGCAAAGTCATTTTTAGATGTAGGTAAAGTGATTAACAGTGGTTGGCAAAGTTATAACAAATGTTAGGCAAAGTCATTTTTAGAGGTCGGATAAGTGATTAACAGTGGTTGGCAAAGTCATTACAATTGTTGGGCAAAGTCATTTTTAGAGGTCGGATAAGTGATTAACAGTGGTTCGCAAAGTCATTACAATTGTTGGGCCAAGTCATTTCTAGAGGTCGGATAAGTGATTAACAGTGGTTTGCAAAGGCATTACAATTGTTTGCCAAAGTCATTTTTACAGGTCGGATAAGTGATTAACAGTGGTTGGCAAAGTAATAACAATTGTTAGGCAAAGTCATTTTAAGAGATCGGATAAGTGATTAACAGTGGTTGGCAAAGTCATTATAATTGTTAGGCAAAGTCATTTTTAGAGATCGGATTATTGATTAACAGTGGTTCGCAAAGTCATTACAATTGTTGGGCCAAGTCATTTTTAGAGGTCGGATAAGTGATTAACAGTGGTTGGCAAAGTAATAACAATTGTTAGGCAAAGTCATTTTTAAGGTCGGATAAGTGATTAACTGTGGTTGGAAAAGTCATTACAATTGTTGGGCAAGGTCATTTTAAGAGATCGGATAAGTGATTAACAGTGGTTGGCAAAGTCATTATAATTGTTAGGCAAAGTCATATTTAGAGGTCGGATTAGTGATTAACAGTGGTTGGCAAAGGTATTACAATTTTTTGCCAAAGTCATTTCAACTGTTGGGCAAAGTCATTTTTAAAGTCGGATAAGTGATTAACTGTGTTTGGAAAAGTCGTTACAATTGTTGGGCAAGGTCATTTTTAGAGGTCGGATAAGTGATTAACAGTGGTTGGCAAGGTCATAACAATTGTTAGGCAAAGTCATTTTTAGAGGTCGGATAAGTGATAAACAGTGGTTGGCAAAGTCATTACAATTGTTGGGCAAAGTCATTTTTAGAGGTCGGATAAGTGATTTACAGTGGTTGGCAAAGTCATTTCAATTGTTTGGCAAAGTCATTTTTAGAGGTCGGATTAGTGATTAACAGTGGTTCGCAAAGTCATTACAATTGTTGGGCCAAGTCATTTTTAGAGGTCGGATAAGTGATTAACAGTGGTTGGCAAAGTCATTACAATTGTTGGGCAAAGTCATTTTTAGAGGTCGGATAAGTGATTTACAGTGGTTGGCAAAGTCATTTCAATTGTTTGGCAAAGTCATTTTTAGAGGTCGGATTAGTGATTAACAGTGGTTCGCAAAGTCATTACAATTGTTGGGCCAAGTCATTTTTAGAGGTCGGATAAGTGATTAACAGTGGTTGGCAAAGTAATAACAATTGTTAGGCAAAGTCATTTTTAGAGATCGGATAAGTGATTAACAGTGGTTGGCAAAGTCATTATAATTGTTAGGCAAAGTCATATTTAGAGGTCGGATTAGTGATTAACAGTGGTTGGCAAAGTAATTATAATTGTTAGGCAAAATCATATTTAGAGGTCGGATTAGTGATTAACAGTGGTTGGCAAAGGTATTACAATTGTTTGCCAAAGTCATTTCAATTGTTGGGCAAAGTCATTTTTAAGGTCGGATAAGTGATTAACTGTGTTTGGAAAAGTCATTACAATTGTTGGGCAAGGTCATTTTTAGAGGTCGGATAAGTGATTAACAGTGGTTGGCAAAGTCATTACAATTGTTGGGCAAAATCATTTTTAGAGCTCGGATAAGTGATTTACAGTGGTTGGCAAAGTTATTACAATTGTTAGGCAAAGTCATTTTTAGAGGTCGGATAAGTTATTAACAGTGGTTGGCAAAGTAATAACAATTGTTGGGCAAAGTCTTTTTTAGAGGTCGGATAAGTGATTAACAGTGGTTGGCAAAGTCATTACAATTGTTGGGCAAAGTCATTTTCACAGGTCGAATAAATGATTAACAGTGGTTGGCAAAGTCTTTACAATTGTTGGGCAAAGTCATTTTTAGAGGTCGGATAAGTGATTAACAGTGGTTCGCAAAGTCATTACAATTGTTGGGCCAAGTCATTTCTAGAGGTCGGATAAGTGATTAACAGTGGTTTGCAAAGGCATTACAATTGTTTGCCAAAGTCATTTTTACAGGTCGGATAAGTGATTAACAGTGGTTGGCAAAGTCATTTCAATTGTTGGGCAAATTCATTTTTAGAGGTCGGTAAAGTGATTAACAGTGGTTGGCAAAGTTATAACAAATGTTAGGCAAAGTCATTTTTAGAGGTCGGATAAGTGATTAACAGTGGTTGGCAAAGTCATAACAATTGTTAGGCAAAGTCATTTTTAGAGGTCGAATAAGTGATTAACAGTGGTTGGCAAAAGAATTAGAATTGTTTGCCAAAGTCATTTTAAGAGGTCGGATAAGTGATTAACAGTGGTTGGCAAAGTCATTACAATTGTTGGGCAAAGTCATTTTTAGAGGTCGGATAAGTGATTTACAGTTGTTGGCAAAGTCATTTCAATTGTTTGGCAAAGTCATTTTTAGAGGTTAGATAAGTGATTAACAGTGGTTCGCAAAGTCATTTCAATTGTTGGGCCAAGTCATTTTTAGAGGTCGGATAAGTGATTAACAGTGGTTGGCAAAGTAATAACAATTGTAAGGCAAAGTCATTTTTAGAGATCGGATAAGTGATTAACATTGGTTGGCAAAGTCATTATAATTGTTAGGCAAAGTCATATTTAGAGGTCGGATTAGTGATTAACAGTGGTTGGCAAAGGTATTACAATTGTTTGCCAAAGTCATTTCAATTGTTGGGCAAAGTCATTTTTAAAGTCGGATAAGTGATTAACTGTGTTTGGAAATGCCATTACAATTGTTGGGCAAGGTCATTTTTAGAGGTCGGATAAGTGATTAACAGTGGTTGGCAAAGTCATAACAATTGTTAGGCAAAGTCATTTTTAGAGGTCGGATAAGTGATTAACAGTGGTTGGCAAAGGAATTACAATTGTTTGCCAAAGTCATTTTAAGAGGTCGGATAAGTGATTAACAGTGGTTGGCAAAGTCATTACAATTGTTGGGCAAAGTCATTTTTAGAGGTCGGATAAGTGATTTACAGTGGTTGGCAAAGTCATTTCAATTGTTTGGCAATATCATTTTTAGAGGTCGGATAAGTGATTAACAGTGGTTCGCAAAGTCATTACAATTGCTGGGCCAAGTCATTTTTAGAGGTCGGATAAGTGATTAACAGTGGTTGGCAAAGTAAAAACAATTGTTAGGCAAAGTCATTTTTAGAGATCGGATAAGTGATTAACAGTAGTTGGCAAAGTCATTATAATTGTTAGGCAAAGTCATATTTAGAGGTCGGATTAGTGATTAACAGTGGTTGGCAAAGGTATAACAATTGTTTGCCAAAGTCATTTCAATTGTTGGGCAAAGTCATTTTTAAGGTCGGATAAGTGATTAACTGTGTTTGGAAAAGTCATTACAATTGTTGGGCAAGGTCATTTTTAGAGGTCGGATAAGTGATTAACAGTGGTTGGCAAAGTCATTACAATTGTTGGGCAAAATCATTTTTAGAGGTCGGATAAGTGATTTACAGTGGTTGGCAAAGTTATTACTATTTTAAGGCAAAGTCATTTTTAGAGGTCGGATAAGTTATTAACAGTGGTTGGCAAAGTAATAACAATTGTTGGGCAAAGTCTTTTTTAGAGGTCGGAAAAGTGATTAACAGTGGTTCGCAAAGTCATTACAATTGTTGGGCCAAGTCATTTTTAGAGATAGGATAAGTGATTAACAGTGGTTGGCAAAGTAATAACAATTGTTAGGCAAAGTCATTTTTAGAGATCGGATAAGTGATTAACAGTGGTTGGCAAAGTCATTATAATTGTTAGGCAAAGTCATATTTAGAGGTCGGATTAGTGATTAACAGTGGTTGGCAAGGGTATTACAATTGTTTGCCAAAGTCATTTCAATCGTTGGGCAAAGTCATTTTTAAAGTCGGATAAGTGATTAACTGTGTTTGGAAAAGCCATTACAATTGTTGGGCAAGGTCATTTTTAGAGGTCGGATAAGTGATTAACAGTGGTTGGCAAAGTCATAACAATTGTTAGGCAAAGTCATTTTTAGAGGTCGGATAAGTGATTAACAGTGGTTGGCAAAGGAATTACAATTGTTTGCCAAAGTCATTTTAAGAGGTCGGATTAGTGATTAACAGTGGTTGGCAAAGTCATTACAATTGTTGGGCAAAGTCATTTTTAGAGGTCGGATAAGTGATTAACAGTGGTTGGCAAAGTCATTAAAATTGTTAGGCAAAGTCATTTTTAGAGGTCGGATTAGTGATTAACAGTGGTTGGCAAAGTAATAACAATTGTTAGGCAAAGTCATTTTTAGAGATCGGATAAGTGATTAACAGTGGTTGGCAAAGTCATTATAATTGTTAGGCAAAGTCATATTTAGAGGTCGGATTAGTGATTAACAGTGGTTGGCAAAGGTATAACAATTGTTTGCCAAAGTCATTTCAATTGTTGGGCAAAGTCATTTTTAAGGTCGGATAAGTGATTAACTGTGTTTGGAAAAGTCATTACAATTGTTGGGCAAGGTCATTTTTAGAGGTCGGATAAGTGATTAACAGTGGTTGGCAAAGTCATTACAATTGTTGGGCAAAATCATTTTTAGAGGTCGGATAAGTTATTAACAGTGGTTGGCAAAGTAATAACAATTGTTGGGCAAAGTCTTTTTTAGAGGTCGGATAAGTGATTAACAGTGGTTGGCAAAGTCATTACAATTGTTGGGCAAAGTCATTTTTTGAGGTCGGATAAGTTATAAACAGTGGTTTGCAAAGTCATTACAATTGTTTTCCAAAGTCATTACAATTGTTTTCCAAAGTCATACCAATTGTTGGGCAAAGTTATTTTTAGAGGTCGGTTAATTTATTAAAAGTGGTTGGCAAAGTCATTTCAATTTTTGGGCAAAGTCATTTTAAGAGGTCGGATAGGTTATTAACAGTGTTTGGCAAATTCATTACAATTGTTTGGCAAAGTAATTTTCACAGGTCGAATAAATGATTAACTGTCGTTGGCAAAGTCATTACAATTGTTGTGCAAAGTCTTTTTTAGAGGTCGGATAAGTGATTTACAATGGTTGGCAAAGTCATTACAATTGTTTGCCAAAGTCATTTTAAGAGGTCGGATTAGTGATTAACAGTGGTTGGCAAAGTCATTACAATTGTTGGGCAAAGTCATTTTTAGAGGTCGGATAAGTGATTTACAGTGGTTGGCAAAGTCATTTCAATTGTTTGGCAATATCATTTTTAGAGGTCGGATAAGTGATTAACAGTGGTTCGCAAAGTCATTACAATTGCTGGGCCAAGTCATTTTTAGAGGTCGGATAAGTGATTTACAGTGGTTGGCAAAGTAATAACAATTGTTAGGCAAAGTCATTTTTAGAGATCGGATAAGTGATTAACAGTGGTTGGCAAAGTCATTATAATTGTTAGGCAAAGTCATATTTAGAGGTCGGATTAGTGATTAACAGTGGTTGGCAAAGGTATAACAATTGTTTGCCAAAGTCATTTCAATTGTTGGGCAAAGTCATTTTTAAGGTCGGATAAGTGATTAACTGTGTTTGGAAAAGTCATTACAATTGTTGGGCAAGGTCATTTTTAGAGGTCGGATAAGTGATTAACAGTGGTTGGCAAAGTCATTACAATTGTTGGGCAAAATCATTTTTCGAGGTCGGATAAGTTATTAACAGTGGTTGGCAAAGTAATAACAATTGTTGGGCAAAGTCTTTTTTAGAGGTCGGATAAGTGATTAACAGTGGTTGGCAAAGTCATTACAATTGTTGGGCAAAGTCATTTTTTGAGGTCGGATAAGTTATAAACAGTGGTTTGCAAAGTCATTACAATTGTTTTCCAAAGTCATTACAATTGTTTTCCAAAGTCATACCAATTGTTGGGCAAAGTTATTTTTAGAGGTCGGTTAATTTATTAAAAGTGGTTGGCAAAGTCATTACAATTTTTGGGCAAAGTCATTTTTAGAGGTCGGATAGGTTATTAACAGTGTTTGGCAAATTCATTACAATTGTTTGGCAAAGTAATTTTCACAGGTCGAATAAATGATTAACTGTGGTTGGCAAAGTCATTACAATTGTTGTGCAAAGTCTTTTTTAGAGGTCGGATAAGTGATTTACAATGGTTGGCTAAGTCATTACAATTGTAGGGCAAAGTCATTTTTAGAGGTCGGATATGTGATTAACAGTGGTTGGCAAAGTTATAACAAATGTTAGACAAAGTCATTTTTAGAGGTCTGATAAGTGATTAACAGTGGTTGGCAAAGTCATTACAATTGTTAGGCAAAGTCATTTTTAGAGGTCGGATAAGTGATTAACAGTGGTTGGCAAAGGAATTACAATTGTTTGCCAAAGTCATTTTAAGAGGTCGGATAAGTTATTAACAGTGGTTTGCAAAGGCATTACAATTGTCTGCCAAAGTCATTACAATTGTTGGGCAAAGTCATTTTTAAAGGTCGGATAAGTGATTAACAGTGGTTGGCAAAGGAATTACAATTGTTTGCCAAAGTCATTTTAAGAGGTCGGATAAGTTATTAACAGTGGTTTGCAAAGGCATTACAGTTGTTTGCGAAATTCATTACAATTGTTTGGCAAAGTAATTTTCACAGGTCGAATAAGTGATTAACAGTGGTTGGCAAAGTCATTATAATTGTTAGGCAAAGTCATATTTAGAGGTCGGATTAGTGATTAACAGTGGTTGGCAAAGGTATTACAATTGTTTGCCAAAGTCATTACAATTGTTGGGCAAAATCATTTTTAGAGGTCGGATAAGTGATTAACAGTAGTTGGCAAAGTCATTACAATTGTTGGGCAAAATCATTTTTAGAGGTCGGATAAGTGATTTACAGTGGTTGGCAAAGTTATTACAATTGTTAGGCAAAGTCATTTTTAGAGGTCGGATAAGTGATTAACGATGGTTGGCAAAGTCATTACAATTGTTGGGCAAAGTCATTTTTTGAGGTCGGATAAGTTATAAACAGTGGTTTGCAAAGTCATTACAATTGTTTTCCAAAGTCATTACAATTGTTTTCCAAAGTCATAACAATTGTTGGGCAAAGTTATTTTTAGAGGTCGGTTAATTTATTAAAAGTGGTTGGCAAAGTCATTACAATTTTTGGGCAAAGTCATTTTTAGAGGTCGGATAGGTTATTAACAGTGTTTGGCAAATTCATTACAATTGTTTGGCAAAGTAATTTTCACAGTTCGAATAAATGATTAACTGTGGTTGGCAAAGTCATTACAATTGTAGGGCAAAGTCATTTTTAGAGGTCGGATATGTGATTAACAGTGGTTGGCAAAGTTATAACAAATGTTAGGCAAAGTCATTTTTAGAGGTCTGATAAGTGATTAACAGTGGTTGGCAAAGTCATTACAATTGTAAGGCAAAGTCATTTTTAGAGGTCGGAAAAGTGATTAACAGTGGTTGGCAAAGGAATTACAATTGTTTGCCAAAGTCATTTTAAGAGGTCGGATAAGTTATTAACAGTGGTTTGCAAAGGCATTACAATTGTCTGCCAAAGTCATTACAATTGTTGGGCAAAGTCATTTTTAGAGGTCGGATAAGTGATTAACAGTGGTTGGCAAAGGAATTACAATTGTTTGCCAAAGTCATTTTAAGAGGTCGGATAAGTTATTAACAGTGGTTTGCAAAGGCATTACAGTTGTTTGCCAAAGTCATTACAATTGTTGGGCAAAGTCATTTTTAGTGGTCGGATCAGTGATTAACAGTGGTTGGCAAAGTCATTACAATTGTTGGGCAAAGTCATTTTTAGAGGTCGGATAAGTGATTAACAGTGGTTGGCAAAGTCATTTAAATAGTTGGGCAAAGTCATTTTTAGAGGTCGGATAAGTGATTTACAGTGGTTGGCAAAGTTATTACAATTGTTAGGCAAAGTCATTTTAAGAGGTAGGATAAGTGATTAACAGTGGTTGGCAAAGTAATTACAATTGTTTCGCAAAGTCATTTTTAGAGATCGGATAAGTGATTAACAGTGGTTGGCAAAGTCATTAAAATTGTTAGGCAAAGTCATTTTTAGAGGTCGGATTAGTGATTAACAGTGGTTGGCAAAGGCATTAGAATTGTTTGCTAAAGTCATTTCAATTGTTGGGCAAAGTCATTTTTAAGGTCGGATAAGTGATTAACTGTGGTTGGCAAAGTCATTACAATTGTTAGGCAAGGTAATTTTTAGAGGTCGGATAATTGATTTACAGTGGTTGGCAAAGTTATTACAATTGTTAGGCAAAGTCATTTTAAGAGATCGGATAAGTGATTAACAGTGGTTGGCAAAGTAATAACAATTGTTAGGCGAAGTCATTTTAAGAGATCGGATAAGTGATAAACAGTGGTTGGCAAAGTCATTATAATTGTTAGGCAAAGTCATTTTTAGAGATCGGTTTATTGATTAACAGTGGTTCGCAAAGTCATTACAATTGTTAGGCAAAGTCATTTTTAAGGTCGGATAAGTGATTATCAGTGGTTGGCAAAGTGATAACAATTGTTAGGCAAAGTCATTTTTAAGGTCGGATAAGTGATTAACAGTGGTTGGCAAAGTGATAACAATTGTTAGGCAAAGTCATTTTTAGAGATCGGATAAGTGATTAACAGTGGTTGGCAAAGTCATTATAATTGTTAGGCAAAGTCATATTTAGAGGTCGGATAAGTGATTAACTGTGTTTGGAAAAGTCATTACAATTGTTGGGCAAGGTCATTTTTAGAGGTCGGATAAGTGATTAACAGTGGTTGGCAAAGTCATTACAATTGTTGGGCAAAATCATTTTTAGAGGTCGGATAAGTGATTTACAGTGGTTGGCAAAGTTATTACAATTGTTAGGCAAAGTCATTTTTAGAGGTCGGATAAGTTATTAACAGTGGTTGGCAAAGTAATAACAATTGTTGGGCAAAGTCTTTTTTAGAGGTCGGATAAGTGATAAACAGTGGTTGGCAAAGTCATTACAATTGTTGGGCAAAGTCATTACAATTGTTTTCCAAAGTCATAACAATTGTTGGGCAAAGTTATTTTTAGAGGTCGGTTAATTTATTAAAAGTGGTTGGCAAAGTCATTACAATTGTTTGGCAAAGTAATTTTCACAGGTCGAATAAATGATTAACTGTGGTTGATAAAGTCATTACAATTTTTGTACAAAGTCTTTTTTAGAGGTCGGATAAGTGATTTACAATGGTTGGCAAAGTCATTACAATTGTAGGGCAAAGTCATTTTTAGAGGTCGGATATGTGATTAACAGTGGTTGGCAAAGTTATAACAAATGTTAGGCAAAGTCATTTTTAGAGGTCTGATAAGTGATTAACAGTGGTTGGCAAAGTCATTACAATTGTTAGGCAAAGTCATTTTTAGAGGTCGGATAAGTGATTAACAGTGGTTGGCAAATGAATTACAATTGTTTGCAAAAGTCATTTAAAGAGGTCGGATAAGTTATTAACAGTGGTTTGCAAAGGCATTACAATTGTCTGCCAAAGTCATTACAATTGTTGGGCAAAGTCATTTTTAGTGGTCGGATAAGTGATTAACAGTGTTTGGCAAATTCATTACAATTGTTTGGCAAAGTAATTTTCACAGGTCGAATAAATGATTAACTGTGGTTGGCAAAGTCATTACAATTGTTGTGCAAAGTCTTTTTTAGAGGTCGGATAAGTGATTTACAATGGTTGGCAAAGTCATTACAATTGTAGGGCAAAGTAATTTTCACAGGTCGAATAAATGATTAACTGTGGTTGGCAAAGTCATTACAATTGTTGTGCAAAGTCATTTTTAAGGTCGGATAAGTGATTAACTGTGGTTGGCAAAGTCATTACAATTGTTAGGCAAGGTAATTTTTAGAGGTCGGATAATTGATTTACAGTGGTTGGCAAAGTTATTACAATTGTTAGGCAAAGTCATTTTAAGAGATCGGATAAGTGATTAACAGTGGTTGGCAAAGTAATAACAATTGTTAGGCGAAGTCATTTTAAGAGATCGGATAAGTGATAAACAGTGGTTGGCAAAGTCATTATAATTGTTAGGCAAAGTCATTTTTAGAGATCGGTTTATTGATTAACAGTGGTTCGCAAAGTCATTACAATTGTTAGGCAAAGTCATTTTTAAGGTCGGATAAGTGATTATCAGTGGTTGGCAAAGTGATAACAATTGTTAGGCAAAGTCATTTTTAAGGTCGGATAAGTGATTAACAGTGGTTGGCAAAGTGATAACAATTGTTAGGCAAAGTCATTTTTAGAGATCGGATAAGTGATTAACAGTGGTTGGCAAAGTCATTATAATTGTTAGGCAAAGTCATATTTAGAGGTCGGATAAGTGATTAACTGTGTTTGGAAAAGTCATTACAATTGTTGGGCAAGGTCATTTTTAGAGGTCGGATAAGTGATTAACAGTGGTTGGCAAAGTCATTACAATTGTTGGGCAAAATCATTTTTAGAGGTCGGATAAGTGATTTACAGTGGTTGGCAAAGTTATTACAATTGTTAGGCAAAGTCATTTTTAGAGGTCGGATAAGTTATTAACAGTGGTTGGCAAAGTAATAACAATTGTTGGGCAAAGTCTTTTTTAGAGGTCGGATAAGTGATAAACAGTGGTTGGCAAAGTCATTACAATTGTTGGGCAAAGTCATTACAATTGTTTTCCAAAGTCATAACAATTGTTGGGCAAAGTTATTTTTAGAGGTCGGTTAATTTATTAAAAGTGGTTGGCAAAGTCATTACAATTGTTTGGCAAAGTAATTTTCACAGGTCGAATAAATGATTAACTGTGGTTGATAAAGTCATTACAATTTTTGTACAAAGTCTTTTTTAGAGGTCGGATAAGTGATTTACAATGGTTGGCAAAGTCATTACAATTGTAGGGCAAAGTCATTTTTAGAGGTCGGATATGTGATTAACAGTGGTTGGCAAAGTTATAACAAATGTTAGGCAAAGTCATTTTTAGAGGTCTGATAAGTGATTAACAGTGGTTGGCAAAGTCATTACAATTGTTAGGCAAAGTCATTTTTAGAGGTCGGATAAGTGATTAACAGTGGTTGGCAAATGAATTACAATTGTTTGCAAAAGTCATTTAAAGAGGTCGGATAAGTTATTAACAGTGGTTTGCAAAGGCATTACAATTGTCTGCCAAAGTCATTACAATTGTTGGGCAAAGTCATTTTTAGTGGTCGGATAAGTGATTAACAGTGTTTGGCAAATTCATTACAATTGTTTGGCAAAGTAATTTTCACAGGTCGAATAAATGATTAACTGTGGTTGGCAAAGTCATTACAATTGTTGTGCAAAGTCTTTTTTAGAGGTCGGATAAGTGATTTACAATGGTTGGCAAAGTCATTACAATTGTAGGGCAAAGTCATTTTTAGAGGTCGGATATGTGATTAACAGTGGTTGGCAAAGTTATAACAAATGTTAGGCAAAGTCATTTTTAGAGGTCTGATAAGTGATTAACAGTGGTTGGCAAAGTCATTACAATTGTTAGGCAAAGTCATTTTTAGAGGTCGGATAAGTGATTAACAGTGGTTGGCAAAGTCATTACAATTGTTGGGCAAAATCATTTTTAGAGGTCGGATAAGTGATTTACAGTGGTTGGCAAAGTTATTACAATTGTTAGGCAAAGTCATTTTTAGAGGTCGGATAAGTTATTAACAGTGGTTGGCAAAGTAATAACAATTGTTGGGCAAAGTCTTTTTTAGAGGTCGGATAAGTGATTAACAGTGGTTGGCAAAGTCATTACAATTGTTGGGCAAAGTCATTTTTTGAGGTCGGATAAGTGATTAACAGTGGTTTGCAAAGTCATTACAATTGTTTTCCAAAGTCATTACAATTGTTTTCCAAAGTCATAACAATTGTTGGGCAAAGTTATTTTTAGAGGTCGGTTAATTTATTAAAAGTGGTTGGCAAAGTCATTACAATTGTTTGGCAAAGTAATTTTCACAGGTCGAATAAATGATTAACTGTGGTTGGCAAAGTCATTCCAATTGTTAGGCAAAGTCATTTTTAGAGGTCGGATAAGTGATTAACAGTGGTTGGCAAAGGAATTACAATTGTTTGCAAAAGTCATTTAAAGAGGTCGGATAAGTTATTAACAGTGGTTTGCAAAGGCATTACAATTGTCTGCCAAAGTCATTACAATTGTTGGGCAAAGTCATTTTTAGAGGTTGGATAAGTGATTAACAGTGTTTGGCAAATTCATTACAATTGTTTGGCAAAGTAATTTTCACAGGTCGAATAAATGATTAACTGTGGTTGGCAAAGTCATTACAATTGTTGTGCAAAGTCTTTTTTAGAGGTCGGATAAGTGATTTACAATGGTTGGCAAAGTCATTACAATTGTAGGGCAAAGTCATTTTTAGAGGTCGGATATGTGATTAACAGTGGTTGGCAAAGTTATAACAAATGTTAGGCAAAGTCATTTTTAGAGGTCTGATAAGTGATTAACAGTGGTTGGTAAAGTCATTACAATTGTTAGGCAAAGTCATTTTTAGAGGTCGGATAAGTGATTAACAGTGGTTGGCAAAGTCATTACAATTGTTGGGCAAAATCATTTTTAGAGGTCGGATAAGTGATTTACAGTGGTTGGCAAAGTTATTACAATTGTTAGGCAAAGTCATTTTTAGAGGTCCGATAAGTTATTAACAGTGGTTGGCAAAGTAATAACAATTGTTGGGCAAAGTCTTTTTTAGAGGTCGGATAAGTGATTAACAGTGGTTGGCAAAGTCATTACAATTGTTGGGCAAAGTCATTTTTTGAGGTCGGATAAGTGATTAACAGTGGTTTGCAAAGTCATTACAATTGTTTTCCAAAGTCATTACAATTGTTTTCCAAAGTCATAACAATTGTTGGGCAAAGTTATTTTTAGAGGTCGGTTAATTTATTAAAAGTGGTTGGCAAAGTCATTACAATTGTTTGGCAAAGTAATTTTCACAGGTCGAATAAATGATTAACTGTGGTTGGCAAAGTCATTACAATTGTTGTGCAAAGTCTTTTTTAGAGGTCGGATAAGTGATTTACAATGGTTGGCAAAGTCATTACAATTGTAGGGCAAAGTCATTTTTAGAGGTCGGATATGTGATTAACAGTGGTTGGCAAAGTTATAACAAATGTTAGGCAAAGTCATTTTTAGAGGTCTGATAAGTGATTAACAGTGGTTGGCAAAGTCATTACAATTGTTAGGCAAAGTCATTTTTAGAGGTCGGATAAGTGATTAACAGTGGTTGGCAAAGGAATTACAATTGTTTGCCAAAGTCATTTAAAGAGGTCGGATAAGTTATTAACAGTGGTTTGCAAAGGCATTACAATTGTCTGCCAAAGTCATTACAATTGTTGGGCAAAGTCATTTTTAGAGGTCGGATAAGTGATTAACAGAGGTTGGCAAAGGAATTACAATTGTTTGCCAAAGTCATTTTAAGAGGTCGGATAAGTTATTAACAGTGGTTTGCAAAGGCATTACAATTGTCAGCCAAAGTCATTACAATTGTTGGGCAAAGTCATTTTTAGAGGTCGGATAAAGGATTAACAGTGGTTGGCAAAGGAATTACAATTGTTTGCCAAAGTCATTTTAAGAGGTCGGATAAGTTATTAACAGTGGTTTGCAAAGGCATTACAGTTGTTTGCCAAATTCATTACAATTGTTTGGCAAAGTAATTTTTAATGGTCGGATCAGTGATTAACAGTGGTTGGCAAAGTCATTACAATTGTTGTGCAAAGTCATTTTTAGAGGTCGGATATGTGATTAACAGTGGTTGGCAAAGTTATAACAAATGTTAGGCAAAGTCATTTTTAGAGGTCGGATAAGTGATTAACAGTGGTTGGCAAAGTCATTACAATTGTTAGGCAAAGTCATTTTTAGAGGTCGAATAAGTGATTAACAGTGGTTGGCAAAGGAATTACAATTGTTTTCCAAAGTCATTTTAAGAGGTCGGATAAGTTATTAACAGTGGTATGCAAAGGCATTACAATTGTCCGCCAAAGTCATAACAATTGTTGGGCAAAGTCATTTTTAGAGGTCGGATAAGTGATTAACAGTGGTTGGCAAAGGAATTACAATTGTTTGCCAAAGTCATTTTAAGAGGTCGGATAAGTTATTAACAGTGGTTTGCAAAGGCATTACAGTTGTTTGCCAAAGTCATTACAATTGTTGGGCAAAGTCATTTTTAGTGGTCGGATCAGTGATTAACAGTGGTTGGCAAAGTCATTACAATTGTTGGGCAAAGTCATTTTTAGAGGTCGGATTAGTGATTAACAGTGGTTGGCAAAGTCATTTAAATAGTTGGGCAAAGTTATTTTTAGAGGTCTGATAATTTAAAAAAAAGTGGTTGGCAAAGTCATTTAAATTGTTGGGCAAAGTCATTTTTAGAGGTCGGATAAGTGATTTACAGTGGTTGGCAAAGTTATTACAATTGTTAGGCAAAGTCATTTTAAGAGGCCTGATAAGTGATTAACAGTGGTTGGCAAAGTAATTACAATTGTTTCGCAAAGTCATTTTTAGAGATCGGATAAGTGATTAACAGTGGTTGGCAAAGTCATTTTTAAGGTCGGATAAGTGATTAACAGTGGTTGGCAAAGTGATAACAATTGTTAGGCAAAGTCATTTTTAAGGTCGGATAAGTGATTAACAGTGGTTGGCAAAGTGATAACAATTGTTAGGCAAAGTCATTTTTAGAGATCGGATAAGTGATTAACAGTGGTTGGCAAAGTCATTATAATTGTTAGGCAAAGTCATATTTAGAGGTCGGATAAGTGATTAACTGTGTTTGGAAAAGTCATTACAATTGTTGGGCAAGGTCATTTTTAGAGGTCGGATAAGTGATTAACAGTGGTTGGCAAAGTCATTACAATTGTTGGGCAAAATCATTTTTAGAGGTCGGATAAGTGATTTACAGTGGTTGGCAAAGTTATTACAATTGTTAGGCAAAGTCATTTTTAGAGGTCGGATAAGTTATTAACAGTGGTTGGCAAAGTAATAACAATTGTTGGGCAAAGTCTTTTTTAGAGGTCGGATAAGTGATAAACAGTGGTTGGCAAAGTCATTACAATTGTTGGGCAAAGTCATTACAATTGTTTTCCAAAGTCATAACAATTGTTGGGCAAAGTTATTTTTAGAGGTCGGTTAATTTATTAAAAGTGGTTGGCAAAGTCATTACAATTGTTTGGCAAAGTAATTTTCACAGGTCGAATAAATGATTAACTGTGGTTGATAAAGTCATTACAATTTTTGTACAAAGTCTTTTTTAGAGGTCGGATAAGTGATTTACAATGGTTGGCAAAGTCATTACAATTGTAGGGCAAAGTCATTTTTAGAGGTCGGATATGTGATTAACAGTGGTTGGCAAAGTTATAACAAATGTTAGGCAAAGTCATTTTTAGAGGTCTGATAAGTGATTAACAGTGGTTGGCAAAGTCATTACAATTGTTAGGCAAAGTCATTTTTAGAGGTCGGATAAGTGATTAACAGTGGTTGGCAAATGAATTACAATTGTTTGCAAAAGTCATTTAAAGAGGTCGGATAAGTTATTAACAGTGGTTTGCAAAGGCATTACAATTGTCTGCCAAAGTCATTACAATTGTTGGGCAAAGTCATTTTTAGTGGTCGGATAAGTGATTAACAGTGTTTGGCAAATTCATTACAATTGTTTGGCAAAGTAATTTTCACAGGTCGAATAAATGATTAACTGTGGTTGGCAAAGTCATTACAATTGTTGTGCAAAGTCTTTTTTAGAGGTCGGATAAGTGATTTACAATGGTTGGCAAAGTCATTACAATTGTAGGGCAAAGTCATTTTTAGAGGTCGGATATGTGATTAACAGTGGTTGGCAAAGTTATAACAAATGTTAGGCAAAGTCATTTTTAGAGGTCTGATAAGTGATTAACAGTGGTTGGCAAAGTCATTACAATTGTTAGGCAAAGTCATTTTTAGAGGTCGGATAAGTGATTAACAGTGGTTGGCAAAGTCATTACAATTGTTGGGCAAAATCATTTTTAGAGGTCGGATAAGTGATTTACAGTGGTTGGCAAAGTTATTACAATTGTTAGGCAAAGTCATTTTTAGAGGTCGGATAAGTTATTAACAGTGGTTGGCAAAGTAATAACAATTGTTGGGCAAAGTCTTTTTTAGAGGTCGGATAAGTGATTAACAGTGGTTGGCAAAGTCATTACAATTGTTGGGCAAAGTCATTTTTTGAGGTCGGATAAGTGATTAACAGTGGTTTGCAAAGTCATTACAATTGTTTTCCAAAGTCATTACAATTGTTTTCCAAAGTCATAACAATTGTTGGGCAAAGTTATTTTTAGAGGTCGGTTAATTTATTAAAAGTGGTTGGCAAAGTCATTACAATTGTTTGGCAAAGTAATTTTCACAGGTCGAATAAATGATTAACTGTGGTTGGCAAAGTCATTCCAATTGTTAGGCAAAGTCATTTTTAGAGGTCGGATAAGTGATTAACAGTGGTTGGCAAAGGAATTACAATTGTTTGCAAAAGTCATTTAAAGAGGTCGGATAAGTTATTAACAGTGGTTTGCAAAGGCATTACAATTGTCTGCCAAAGTCATTACAATTGTTGGGCAAAGTCATTTTTAGAGGTTGGATAAGTGATTAACAGTGTTTGGCAAATTCATTACAATTGTTTGGCAAAGTAATTTTCACAGGTCGAATAAATGATTAACTGTGGTTGGCAAAGTCATTACAATTGTTGTGCAAAGTCTTTTTTAGAGGTCGGATAAGTGATTTACAATGGTTGGCAAAGTCATTACAATTGTAGGGCAAAGTCATTTTTAGAGGTCGGATATGTGATTAACAGTGGTTGGCAAAGTTATAACAAATGTTAGGCAAAGTCATTTTTAGAGGTCTGATAAGTGATTAACAGTGGTTGGCAAAGTCATTACAATTGTTAGGCAAAGTCATTTTTAGAGGTCGGATAAGTGATTAACAGTGGTTGGCAAAGTCATTACAATTGTTGGGCAAAATCATTTTTAGAGGTCGGATAAGTGATTTACAGTGGTTGGCAAAGTTATTACAATTGTTAGGCAAAGTCATTTTTAGAGGTCGGATAAGTTATTAACAGTGGTTGGCAAAGTAATAACAATTGTTGGGCAAAGTCTTTTTTAGAGGTCGGATAAGTGATTAACAGTGGTTGGCAAAGTCATTACAATTGTTGGGCAAAGTCATTTTTTGAGGTCGGATAAGTGATTAACAGTGGTTTGCAAAGTCATTACAATTGTTTTCCAAAGTCATTACAATTGTTTTCCAAAGTCATAACAATTGTTGGGCAAAGTTATTTTTAGAGGTCGGTTAATTTATTAAAAGTGGTTGGCAAAGTCATTACAATTGTTTGGCAAAGTAATTTTCACAGGTCGAATAAATGATTAACTGTGGTTGGCAAAGTCATTACAATTGTTGTGCAAAGTCTTTTTTAGAGGTCGGATAAGTGATTTACAATGGTTGGCAAAGTCATTACAATTGTAGGGCAAAGTCATTTTTAGAGGTCGGATATGTAATTAACAGTGGTTGGCAAAGTTATAACAAATGTTAGGCAAAGTCATTTTTAGAGGTCTGATAAGTGATTAACAGTGGTTGGCAAAGTCATTACAATTGTTAGGCAAAGTCATTTTTAGAGGTCGGATAAGTGATTAACAGTGGTTGGCAAAGGAATTACAATTGTTTGCCAAAGTCATTTAAAGAGGTCGGATAAGTTATTAACAGTGGTTTGCAAAGGCATTACAATTGTCTGCCAAAGTCATTACAATTGTTGGGCAAAGTCATTTTTAGAGGTCGGATAAGTGATTAACAGAGGTTGGCAAAGGAATTACAATTGTTTGCCAAAGTCATTTTAAGAGGTCGGATAAGTTATTAACAGTGGTTTGCAAAGGCATTACAATTGTCAGCCAAAGTCATTACAATTGTTGGGCAAAGTCATTTTTAGAGGTCGGATAAAGGATTAACAGTGGTTGGCAAAGGAATTACAATTGTTTGCCAAAGTCATTTTAAGAGGTCGGATAAGTTATTAACAGTGGTTTGCAAAGGCATTACAGTTGTTTGCCAAATTCATTACAATTGTTTGGCAAAGTAATTTTTAATGGTCGGATCAGTGATTAACAGTGGTTGGCAAAGTCATTACAATTGTTGTGCAAAGTCATTTTTAGAGGTCGGATATGTGATTAACAGTGGTTGGCAAAGTTATAACAAATGTTAGGCAAAGTCATTTTTAGAGGTCGGATAAGTGATTAACAGTGGTTGGCAAAGTCATTACAATTGTTAGGCAAAGTCATTTTTAGAGGTCGAATAAGTGATTAACAGTGGTTGGCAAAGGAATTACAATTGTTTTCCAAAGTCATTTTAAGAGGTCGGATAAGTTATTAACAGTGGTATGCAAAGGCATTACAATTGTCCGCCAAAGTCATAACAATTGTTGGGCAAAGTCATTTTTAGAGGTCGGATAAGTGATTAACAGTGGTTGGCAAAGGAATTACAATTGTTTGCCAAAGTCATTTTAAGAGGTCGGATAAGTTATTAACAGTGGTTTGCAAAGGCATTACAGTTGTTTGCCAAAGTCATTACAATTGTTGGGCAAAGTCATTTTTAGTGGTCGGATCAGTGATTAACAGTGGTTGGCAAAGTCATTACAATTGTTGGGCAAAGTCATTTTTAGAGGTCGGATTAGTGATTAACAGTGGTTGGCAAAGTCATTTAAATAGTTGGGCAAAGTTATTTTTAGAGGTCTGATAATTTAAAAAAAAGTGGTTGGCAAAGTCATTTAAATTGTTGGGCAAAGTCATTTTTAGAGGTCGGATAAGTGATTTACAGTGGTTGGCAAAGTTATTACAATTGTTAGGCAAAGTCATTTTAAGAGGCCTGATAAGTGATTAACAGTGGTTGGCAAAGTAATTACAATTGTTTCGCAAAGTCATTTTTAGAGATCGGATAAGTGATTAACAGTGGTTGGCAAAGTCATTATAATTGTTAGGCAAAGTCATTTTTAGAGGTCGGATTAGTGATTAACAGTGGTTGGCAAAGGCATTACAATTGTTTGCTAAAGTCATTTCAATTGTTGGGCAAAGTCATTTTTAAGGTCGGATAAGTGATTAACTGTGGTTGGCAAAGTCATTACAATTGTTGGGCAAGGTAATTTTTAGAGGTCGGATAAGTGATTAACAGTGGTTGGCAAAGTTATTACAATTGTTAGGCAAAGTCATTTGAAGAGGTCGGATAACTGATTAACAGTGGTTGGCAAAGTAATTACAATTGTTTAGCAAAGTCATTTTTAGAGATCAGATAAGTGATTAACAGTGGTTGGCAAAGTCATTATAATTCTTAGGCAAAGTCATTTTTAGAGGTCGGATTAGTGATTAACAGTGGTTGGCAAAGTCATTACAATTGTTGGGCAAGGTAATTTTTAGAGGTCGGATAAGTGATTAACAGTGGTTGGCAAAGTCATTACAATTGTTGGGCAAAGTCATTTTTAGAGGTCGGATAAGTGATTTACAGTGGTTGGCAAAGTTATTACAATTGTTAGGCAAAGTCATTTGAAGAGGTCGGATAAGTGATTAACAGTGGTTGGCAAAGTAATTACAATTGTTTGGCAAAGTCATTTTTAAGGTCGGATAAGTGATTAACTGTGGTTGGCAAAGTCATTACAATTGTTGGGCAAAGTCATTTTTAGAGGTCGGATAAGCGATTTACAGTGTCTGGCAAAGTTATTACAATTGTTGGGCAAAGTCATTTTAAGAGGTCGGATAAGTGATTAACGGTGGTTGGCAAAGTAATTACAATTGTTAGGCAAAGTCATTTTTAGAGATCGGATAAGTGACTAACAGTGTTTGGCAAAGGCATTACAATTGTTTGCTAAAGTCATTACAATTGTTGGGCAAGGTCATTTTTAGAGGTTGGATAAGTGATTAACAGTGGTTGGCAAAGTCATTTCAATTGTGGGGCAAATTCTTTTTTAGAGGTCGGATTAGTGATTAACAGTGGTTGGCAAAGTCATTACAATTGTTGGGCAAAGTCATTTTTAGAGGTCGGTTAAGTGATTAACAGTGGTTGGCAAAGTTATAACAAATGTTAGGCAAAGTCATTTTTAGAGGTCGGATAAGTGATTAACAGTGGTTGGCAAAGTCATAACAATTGTTAGGCAAAGTCATTTTTAGAGGTCGGATAAGTGATTAACAGTGGTTGGCAAAGTCATTACAATTGTTGGGCAAGGTCATTTTCAGAGGTCGGATAAGTGATTGACAGTGGTTGGCAAAGTCATTACAATTGTTGGGCAAAGTCATTTTTAGAGGTAGGATAAGTGATTAACAGTGGTTGGCAAAGTCATTACAATTGTTGGGCAAAGTCATTTTTAGAGGTCGGTTAAGTGATTAACAGTGGTTTGCAAAGTTATAACATATGTTAGGCAAAGTCATTTTCAGAGGTCGGATAAGTGATTAACAGTGGTTGACAAAGTCATTACAATTGTTGGGCAAGGTCATTTTTAGAGGTTGGATAAGTGATTAACAGTGGTTGGCAAAGTCATTTCAATTGTTGGGCAAATTCTTTTTTAGAGGTCGGATTAGTGATTAACAATGGTTGGCAAAGTCATTACAATTGTTGGGCAAATTCTTTTTTAGAGGTCGGATTAGTGATTAACAGTGGTTGGCAAAGTCATTACAATTGTTGGGCAAAGTCATTTTTAGAGGTCGGTTAAGTGATTAACAGTGGTTGGCAAAGTTATAACAAATGTTAGGCAAAGTCATTTTTAGAGGTCGGATAAGTGATTAACAGCGGTTGGCAAAGTTATAACAATTGTTAGGCAAAGTCATTTTTAGAGGTCGGATAAGTGATTAACAGTGGTTGGCAAAGTCATTACAATTGTAGGGCAAGTCCATTTTCAGAGGTCGGATAAGTGATTAACAGTGGTTGGCAAAGTCATTACAATTGTTGGGCAAAGTCATTTTTAGAGGTAGGATAAGTGATTAACAGTGGTTGGCAAAGTCATTACAATTGTTGGGCAAGGTCATTTTCAGAGGTCGGATAAGTGATTAACAGTGGTAGGCAAAGTCATTACAAGTGTTGGGCAAAGTCATTTTTAGAGGTCAGATAAGTGATTTACAGTGGTTGGCAAAGTCATAACAATTGTAAGGCAAAGTCATTTTTAGAGGTCGGATAAGTGATTAACAATGGTTGGCAAAGTAATTACAATTGTTAGGCAAAGTCATTTTTAGAGATCGGATAAGTTATTAACAGTGGTTGGCAAAGTCATTATAAATGTTAGGCAAAGTCATTTTTAGAGGTCGGATTAGTGATTAACAGTGGTTGGCAAAGCATTACAATTGTTTGCTAAAGTCATTTCAATTGTTGGGCAAAGTCATTTTTAAGGTCTGATAAGTGATTAACTATGGTTGTCAAAGTCATTACAATTGTTGGGCAAGGTCATTTTTAGAGGTCGGATAACTGATTAACAGTGGTTGGCAAAGTCATTTTAATTGTTGGGCAAAGTCATTTTAAGAGGTCGGATAAGTGATTTACAGTGGTTGGCAAAGTTATTACAATTGTTAGGCAAAGTCATTTTAAGAGGTCGGATAAGTGATTAACAGTGGTTGGCAAAGTCATTACAATTGTTGGGCAAAGTCATTTTAAGAGGTCGGATAAGTGATTAACAGTGGTTGGCAAAGTCATTACATTTGTTTTCCAAAGTCATTACAATTGTTTTCCAAAGTCATTACAATTGTTAGGCAAAGTCACTTTTAGAGGTCGGATAAGTGATTAACATCGGTTGGCAAAGGCATTACAATTGTTTGCCAAAGTCATTTCTAGAGGTCGGATAAGTGACTAACAGTGGTTTGCAAAGGGATAACAATTGTTTGCCAAAGTCATTTTTACAGGTTGGATAAGTGATTAACAGTGGTTGGCAAAGTCATTTCAATTGTAGGGCAAATTCTTTTTTAGAGGTCGGATTAGTGATTAACAGTGGTTGGCAAAGTCATTACAATTGTTGGGCAAAGTCATTTTTAGAGGTCGGTTAAGTGATGAACAGTAGTTGGCAAAGTTATAACAAATGTTAGGCAAAGTCATTTTTAGAGGTCGGATAAGTGATTAACAGTGGTTGGCAAAGTCATAACAATTGTTAGGCAAAGTCATTTTTATAGGTCGGATTAGTGATTAACAGTGGTTGGCAAAGTCATTACAATTGTTGGGCAAAGTCATTTTTAGAGGTCGGTTAAGTGATGAACAGTAGTTGGCAAAGTTATAACAAATGTTAGGCAAAGTCATTTTTAGAGGTCGGATAAGTGATTAACAGTGGTTGGCAAAGTCATAACAATTGTTAGGCAAAGTCATTTTTAAAGGTCGGATTAGTGATAAACGGTGGTTGGCAAAGTAATAACAATTGTTGCGCAAAGTCTTTTTTAGAAGTCGGATAAGTGATTAACAGTGGTTGGCAAAGTCATTACATTTGTTGGGCAAAGTAATTTTCACAGCTCGAATAAATGATTAACAGTGGTTGGCAAAGTCATTACAATTGTTGGGCAAAGTCATTTTTTGAGGTCGGATAAATGATTAACAGTGGTTGGCAAAGTCATTACAATTGTTTTCCAAAGTCATTACAATTGTTTTCCAAAGTCATTACAATTGTTGGGCAAAGTTATTTTTAGAGGTCGGATAGTTTATTAACAGTGTTTGGCAAATTCATTACAATTGTTTGGCAAAGTAATTTTCACAGGTCGAATAAATGATAAACTGTGGTTTGCAAAGTCATTACAATTGTTTTCCAAAGTCATTACAATTGTTGTGCAAAGTCTTTTTTAGAGGTCGGATAAGTGATTTACAATGGTTGGCAAAGTAATTACAATTGTTCGGCAAAGTCATTTTTAGAGGTCTGATATGTGATTAACAGTGGTTGGCAAAATTATAACAAATGTTAGGCAAAGTCATTTTTAGAGGTCGGATAAGTGATTAACAGTGGTTGGCAAAGTCATTACAATTGTTAGGCAAAGTCATTTTTAGAGGTCGGATAAGTGATTAACAGTGGTTGGCAAAGGAATTACAATTGTATGCCAAAGTCATTTTAAGAGGTCGGATAAGTTATTAACAGTGGTTTGCAAAGGCATTACAATTGTTTGCCAAAGTCATTACAATTGCTGGGCAAAGTAATTTTCACAGGTCGAATAAATGATAAACAGTGGTTGGCAAAGTCATTACAATTGTTGGGCAAAGTCATTTTTAGAGGTCGGATAAGTGATTAACAGTGGTTGGCAAAGTCATTTAAATTGTTGGGCAAAGTAATTTTTTGAGGTCGGATAATTTATTAAAAGTGGTTGGCAAAGTCATTTAAATTGTTAGGCAAAGTTATTTTTAGAGGTCGGATTATTTATTAAAAGTGTTTGGCAAAGTCATTTCAATTGTTTGGCAAAGTCATTTTTAGAGGTCGGATAAGTGAATAACGGTGGTTGGCAAAGTCATTACAATTGTTGGGCAAAGTAATTTTTAGAGGTCGGATAAGTGATTAACAGTGGTTGGCAAAGTAATAACAATTGTTTGGCAAAGTCATTTTTAGAGATCGGATAAGTGATTAACAGTGGTTGGCAAAGTCATTTAAATTGTTGGGCAAAGTAATTTTTAGAGGTCGGATAATTTATTAAAAGTGGTTGGCAAAGTCATTTAAATTGTTAGGCAAAGTTATTTTTAGAGGTCGGATTATTTATTAAAAGTGTTTGGCAAAGTCATTTTTAGAGGTCGGATAAGTGATTAACGGTGGTTGGCAAAGTCATTACAATTGTTGGGCAAAGTAATTTTTAGAGGTCGGATAAGTGATTAACAGTGGTTGGCAAAGTAATAACAATTGTTTGGCAAAGTCATTTTTAGAGATCGGATAAGTGATTAACAGTGGTTGGCAAAGTCATTATAATTGTTAGGCAAAGTCATTTTTAGAGGTCGGATTAGTGATTAACAGTGGTTGGCAAAGGCATTACAATTGTTTGCCAAAGTCATTTCAATTGTTGGGCAAAGTCATTTTTAAGGTCGGATAAGTGATTAACTGTGGTTGGCAAAATCATTACAATTGTTGGGCAAGATCATTTTTAGTGGTCGGATAAGTGATTAACAGTGGTTGGCAAAGTCATAACAATTGTTAGGCAAAGTCATTTTTATAGGTCGGATAAGTGATTTACAGTGGTTGGCAAAGTTATTACAATTGTTAGGCAAAATCATTTTTAAAGGTCGGATTAGTGATAAACGGTGGTTGGCAAAGTAATAACAATTGTTGGGCAAAGTCTTTTTTAGAAGTCGGATAAGTGATTAACAGTGGTTGGCAAAGTCATTACATTTGTTGGGCAAAGTAATTTTCACAGCTCGAATAAATGATTAACAGTGGTTGGCAAAGTCATTACAATTGTTGGGCAAAGTCATTTTTTGAGGTCGGATAAATGATTAACAGTGGTTGGCAAAGTCATTACAATTGTTTTCCAAAGTCATTACAATTGTTTTCCAAAGTCATTACAATTGTTGGGCAAAGTTATTTTTAGAGGTCGGATAGTTTATTAACAGTGTTTGGCAAATTCATTACAATTGTTTGGCAAAGTAATTTTCACAGGTCGAATAAATGATAAACTGTGGTTTGCAAAGTCATTACAATTGTTTTCCAAAGTCATTACAATTGTTGTGCAAAGTCTTTTTTAGAGGTCGGATAAGTGATTTACAATGGTTGGCAAAGTAATTACAATTGTTCGGCAAAGTCATTTTTAGAGGTCTGATATGTGATTAACAGTGGTTGGCAAAATTATAACAAATGTTAGGCAAAGTCATTTTTAGAGGTCGGATAAGTGATTAACAGTGGTTGGCAAAGTCATTACAATTGTTAGGCAAAGTCATTTTTAGAGGTCGGATAAGTGATTAACAGTGGTTGGCAAAGGAATTACAATTGTATGCCAAAGTCATTTTAAGAGGTCGGATAAGTTATTAACAGTGGTTTGCAAAGGCATTACAATTGTTTGCCAAAGTCATTACAATTGCTGGGCAAAGTAATTTTCACAGGTCGAATAAATGATAAACAGTGGTTGGCAAAGTCATTACAATTGTTGGGCAAAGTCATTTTTAGAGGTCGGATAAGTGATTAACAGTGGTTGGCAAAGTCATTTAAATTGTTGGGCAAAGTAATTTTTTGAGGTCGGATAATTTATTAAAAGTGGTTGGCAAAGTCATTTAAATTGTTAGGCAAAGTTATTTTTAGAGGTCGGATTATTTATTAAAAGTGTTTGGCAAAGTCATTTCAATTGTTTGGCAAAGTCATTTTTAGAGGTCGGATAAGTGAATAACGGTGGTTGGCAAAGTCATTACAATTGTTGGGCAAAGTAATTTTTAGAGGTCGGATAAGTGATTAACAGTGGTTGGCAAAGTAATAACAATTGTTTGGCAAAGTCATTTTTAGAGATCGGATAAGTGATTAACAGTGGTTGGCAAAGTCATTTAAATTGTTGGGCAAAGTAATTTTTAGAGGTCGGATAATTTATTAAAAGTGGTTGGCAAAGTCATTTAAATTGTTAGGCAAAGTTATTTTTAGAGGTCGGATTATTTATTAAAAGTGTTTGGCAAAGTCATTTTTAGAGGTCGGATAAGTGATTAACGGTGGTTGGCAAAGTCATTACAATTGTTGGGCAAAGTAATTTTTAGAGGTCGGATAAGTGATTAACAGTGGTTGGCAAAGTAATAACAATTGTTTGGCAAAGTCATTTTTAGAGATCGGATAAGTGATTAACAGTGGTTGGCAAAGTCATTATAATTGTTAGGCAAAGTCATTTTTAGAGGTCGGATTAGTGATTAACAGTGGTTGGCAAAGGCATTACAATTGTTTGCCAAAGTCATTTCAATTGTTGGGCAAAGTCATTTTTAAGGTCGGATAAGTGATTAACTGTGGTTGGCAAAATCATTACAATTGTTGGGCAAGATCATTTTTAGTGGTCGGATAAGTGATTTACAGTGGTTGGCAAAGTTATTACAATTGTTAGGCAAAGTCATTTTTAGAGGTCATATAAGTGATTAACACTGGTTGGCAAAGTAATTACAATTGTTAGGCAAAGTAATTTTTAGACGTCGGATAAGTGATTAACAGTGGTTGGCAAGGTAATAACAATTGTTTGGCAAAGTCATTTTTAGAGATCGGATAAGTGATTAACAGTGGTTGGCAAAGTCATTTTAATTGTTAGGCAAAGTCATTTTTAGAGGTCGGATTAGTGATTAACAGTGGTTGGCAAAGGCATTACAATTGTTTGCCAAAGTCATTTCAATTGTTGGGCAAAGTCATTTTTAAGGTCGGATAAGTGATTAACTGTGGTTGGCAAAAACATTACAATTGTTGGGCAAGGTCATTTTTAGAGGTCGGATAAGTGATTAACAGTGGTTGGCAAAGTCATTACAATTGTTAGGCAAAGTCATTTTTAGAGGTCGGATAAGTGATTAACACTGGTTGGCAAAGTAATTACAATTGTTTGCCAAAGTCATTTCTAGAGGTCGGATAAGTGATTAACAGTGGTTTGCAAAGGCATTTCAATTGTTTGCCAAAATCATTTTTACAGGTCGGATAAGTGATTTACAGTGGTTGGCAAAGTTATTAAAATTGTTAGGCAAAGTCATTTTTAGTGGTCGGATAAGTGATTAACAGTGGTTGGCAAAGTCATTACAATTGTTGGGCAAAGTAATTTTCACAGGTCGAATAAATTATTAACAGTGGTTGGCAAAGTCAATACAATTGTTGGGCAAAGTCATTTTTAGAGGTCGGATAAGTGATTAACAGTGGTTGGCAAAGTCATTACAATTTTTGGGCAAAGTCATTTTTAGAGGTCGGATAATTTATTAAAAGTGGTTGGCAAAGTCATTTAAATTGTTGGGCAAAGTCATTTCAATTGTTGGGCAAAGTCATTTTTAAGGTCGGATAAGTGATTAACTGTGGTTGGCAAAATCATAACAATTGTTGAGCAAAGTAATTTTTAGAGGTCGGATAAGTGATTAACGGTGGTTGGCAAAGTCATTACAATTGTTGGGCAAAGTAATTTTTAGAGGTCGGATAAGTGATTAACAGTGGTTGGCAAAGTAATAACAATTGTTTGGCAAAGTCATTTTTAGAGATCGGATAAGTGATTAACAGTGGTTGGCAAAGTCATTATAATTGTTAGGCAAAGTCATTTTTAGAGGTCGGATTAGTGATTAACAGTGGTTGGCAAAGGCATTACAATTGTTTGCCAAAGTCATTTCAATTGTTGGGCAAAGTCATTTTTAAGGTCGGATAAGTGATTAACTGTGGTTGGCAAAATCATTACAATTGTTGGGCAAGATCATTTTTAGTGGTCGGATAAGTGATTTACAGTGGTTGGCAAAGTTATTACAATTGTTAGGCAAAGTCATTTTTAGAGGTCATATAAGTGATTAACACTGGTTGGCAAAGTAATTACAATTGTTAGGCAAAGTAATTTTTAGACGTCGGATAAGTGATTAACAGTGGTTGGCAAGGTAATAACAATTGTTTGGCAAAGTCATTTTTAGAGATCGGATAAGTGATTAACAGTGGTTGGCAAAGTCATTTTAATTGTTAGGCAAAGTCATTTTTAGAGGTCGGATTAGTGATTAACAGTGGTTGGCAAAGGCATTACAATTGTTTGCCAAAGTCATTTCAATTGTTGGGCAAAGTCATTTTTAAGGTCGGATAAGTGATTAACTGTGGTTGGCAAAAACATTACAATTGTTGGGCAAGGTCATTTTTAGAGGTCGGATAAGTGATTAACAGTGGTTGGCAAAGTCATTACAATTGTTAGGCAAAGTCATTTTTAGAGGTCGGATAAGTGATTAACACTGGTTGGCAAAGTAATTACAATTGTTTGCCAAAGTCATTTCTAGAGGTCGGATAAGTGATTAACAGTGGTTTGCAAAGGCATTTCAATTGTTTGCCAAAATCATTTTTACAGGTCGGATAAGTGATTTACAGTGGTTGGCAAAGTTATTAAAATTGTTAGGCAAAGTCATTTTTAGTGGTCGGATAAGTGATTAACAGTGGTTGGCAAAGTCATTACAATTGTTGGGCAAAGTAATTTTCACAGGTCGAATAAATTATTAACAGTGGTTGGCAAAGTCAATACAATTGTTGGGCAAAGTCATTTTTAGAGGTCGGATAAGTGATTAACAGTGGTTGGCAAAGTCATTACAATTTTTGGGCAAAGTCATTTTTAGAGGTCGGATAATTTATTAAAAGTGGTTGGCAAAGTCATTTAAATTGTTGGGCAAAGTTATTTTTAGAGGTCGGATAATTTATTCATATCGAGATTTTTATGACACTTTGATCATGCGAAATTATGTAAATCAACTCTCCAGAACCTAACCCCTTACATTACTGTCAAAAAAACAAGGAATCATTTTATGGGAATTAAGACAAAATATAGGATGGATCAATTACTGAGTTGTTATCGATTATCAATTAATCAATTAGATTCATTATTCTTTTTTATAGCACACTTTATCTTTTAAACTATCCAATAATACTCGCATGACAAAACATTGCAGTAATAAATTAATTTTTTGAAATGTCAGTGAAATACATGGTTTCGACTCAATATGTAAAAGTGTTTTGCAAAGTCATTTCAATTGTTTGGCAAAATCATTTTTAGAGGTCGGATTAGTGATTAACGGTGGTTGGCAAAGTCATTATAATTGTTGGGCAAAGTAATTTTTAGAGGTCGGATAAGTGATTAACAGTGGTTGGCAAAGTAATAACAATTGTTTGGCAAAGTCATTTTTAGAGATCGGATAAGTCATTAACCGTGGTTGGCAAAGTCATTATAATTGTTAGGCAAAGTCATTTTTAGAGGTCGGATTAGTTATTAACAGTGGTTGGCAAAGACATTACAATTGTTTGCCAAAGTCATTTCAATTGTTGGGCAAAGTCATTTTTAAGGTCGGATAAGTGATTAACTGTGGTTGGCAAAATCATAACAATTGTTGAGCAAGGTCATTTTTAGAGGTCGGATAAGTGATTAACAGTGGTTGGCAAAGTCATTACAATTGTTGGGCTAAGTCATTTTTAGAGGTCGGATAAGTGATTTACAGTGGTTTGCAAAGTTATTACCATTGTTTTCCAAAGTCATTACTATTTTTGGGCAAAGTCATTTTTAGAGGTCGGATAAGTGATTAAAAGTGGTTGACAAAGTCATTACAATTGTTGGGCAAAGTCATTTTTAGATGTGGGATAAGTTATTAACAGTTGTATGCAAAGTCATTACAATTGTTAGGCAAAGTCATTTTTAGAGGTCGGATAAGTGATTAACAGTGGTTGGAAAAGGCATTACAATTGTTGGGCAAAGTCATTTTTAGAGGTCGGATAAGTGATTAACAGTGGTTGGCAAAGTCATTACAATTGTTTGCCAAAATCATTTTTAGAGGTCGGATAAGTGATTAACAGTGGTTGGAAAAGGCATTACAATTGTTGGGCAAAGTCATTTTTAGAGGTCGGATAAGTGATTTACAGTGGTTGGCAAAGTTATTACAATTGTTAGGCAAAGTCATTTTTAGAGGTCGAATTAGTGATTAACAGTGGTTGGAAAAGGCATTACAATTGTTGGGCAAAGTCATTTTTAGAGGTCGGATAGGTGATTAACAGTGGTTGGCAAAGTCATTACAATTTTTGGGCAAAGTCATTTTTAGAGGTCGTATAGGTTATTAACAGTGTTTGGCAAAATCATTACAATTGTTTGGCAAAGTCATTTTTAGAGGTCGGATAAGTGATTAACAGTGGTTCGCAAAGTCATTATAATTGTTGGGCAAAGTAATTTTTAGAGGTCGGATAAGTGATTAACAGTGGTTGGCAAAGTAATAACAATTGTTTGGCAAAGTCATTTTTAGAGATCGGATAAGTCATTAACCGTGGTTGGCAAAGTCATTATAATTGTTAGGCAAAGTCATTTTTAGAGGTCGGATTAGTTATTAACAGTGGTTGGCAAAGACATTACAATTGTTTGCCAAAGTCATTTCAATTGTTGGGCAAAGTCATTTTTAAGGTCGGATAAGTGATTAACTGTGGTTGGCAAAATCATAACAATTGTTGAGCAAGGTCATTTTTAGAGGTCGGATAAGTGATTAACAGTGGTTGGCAAAGTCATTACAATTGTTGGGCTAAGTCATTTTTAGAGGTCGGATAAGTGATTTACAGTGGTTTGCAAAGTTATTACCATTGTTTTCCAAAGTCATTACTATTTTTGGGCAAAGTCATTTTTAGAGGTCGGATAAGTGATTAAAAGTGGTTGACAAAGTCATTACAATTGTTGGGCAAAGTCATTTTTAGATGTGGGATAAGTTATTAACAGTTGAATGCAAAGTCATTACAATTGTTAGGCAAAGTCATTTTTAGAGGTCGGATAAGTGATTAACAGTGGTTGGAAAAGGCATTACAATTGTTGGGCAAAGTCATTTTTAGAGGTCGGATAAGTGATTAACAGTGGTTGGCAAAGTCATTACAATTGTTTGCCAAAATCATTTTTAGAGGTCGGATAAGTGATTAACAGTGGTTGGAAAAGGCATTACAATTGTTGGGCAAAGTCATTTTTAGAGGTCGGATAAGTGATTTACAGTGGTTGGCAAAGTTATTACAATTGTTAGGCAAAGTCATTTTTAGAGGTCGAATTAGTGATTAACAGTGGTTGGAAAAGGCATTACAATTGTTGGGCAAAGTCATTTTTAGAGGTCGGATAGGTGATTAACAGTGGTTGGCAAAGTCATTACAATTTTTGGGCAAAGTCATTTTTAGAGGTCGTATAGGTTATTAACAGTGTTTGGCAAAATCATTACAATTGTTTGGCAAAGTCATTTTTAGAGGTCGGATTAGTGATTAACGGTGGTTGGCAAAGTCATTATAATTGTTGGGCAAAGTAATTTTTAGAGGTCGGATAAGTGATTAACAGTGGTTGGCAAAGTAATAACAATTGTTTGGCAAAGTCATTTTTAGAGATCGGATAAGTCATTAACCGTGGTTGGCAAAGTCATTATAATTGTTAGGCAAAGTCATTTTTAGAGGTCGGATTAGTTATTAACAGTGGTTGGCAAAGACATTACAATTGTTTGCCAAAGTCATTTCAATTGTTGGGCAAAGTCATTTTTAAGGTCGGATAAGTGATTAACTGTGGTTGGCAAAATCATAACAATTGTTGAGAAAGGTCATTTTTAGAGGTCGGATAAGTGATTAACAGTGGTTGGCAAAGTCATTACAATTGTTGGGCTAAGTCATTTTTAGAGGTCGGATAAGTGATTTACAGTGGTTTGCAAAGTTATTACCATTGTTTTCCAAAGTCATTACTATTTTTGGGCAAAGTCATTTTTAGAGGTCGGATAAGTGATTAAAAGTGGTTGACAAAGTCATTACAATTGTTGGGCAAAGTCATTTTTAGATGTGGGATAAGTTATTAACAGTTGAATGCAAAGTCATTACAATTGTTAGGCAAAGTCATTTTTAGAGGTCGGATAAGTGATTAACAGTGGTTGGAAAAGGCATTACAATTGTTGGGCAAAGTCATTTTTAGAGGTCGGATAAGTGATTAACAGTGGTTGGCAAAGTCATTACAATTGTTTGCCAAAATCATTTTTAGAGGTCGGATAAGTGATTAACAGTGGTTGGAAAAGGCATTACAATTGTTGGGCAAAGTCATTTTTAGAGGTCGGATAAGTGATTTACAGTGGTTGGCAAAGTTATTACAATTGTTAGGCAAAGTCATTTTTAGAGGTCGAATTAGTGATTAACAGTGGTTGGAAAAGGCATTACAATTGTTGGGCAAAGTCATTTTTAGAGGTCGGATAGGTGATTAACAGTGGTTGGCAAAGTCATTACAATTTTTGGGCAAAGTCATTTTTAGAGGTCGTATAGGTTATTAACAGTGTTTGGCAAAATCATTACAATTGTTTGGCAAAGTCATTTTTAGAGGTCGGATTAGTGATTAACGGTGGTTGGCAAAGTCATTATAATTGTTGGGCAAAGTAATTTTTAGAGGTCGGATAAGTGATTAACAGTGGTTGGCAAAGTAATAACAATTGTTTGGCAAAGTCATTTTTAGAGATCGGATAAGTCATTAACCGTGGTTGGCAAAGTCATTATAATTGTTAGGCAAAGTCATTTTTAGAGGTCGGATTAGTTATTAACAGTGGTTGGCAAAGACATTACAATTGTTTGCCAAAGTCATTTCAATTGTTGGGCAAAGTCATTTTTAAGGTCGGATAAGTGATTAACTGTGGTTGGCAAAATCATAACAATTGTTGAGCAAGGTCATTTTTAGAGGTCGGATAAGTGATTAACAGTGGTTGGCAAAGTCATTACAATTGTTGGGCTAAGTCATTTTTAGAGGTCGGATAAGTGATTTACAGTGGTTTGCAAAGTTATTACCATTGTTTTCCAAAGTCATTACTATTTTTGGGCAAAGTCATTTTTAGAGGTCGGATAAGTGATTAAAAGTGGTTGACAAAGTCATTACAATTGTTGGGCAAAGTCATTTTTAGATGTGGGATAAGTTATTAACAGTTGTATGCAAAGTCATTACAATTGTTAGGCAAAGTCATTTTTAGAGGTCGGATAAGTGATTAACAGTGGTTGGAAAAGGCATTACAATTGTTGGGCAAAGTCATTTTTAGAGGTCGGATAAGTGATTAACAGTGGTTGGCAAAGTCATTACAATTGTTTGCCAAAATCATTTTTAGAGGTCGGATAAGTGATTAACAGTGGTTGGAAAAGGCATTACAATTGTTGGGCAAAGTCATTTTTAGAGGTCGGATAAGTGATTTACAGTGGTTGGCAAAGTTATTACAATTGTTAGGCAAAGTCATTTTTAGAGGTCGAATTAGTGATTAACAGTGGTTGGAAAAGGCATTACAATTGTTGGGCAAAGTCATTTTTAGAGGTCGGATAGGTGATTAACAGTGGTTGGCAAAGTCATTACAATTTTTGGGCAAAGTCATTTTTAGAGGTCGTATAGGTTATTAACAGTGTTTGGCAAAATCATTACAATTGTTTGGCAAAGTCATTTTTAGAGGTCGGATAAGTGATTAACAGTGGTTCGCAAAGTCATTTCAATTGTTGGGCAAGGTCATTTTTAGAAGCCGGATAAGTGATTAACAGTGGTCGGCAAAGTCATTACAATTGTTGGGCAAAGTCATTTTTAGAGGTCGGATAAGTGATTAACAGTGGTTGGCAAAGTCATTACAATAGTTAGGCAAAGTCATTTTTAGAGGTCGGATTAGTGATTAACAGTGGTTGGCAAAGTCATTAGAATTGTTTACCAAAGTCATTGCAATTGTTGGGCAAAGTCATTTATAAGGTCGGATAAGTGATTAACAGTGGTTGGCAAAGCCATTACAATTGTTTGCCAAAGTCATTTCCAGAGGTCGGATAAGTGATTAACAGTGGTTTGTAAAGGCATTACAATTGTTTGCCAAAATCATTTTTACAGGTCGGATAAGTGATTAACAGTGGTTGCCAAAGTCATTACAACTGTTTGGCAATGTCATTTTTAGAGGTCGGATAAGTGATTTACAGTGGTTAGCAAAGTTATTACAATTGTTAGGCAAAGTCATTTTTAGAGGTCGAATTAGTGATTAACAGTGGTTGGAAAAGGCATTACAATTGTAGGGCAAAGTCATTTTTAGAGGTCGGATAAGTGATTAACAGTGGTTGGCAAAGTCATTACAATTTTTGGGCAAAGTCATTTTTGGAGGTCGTATAGGTTATTAACAGTGTTTGGCAAAATCATTACAATTGTTTGGCAAAGTCATTTTTAGAGGTCGGATAAGTGATTAACAGTGGTTCGCAAAGTCATTACAATTGTTGGGCAAGGTCATTTTTAGAAGCCGGATAAGTGATTAACAGTGGTCGGCAAAGTAATTACAATTGTTGGGCAAAGTCATTTTTAGAGGTCGGATAAGTGATTAACAGTGGTTGGCAAAGTCATTACAATAGTTAGGCAAAGTCATTTTTAGAGGTCGGATTAGTGATTAACAGTGGTTGGCAAAGTCATTAGAATTGTTTACCAAAGTCATTGCAATTGTTGCGCAAAGTCATTTATAAGGTCGGATAAGTGATTAACAGTGGTTGGCAAAGCCATTACAATTGTTTGCCAAAGTCATTTCCAGAGGTCGGATAAGTGATTAACAGTGGTTTGTAAAGGCATTACAATTGTTTGCCAAAATCATTTTTACAGGTCGGATAAGTGATTAACAGTGGTTGCCAAAGTCATTACAACTGTTTGGCAATGTCATTTTTAGAGGTCGGATAAGTGATTTACAGTTGTTGGCAAAGTTATTACAATTGTTTGGCAAAGTCATTTTTAGAGGTCGAATTAGTGATTAACAGTGGTTGGAAAAGGCATTACAATTGTAGGGCAAAGTCATTTTTAGAGGTCGGATAAGTGATTAACAGTGGTTGGCAAAGTCATTACAATTTTTGGGCAAAGTCATTTTTGGAGGTCGTATAGGTTATTAACAGTGTTTGGCAAAATCATTACAATTGTTTGGCAAAGTCATTCTTAGAGGTCGGATAAGTGATTAACATTGGTTCGCAAAGTCATTACAATTGTTGGGCAAAGTCATTTTTAGAGGTCGGATAAGTGATTAACAGTGGTTGGCAAAGTAATAACAATTGTTGGGCAAAGTCATTTTTAGAGATCGGATACGTGATTAACAGTGGTTGGAAAAGTCATTACAATTGTTAGGCAAAGTCATTTTTAGAGGTCGGATTAGTGATTAACAGTGGTTGGAAAAGGCATTACAATTGTTTGCCAAAGTCATTTCATTTGTTGGGCAAAGTCATTTTTAATGTCGGATAAGTGATTAACAGTGGTTGGCAAAGTCATTACAATTGTTGGGCAAAGTCATTTTTTGAGGTCGGATAAGTGATTAACAGTGTTTGGCAAAGTCATTACAATTGTTTGGCAAAGTCATTTTTAGAGGTCGGATATGTGATTAACAGTGGTAAGCAAAGTCATTTCAATTGTTGGGCAAGGTCATTTTTAGAAGCCGGATAAGTGATTAACAGTGGTCGGCAAAGTCATTACAATTGTTGGGCAAAGTCATTTTTAGAGGTCGAATAAGTGATTAACAGTGGTTGGCGAAGGCATTACAATTGTTTGCAAAAGTCATTTTAAGAGGTCGGATAAGTAATTAACAGTGGTTTGCAAAGGCATTAAAATTGTTTGCAAAAGTCATTACAATTGCTGGGCATATTAATTTTCACAGGTCGAATAAATGATAAACAGTGGTTGGCAAAGTCATTACAATTGTTGGGCAAAGTCATTTTTAGAGGTCGGATAAGTGATTAACAGTGGTTGGCAAAGTCATTTAAATTGTTGGGCAAAGTAATTTTTAGAGGTCGGATAATTTATTAAAAGTGGTTGGCAAAGTCATCTAAATTGTTGGGCAAAGTTATTTTGAGAGGTCGGATAATTTATTAAAAGTGTTTGGCAAAGTCATTTCAATTGTTTGGCAAAGTCATTTTTAGAGGTCGGATAAGTGATTAACAGTGGTTGGAAAAGGCATTACAATTGTTGGGCAAAGTCATTTTTAGAGGTCGGATAAGTGATTAACAGTGGTTGGCAAAGTCATTACAATTGTTTGCCAAAATCATTTTTAGAGGTCGGATAAGTGATTAACAGTGGTTGGAAAAGGCATTACAATTGTTGGGCAAAGTCATTTTTAGAGGTCGGATAAGTGATTTACAGTGGTTGGCAAAGTTATTACAATTGTTAGGCAAAGTCATTTTTAGAGGTCGAATTAGTGATTAACAGTGGTTGGAAAAGGCATTACAATTGTTGGGCAAAGTCATTTTTAGAGGTCGGATAGGTGATTAACAGTGGTTGGCAAAGTCATTACAATTTTTGGGCAAAGTCATTTTTAGAGGTCGTATAGGTTATTAACAGTGTTTGGCAAAATCATTACAATTGTTTGGCAAAGTCATTTTTAGAGGTCGGATAAGTGATTAACAGTGGTTCGCAAAGTCATTACAATTGTTGGGCAAGGTCATTTTTAGAAGCCGGATAAGTGATTAACAGTGGTCGGCAAAGTCATTACAATTGTTGGGCAAAGTCATTTTTAGAGGTCGGATAAGTGATTAACAGTGGTTGGCAAAGTCATTACAATAGTTAGGCAAAGTCATTTTTAGAGGTCGGATTAGTGATTAACAGTGATTGGCAAAGTCATTAGAATTGTTTACCAAAGTCATTGCAATTGTTGGGCAAAGTCATTTATAAGGTCGGATAAGTGATTAACAGTGGTTGGCAAAGCCATTACAATTGTTTGCCAAAGTCATTTCCAGAGGTCGGATAAGTGATTAACAGTGGTTTGTAAAGGCATTACAATTGTTTGCCAAAATCATTTTTACAGGTCGGATAAGTGATTAACAGTGGTTGCCAAAGTCATTACAACTGTTTGGCAATGTCATTTTTAGAGGTCGGATAAGTGATTTACAGTGGTTGGCAAAGTTATTACAATTGTTAGGCAAAGTCATTTTTAGAGGTCGAATTAGTGATTAACAGTGGTTGGAAAAGGCATTACAATTGTAGGGCAAAGTCATTTTTAGAGGTCGGATAAGTGATTAACAGTGGTTGGCAAAGTCATTACAATTTTTGGGCAAAGTCATTTTTAGAGGTCGGATAAGTGATTAACAGTGGTTGGAAAAGGCATTACAATTGTTGGGCAAAGTCATTTTTAGAGGTCGGATAAGTGATTTACAGTGGTTGGCAAAGTTATTACAATTGTTAGGCAAAGTCATTTTTAGAGGTCGAATTAGTGATTAACAGTGGTTGGAAAAGGCATTACAATTGTAGGGCAAAGTCATTTTTAGAGGTCGGATAAGTGATTAACAGTGGTTGGCAAAGTCATTACAATTTTTGGGCAAAGTCATTTTTGGAGGTCGTATAGGTTATTAACAGTGTTTGGCAAAATCATTACAATTGTTTGGCAAAGTCATTTTTAGAGGTCGGATAAGTGATTAACATTGGCTCGCAAAGTCATTACAATTGTTGGGCAAAGTCATTTTTAGAGGTCGGATAAGTGATTAACAGTGGTTGGCAAAGTAATAACAATTGTTGGGCAAAGACATTTTTAGAGATCGGATACGTGATTAACAGTGGTTGGCAAAGTCATTACAATTGTTAGGCAAAGTCATTTTTAGAGGTCGGATTAGTGATTAACAGTGGTTGGAAAAGGCATTACAATTGTTTGCCAAAGTCATTTCATTTGTTGGGCAAAGTCATTTTTAATGTCGGATAAGTGATTAACAGTGGTTGGCAAAGTCATTACAATTGTTGGGCAAAGTCATTTTTTGAGGTCGGATAAGTGATTAACAGTGTTTGGCAAAGTCATTACAATTGTTTGGCAAAGTCATTTTTAGAGGTCGGATATGTGATTAACAGTGGTAAGCCAAGTCATTTCAATTGTTGGGCAAGGTCATTTTTAGAAGCAGGATAAGTGATTAACAGTGGTCGGCAAAGTCATTACAATTGTTGGGCAAAGTCATTTTTAGAGGTCGGATAAGTGATTAACAGTGGTTGGCAAAGTTATTACAATAGTTAGGCAAAGTCATTTTTAGAGGTCGGATAAGTGATTAACAGTGGTTGGCGAAGGCATTACAATTGTTTGCAAAAGTCATTTTAAGAGGTCGGATAAGTTATTAACAGTGGTTTGCAAAGGCATTAAAATTGTTTGCAAAAGTCATTACAATTGCTGGGCATATTAATTTTCACAGGTCGTATAGGTTATTAACAGTGTTTGGCAAAATCATTACAATTGTTTGGCAAAGTCATTTTTAGAGGTCGGATAAGTGATTAACAGTGGTTCGCAAAGTCATTACAATTGTTGGGCAAGGTCATTTTTAAAAGCCGGATAAGTGATTAACAGTGGTCGGCAAAGTCATTACAATTGTTGGGCAAAGTCATTTTTAGAGGTCGGATAAGTGATTAACAGTGGTTGGCAAAGTCATTACAATAGTTAGGCAAAGTCATTTTTAGAGGTCGGATTAGTGATTAACAGTGATTGGCAAAGTCATTAGAATTGTTTACCAAAGTCATTGCAATTGTTGGGCAAAGTCATTTATAAGGTCGGATAAGTGATTAACAGTGGTTGGCAAAGCCATTACAATTGTTTGCCAAAGTCATTTCCAGAGGTCGGATAAGTGATTAACAGTGGTTTGTAAAGGCATTACAATTGTTTGCCAAAATCATTTTTACAGGTCGGATAAGTGATTAACAGTGGTTGCCAAAGTCATTACAACTGTTTGGCAATGTCATTTTTAGAGGTCGGATAAGTGATTTACAGTGGTTGGCAAAGTTATTACAATTGTTAGGCAAAGTCATTTTTAGAGGTCGAATTAGTGATTAACAGTGGTTGGAAAAGGCATTACAATTGTAGGGCAAAGTCATTTTTAGAGGTCGGATAAGTGATTAACAGTGGTTGGCAAAGTCATTACAATTTTTGGGCAAAGTCATTTTTAGAGGTCGGATAAGTGATTAACAGTGGTTGGAAAAGGCATTACAATTGTTGGGCAAAGTCATTTTTAGAGGTCGGATAAGTGATTTACAGTGGTTGGCAAAGTTATTACAATTGTTAGGCAAAGTCATTTTAAGAGGTCGGATAAGTTATTAACAGTGGTTTGCAAAGGCATTAAAATTGTTTGCAAAAGTCATTACAATTGCTGGGCATATTAATTTTCACAGGTCGTATAGGTTATTAACAGTGTTTGGCAAAATCATTACAATTGTTTGGCAAAGTCATTTTTAGAGGTCGGATAAGTGATTAACAGTGGTTCGCAAAGTCATTACAATTGTTGGGCAAGGTCATTTTTAAAAGCCGGATAAGTGATTAACAGTGGTCGGCAAAGTCATTACAATTGTTGGGCAAAGTCATTTTTAGAGGTCGGATAAGTGATTAACAGTGGTTGGCAAAGTCATTACAATAGTTAGGCAAAGTCATTTTTAGAGGTCGGATTAGTGATTAACAGTGATTGGCAAAGTCATTAGAATTGTTTACCAAAGTCATTGCAATTGTTGGGCAAAGTCATTTATAAGGTCGGATAAGTGATTAACAGTGGTTGGCAAAGCCATTACAATTGTTTGCCAAAGTCATTTCCAGAGGTCGGATAAGTGATTAACAGTGGTTTGTAAAGGCATTACAATTGTTTGCCAAAATCATTTTTACAGGTCGGATAAGTGATTAACAGTGGTTGCCAAAGTCATTACAACTGTTTGGCAATGTCATTTTTAGAGGTCGGATAAGTGATTTACAGTGGTTGGCAAAGTTATTACAATTGTTAGGCAAAGTCATTTTTAGAGGTCGAATTAGTGATTAACAGTGGTTGGAAAAGGCATTACAATTGTAGGGCAAAGTCATTTTTAGAGGTCGGATAAGTGATTAACAGTGGTTGGCAAAGTCATTACAATTTTTGGGCAAAGTCATTTTTAGAGGTCGGATAAGTGATTAACAGTGGTTGGAAAAGGCATTACAATTGTTGGGCAAAGTCATTTTTAGAGGTCGGATAAGTGATTTACAGTGGTTGGCAAAGTTATTACAATTGTTAGGCAAAGTCATTTTTAGAGGTCGAATTAGTGATTAACAGTGGTTGGAAAAGGCATTACAATTGTAGGGCAAAGTCATTTTTAGAGGTCGGATAAGTGATTAACAGTGGTTGGCAAAGTCATTACAATTTTTGGGCAAAGTCATTTTTGGAGGTCGTATAGGTTATTAACAGTTTTTGGCAAAATCATTACAATTGTTTGGCAAAGTCATTTTTAGAGGTCGGATAAGTGATTAACAGTGGTTCGCAAAGTCATTACAATTGTTGGGCAAGGTCATTTTTAGAAGCCGGATAAGTGATTAACAGTGGTCGGCAAAGTCATTACAATTGTTGGGCAAAGTCATTTTTAGAGGTCGGATAAGTGATTAACAGTGGTTGGCAAAGTCATTACAATAGTTAGGCAAAGTCATTTTTAGAGGTCGGATTAGTGATTAACAGTGGTTGGCAAAGTCATTAGAATTGTTTACCAAAGTCATTGCAATTGTTGGGCAAAGTCATTTATAAGGTCGGATAAGTGATTAACAGTGGTTGGCAAAGCCATTACAATTGTTTGCCAAAGTCATTTCCAGAGGTCGGATAAGTGATTAACAGTGGTTTGTAAAGGCATTACAATTGTTTGCCAAAATCATTTTTACAGGTCGGATGAGTGATTAACAGTGGTTGCCAAAGTCATTACAACTGTTTGGCAATGTCATTTTTAGAGGTCGGATAAGTGATTTACAGTGGTTGGCAAAGTTATTACAATTGTTAGGCAAAGACATTTTTAGAGGTCGAATTAGTGATTAACAGTGGTTGGAAAAGGCATTACAATTGTAGGGCAAAGTCATTTTTAGAGGTCGGTTAAGTGATTAACAGTGGTTGGCAAAGTCATTACAATTTTTGGGCAAAGTCATTTTTGGAGGTCGTATAGGTTATTAACAGTGTTTGGCAAAATCATTACAATTGTTTGGCAAAGTCATTTTTAGAGGTCGGATAAGTGATTAACATTGGTTCGCAAAGTCATTACAATTGTTGGGCAAAGTCATTTTTAGAGGTCGGATAAGTGATTAACAGTGGTTGGCAAAGTAATAACAATTGTTGGGCAAAGTCATTTTTAGAGATCGGATACGTGATTAACAGTGGTTGGCAAAGTCATTACAATTGTTAGGCAAAGTCATTTTTAGAGGTCGGATTAGTGATTAACAGTGGTTGGAAAAGGCATTACAATTGTTTGCCAAAGTCATTTCATTTGTTGGGCAAAGTCATTTTTAATGTCGGATAAGTGATTAACAGTGGTTGGCAAAGTCATTACAATTGTTGGGCAAAGTCATTTTTTGAGGTCGGATAAGTGATTAACAGTGTTTGGCAAAGTCATTACAATTGTTTGGCAAAGTCATTTTTAGAGGTCGGATATGTGATTAACAGTGGTAAGCAAAGTCATTTCAATTGTTGGGCAAGGTCATTTTTAGAAGCCGGATAAGTGATTAACAGTGGTCGGCAAAGTCATTACAATTGTTGGGCAAAGTCATTTTTAGAGGTCGGATAAGTGATTAACAGTGGTTGGCAAAGTAATAACAATTGTTGGGCAAAGTCATTTTTAGAGATCGGATACGTGATTAACAGTGGTTGGCAAAGTCATTACAATTGTTAGGCAAAGTCATTTTTAGAGGTCGGATTAGTGATTAACAGTGGTTGGAAAAGGCATTACAATTGTTTGCCAAAGTCATTTCATTTGTTGGGCAAAGTCATTTTTAGAGGTCGGATAAGTGATTAACAGTGGTTGGCAAAGTTATTACAATAGTTAGGCAAAGTCATTTTTAGAGGTCGGATAAGTGATTAACAGTGGTTGGGGAAGGCATTACAATTGTTTGCAAAAGTCATTTTAAGAGGTCGGATAAGTTATTAACAGTGGTTTGCAAAGGCATTAAAATTGTTTGCAAAAGTCATTACAATTGCTGGGCATATTAATTTTCACAGGTCGAATAAATGATAAACAGTGGTTGGCAAAGTCATTACAATTGTTGGGCAAAGTCATTTTTAGAGGTCGGATAAGTGATTAACAGTGGTTGGCAAAGTCATCTAAATTGTTGGGCAAAGTTATTTTTAATGTCGGATAAGTGATTAACAGTGGTTGGCAAAGTCATTTCATTTGTTGGGCAAAGTCATTTTTAATGTCGGATAAGTGATTAACAGTGGTTGGCAAAGTCATTACAATTGTTGGGCAAAGTCATTTTTTGAGGTCGGATAAGTGATTAACAGTGTTTGGCAAAGTCATTACAATTGTTTGGCAAAGTCATTTTTAGAGGTCGGATATGTGATTAACAGTGGTAAGCAAAGTCATTTCAATTGTTGGGCAAGGTCATTTTTAGAAGCCGGATAAGTGATTAACAGTGGTCGGCATAGTCATTACAATTGTTGGGCAAAGTCATTTTTAGAGGTCGGATAAGTGATTAACAGTGGTTGGCAAAGTTATTACAATAGTTAGGCAAAGTCATTTTTAGAGGTCGGATAAGTGATTAACAGTGGTTGGGGAAGGCATTACAATTGTTTGCAAAAGTCATTTTAAGAGGTCGGATAAGTTATTAACAGTGGTTTGCAAAGGCATAAAAATTGTTTGCAAAAGTCATTACAATTGCTGGGCATATTAATTTTCACAGGTCGAATAAATGATAAACAGTGGTTGGCAAAGTCATTACAATTGTTGGGCAAAGTCATTTTTAGAGGTCGGATAAGTGATTAACAGTGGTTGGCAAAGTCATCTAAATTGTTGGGCAAAGTTATTTTGAGAGGTCGGATAATTTATTAAAAGTGTTTGGCAAAGTCATTTCAATTGTTTGGCAAAGTCATTTTTAGAGGTCGGATAAGTGATTAACGGTGGTTGGCAAAGTCATTACAATTGTTGGGCAAAGTAATTTTTAGAGGTCGGATAAGTGATTAACAGTGGTTGGCAAAGTAATAACAATTGTTTGGCAAAGTCATTTTTAGAGGTCGGATTAGTGATTAACAGTGGTTGGCAAAGGCATTACAATTGTTTGCCAAAGTCATTTCAATTGTTGGGCAAAGTCATTTTTAGAGGTCGGATAAGTGATTAACGGTGGTTGGCAAAGTCATTACAATTGTTGGGCAAAGTAATTTTTAGAGGTCGGAAAAGTGATTAACAGTGGTTGGCAAAGTAATAACAATTGTTTGGCAAAGTCATTTTTAGAGATCGGATAAGTAATTAACAGTGGTTGGCAAAGTCATTATAATTGTTGGGCATAGTCATTTTTAGTGGTCGGATTAGTGATTAACAGTGGTTGGCAAAGGCATTACAATTGTTGGGCAAAGTCATTTTTATGGTCGGATAAGTGATTAACTGTGGTTGGCAAAATCATTACAATTGTGAGGCAAAGTCATTTTTAGAGGTCGGATAAGTGATTAACGGTGGTTGGCAAAGTCATTACAATTGTTGGGCAAAGTAATTTTTAGAGGTCGGATAAGTGATTAACTGTGGTTGGCAAAATCATTACAATTGTGAGGCAAAGTCATTTTTAGAGGTCGGATAAGTGATTAACGGTGGTTGGCAAAGTCATTACAATTGTTGGGCAAAGTAATTTTTAGAGGTCGGATAAGTGATTAACAGTGGTTGGCAAAGTAATAACAATTGTTTGGCAAAGTCATTTTTAGAGATCGGATAAGTGATTAACAGTGGTTGGCAAAGTCATTATAATTGTTAGGCAAAGTCATTTTTAGAGGTCGGATTAGTGATTAACAGTGGTTGGCAAAGGCATTACAATTGTTTGCCAAAGTCATTTCAATTGTTGGGCAAAGTCATTTTTAGAGGTCGGATAAGTGATTAACGGTGGTTGGCAAAGTCATTACAATTGTTGGGCAAAGTAATTTTTAGAGGTCGGAAAAGTGATTAACAGTGGTTGGCAAAGTAATAACAATTGTTTGGCAAAGTCATTTTTAGAGATCGGATAAGTAATTAACAGTGGTTGGCAAAGTCATTATAATTGTTGGGCAAAGTCATTTTTAGTGGTCGGATTAGTGATTAACAGTGGTTGGCAAAGGCATTACAATTGTTTGCCAAAGTCATTTCAATTGTTGGGCAAAGTCATTTTTAAGGTCGGATAAGTGATTAACTGTGGTTGGCAAAATCATTACAATTGTGAGGCAAAGTCATTTTTAGAGGTCGGATAAGTGATTAACAGTGGTTGGCAAAGTTATTACAATTGTTAGGCAAAGTCATTTTTAGAGGTCGGATAAGTGATTAACAGTGGTTGGCAAAGGAATTACAATTGTTTGCCAAAGTCATTTTAAGAGGTCGGATAAGTTATTAACAGTGGTTTGCAAAGGCATTACAATTGTTTGCCAAAGTCATTACAATTGCTGGGCAAAGTAATTTTCACAGGTCGAATAAATGATAAACAGTGGTTGGCAAAGTCATTACAATTGTTGGGCAAAGTCATTTTTAGAGGTCGGATAAGTGATTAACAGTGGTTGGCAAAGTCATTTAAATTGTTGGGCAAAGTAATTTTTAGAGGTCGGATAATTTATTAAAAGTGGTCGGCAAAGTCATTTAAATTGTTGGGCAAAGTTATTTTGAGTGGTCGGATAATTTATTAAAAGTGTTTGGCAAAGTCATTTCAATTGTTTGGCAAAGTCATTTTTAGAGGTCGGATAAGTGATTAACGGTGGTTGGCAAAGTCATTACAATTGTTGGGCAAAGTAATTTTTAGAGGTCGGATAAGTGATTAACAGTGGTGGGCAAAGTAATAACAATTGTTTGGCAAAGTCATTTTTAGAGATCAGATAAGTAATTAACAGTGGTTGGCAAAGTCATTATAATTGTTGGGCAAAGTCATTTTTAGTGGTCGGATTAGTGATTAACAGTGGTTGGCAAAGGCATTACAATTGTTTGCCAAAGTCATTTCAATTGTTGGGCAAAGTCATTTTTATGGTCGGATAAGTGATTAACTGTGGTTGGACAAATCATAACAATTGTTGGGCAAGATCATTTTTAGAGGTCGGATAAGTGATTAAAAGTGGTTTGCAAAGTCATTACAATTGTTGGGCTAAGTCATTTTTAGAGGTCGGATAAGTGATTTACAGTGGTTGGCAAAGTTATTACAATTGTTAGGCAAATCATTTTTAGAGGTCGGATAAGTGATTAACGGTGGTTGGCAAAGTCATTACAATTGTTGGGCAAAGTAATTTTTAGAGGTCGGATAAGTGATTAACAGTGGTTGGCAAAGTAATAACAATTGTTTGGCAAAGTCATTTTTAGAGATCAGATAAGTAATTAACAGTGGTTGGGAAAGTCATTATAATTTTTAGGCAAAGTCATTTTTAGAGGTCGGATTAGTGATTAACAGCTGTTGGCAAAGGCATTACAATTGTTTGCCAAAGTCATTTCAATTGTTGGGCAAAGTCATTTTTAATGTCGGATAAGTGATTAACTGTGGTTGGACAAATCATAACAATTGTTGGGCAAGATCATTTTTAGAGGTCGGATAAGTGATTAAAAGTGGTTTGCAAAGTCATTACAATTGTTGGGCTAAGTCATTTTTAGAGGTCGGATAAGTGATTTACAGTGGTTGGCAAAGTTATTACAATTGTTAGGCAAAGTCATTTTTAGAGGTCGGATTAGTGATTAACAGTGGTTGGCAAAGTAATTACAATTGTTTGGCAAAGTCATTTTTAGAGGTCGGATAAATGATTAACAGTGGTTGGCAAAGGCATTACCATTGTTTTCCAAAGTCATTACAATTGTTGGGCTAAGTCATTTTTAGAGGTCGGATAATTGTATAAAAGTGGTTGGCAAAATCATAACAATTGTTGGGCAAGGTCATTTTTAGAGGTCGGATTAGTGATTAACAGTGGTTGGCAAAGTCATTACAATTGTTGGGCTAAGTCATTTTTAGAGGTCGGATTAGTGATTTACAGTGGTTGGCAAAGTTATTACAATTGTTAGGCAAAGTCATTTTTAGAGGTCGGATAAGTGATTAACAGTGGTTGGCAAAGTCATTTAAATTGTTGGGCAAAGTTATTTTGAGAGGTCGGATAATTTATTAAAAGTGTTTGGCAAAGTCATTTCAATTGTTTGGCAAAGTCATTTTTAGAGGTCGGATAAGTGATTAACGGTGGTTGGCAAAGTCATTACAATTGTTGGGCAAAGTAATTTTTAGAGGTCGGATAAGTGATTAACAGTGGTTGGCAAAGTAATAACAATTGTTGGGCTAAGTCATTTTTAGAGGTCGGATTAGTGATTTACAGTGGTTGGCAAAGTCATTTCAATTGTTGGGCAAAGTCATTTTTAGAGGTCGGATAAGTGATTAACGGTGGTTGGCAAAGTCATTACAATTGTTGGGCAAAGTAATTTTTAGAGGTCGGAAAAGTGATTAACAGTGGTTGGCAAAGTAATAACAATTGTTTGGCAAAGTCATTTTTAGAGATCGGATAAGTAATTAACAGTGGTTGGCAAAGTCATTATAATTGTTGGGCATAGTCATTTTTAGTGGTCGGATTAGTGATTAACAGTGGTTGGCAAAGGCATTACAATTGTTGGGCAAAGTCATTTTTATGGTCGGATAAGTGATTAACTGTGGTTGGCAAAATCATTACAATTGTGAGGCAAAGTCATTTTTAGAGGTCGGATAAGTGATTAACGGTGGTTGGCAAAGTCATTACAATTGTTGGGCAAAGTAATTTTTAGAGGTCGGATAAGTGATTAACTGTGGTTGGCAAAATCATTACAATTGTGAGGCAAAGTCATTTTTAGAGGTCGGATAAGTGATTAACGGTGGTTGGCAAAGTCATTACAATTGTTGGGCAAAGTAATTTTTAGAGTTCGGATAAGTGATTAACAGTGGTTGGCAAAGTAATAACAATTGTTTGGCAAAGTCATTTTTAGAGATCGGATAAGTGATTAACAGTGGTTGGCAAAGTCATTATAATTGTTAGGCAAAGTCATTTTTAGAGGTCGGATTAGTGATTAACAGTGGTTGGCAAAGGCATTACAATTGTTTGCCAAAGTCATTTCAATTGTTGGGCAAAGTCATTTTTAGAGGTCGGATAAGTGATTAACGGTGGTTGGCAAAGTCATTACAATTGTTGGGCAAAGTAATTTTTAGAGGTCGGAAAAGTGATTAACAGTGGTTGGCAAAGTAATAACAATTGTTTGGCAAAGTCATTTTTAGAGATCGGATAAGTAATTAACAGTGGTTGGCAAAGTCATTATAATTGTTGGGCAAAGTCATTTTTAGTGGTCGGATTAGTGATTAACAGTGGTTGGCAAAGGCATTACAATTGTTTGCCAAAGTCATTTCAATTGTTGGGCAAAGTCATTTTTAAGGTCGGATAAGTGATTAACTGTGGTTGGCAAAATCATTACAATTGTGAGGCAAAGTCATTTTTAGAGGTCGGATAAGTGATTAACAGTGGTTGGCAAAGTTATTACAATTGTTAGGCAAAGTCATTTTTAGAGGTCGGATAAGTGATTAACAGTGGTTGGCAAAGGAATTACAATTGTTTGCCAAAGTCATTTTAAGAGGTCGGATAAGTTATTAACAGTGGTTTGCAAAGGCATTACAATTGTTTGCCAAAGTCATTACAATTGCTGGGCAAAGTAATTTTCACAGGTCGAATAAATGATAAACAGTGGTTGGCAAAGTCATTACAATTGTTGGGCAAAGTCATTTTTAGAGGTCGGATAAGTGATTAACAGTGGTTGGCAAAGTCATTTAAATTGTTGGGCAAAGTAATTTTTAGAGGTCGGATAATTTATTAAAAGTGGTCGGCAAAGTCATTTAAATTGTTGGGCAAAGTTATTTTGAGTGGTCGGATAATTTATTAAAAGTGTTTGGCAAAGTCATTTCAATTGTTTGGCAAAGTCATTTTTAGAGGTCGGATAAGTGATTAACGGTGGTTGGCAAAGTCATTACAATTGTTGGGCAAAGTTATTTTTAGAGGTCGGATAAGTGATTAACAGTGGTGGGCAAAGTAATAACAATTGTTTGGCAAAGTCATTTTTAGAGATCAGATAAGTAATTAACAGTGGTTGGCAAAGTCATTATAATTGTTGGGCAAAGTCATTTTTAGTGGTCGGATTAGTGATTAACAGTGGTTGGCAAAGGCATTACAATTGTTTGCCAAAGTCATTTCAATTGTTGGGCAAAGTCATTTTTATGGTCGGATAAGTGATTAACTGTGGTTGGACAAATCATAACAATTGTTGGGCAAGATCATTTTTAGAGGTCGGATAAGTGATTAAAAGTGGTTTGCAAAGTCATTACAATTGTTGGGCTAAGTCATTTTTAGAGGTCGGATAAGTGATTTACAGTGGTTGGCAAAGTTATTACAATTGTTAGGCAAAGTCATTTTTAGAGGTCGGATAAGTGATTAACGGTGGTTGGCAAAGTCATTACAATTGTTGGGCAAAGTAATTTTTAGAGGTCGGATAAGTGATTAACAGTGGTTGGCAAAGTAATAACAATTGTTTGGCAAAGTCATTTTTAGAGATCAGATAAGTAATTAACAGTGGTTGGGAAAGTCATTATAATTTTTAGGCAAAGTCATTTTTAGAGGTCGGATTAGTGATTAACAGCTGTTGGCAAAGGCATTACAATTGTTTGCCAAAGTCATTTCAATTGTTGGGCAAAGTCATTTTTAATGTCGGATAAGTGATTAACTGTGGTTGGACAAATCATAACAATTGTTGGGCAAGATCATTTTTAGAGGTCGGATAAGTGATTAAAAGTGGTTTGCAAAGTCATTACAATTGTTGGGCTAAGTCATTTTTAGAGGTCGGATAAGTGATTTACAGTGGTTGGCAAAGTTATTACAATTGTTAGGCAAAGTCATTTTTAGAGGTCGGATTAGTGATTAACAGTGGTTGGCAAAGTAATTACAATTGTTTGGCAAAGTCATTTTTAGAGGTCGGATAAATGATTAACAGTGGTTGGCAAAGGCATTACCATTGTTTTCCAAAGTCATTACAATTGTTGGGCTAAGTCATTTTTAGAGGTCGGATAATTGTATAAAAGTGGTTGGCAAAATCATAACAATTGTTGGGCAAGGTCATTTTTAGAGGTCGGATTAGTGATTAACAGTGGTTGGCAAAGTCATTACAATTGTTGGGCTAAGTCATTTTTAGAGGTCGGATTAGTGATTTACAGTGGTTGGCAAAGTTATTACAATTGTTAGGCAAAGTCATTTTTAGAGGTCGGATAAGTGATTAACAGTGGTTGGCAAAGTCATTTAAATTGTTGGGCAAAGTTATTTTGAGAGGTCGGATAATTTATTAAAAGTGTTTGGCAAAGTCATTTCAATTGTTTGGCAAAGTCATTTTTAGAGGTCGGATAAGTGATTAACGGTGGTTGGCAAAGTCATTACAATTGTTGGGCAAAGTAATTTTTAGAGGTCGGATAAGTGATTAACAGTGGTTGGCAAAGTAATAACAATTGTTGGGCTAAGTCATTTTTAGAGGTCGGATTAGTGATTTACAGTGGTTGGCAAAGTTATTACAATTGTTAGGCAAAGTCATTTTTAGAGGTCGGATAAGTGATTAACAGTGGTTGGCAAAGTCATTTAAATTGTTGGGCAAAGTTATTTTGAGAGGTCGGATAATTTATTAAAAGTGTTTGGCAAAGTTATTACAATTGTTAGGCAAAGTCATTTTTAGAGGTCGGATAAGTGATTAACAGTGGTTGGCAAAGTCATTTAAATTGTTGGGCAAAGTTATTTTGAGAGGTCGGATAATTTATTAAAAGTGTTTGGCAAAGTCATTTCAATTGTTTGGCAAAGTCATTTTTAGAGGTCGGATAAGTGATTAACGGTGGTTGGGAAAGTCATTATAATTGTTAGGCAAAGTCATTTTTAGAGGTCGGATTAGTGATTAACAGCTGTTGGCAAAGGCATTACAATTGTTTGCCAAAGTCATTTCAATTGTTGGGCTAAGTCATTTTTAGAGGTCGGATAAGTGATTTACAGTGGTTGGCAAAGTTATTACAATTGTTAGGCAAAGTCATTTTTAGAGGTCGGATCAGTGATTAACAGTGGTTGGCAAAGTAATTACAATTGTTAGGCAAAGTCATTTTTAGAGGTCGGATAAGTGATTAACAGTGGTTGGCAAAGGCATTGCCATTGTTTTCCAAAGTCATTACAATTGTTGGGCAAAGTCATTTTTAGAGGTCGGATAAGTGATTAAAAGTGGTTGGCAAAATCATAACAATTGTTGGGCAAGGTCATTTTTAGAGGTCGGAAGAGTGATTAACAGTGGTTGGCAAAGTCATTACAATTGTTGGGCTAAGTCATTTTTAGAGGTCGGATTAGTGATTTACAGTGGTTGGCAAAGTTATTACAATTGTTAGGCAAAGTCATTTTTAGAGGTCGGATAAGTGATTAACAGTGGTTGGCAAAGTCATTACAATTGTTGGGCAAAGTCATTTTTTGAGGTCGGATAAGTGATTTACAGTGTTTGGCAAAGTCATTACAATTGTATGGCAAAGTCATTTTTAGAGGTCGGATAAGTGATTAACAGTGGTTGGCAAAGTCATTACAATTTTTGGGCAAAGTCATTTTTAGAGGTTGTATAGGTTATTAACAGTGGTTGGCAAAGTCATTACAATTGTTGGGCAAAGTCATTTTTAGAGGCCGGATAAGTGATTAACAGTGGTTGGCAAAGTCATTACAATTTTTGGGCAAAGTCAATTTTAGAGGTCGTATAGGTTATTAACAGTGTTTGGCAAAGTCATTACAATTGTTTGGCAAAGTCATTTTTAGAGGTCGGTTAAGTGATTAACAGTGGTTCGCAAAGTCATTACAATTGTTGGGCAAAGTCATTTTTAGAGGTCGGATAAGTGATTAACAGTGGTTGGCAAAGTAATAACAATTGTTGGGCAAAGTTATTTTTAGAGATCGGATACGTGATTAACAGTGGTTGGCAAAGTCATTACAATTGTTTGGCAAAGTCATTTTTAGAGGTCGGATATGTGATTAACAGTGGTAAGCAAAGTCACTACAATTGTTGGGCATGGTCATTTTTAGAAGCCGGATAAGTGATTAACAGTGGTTGGCAAAGTCATTACAATTGTTGGGCAAAGTAATTTTTAGAGGTCGGATAAGTGATTAACAGTGGTTGGCAAAGTTATTACAATAGTTAGGCAAAGTCATTTTTAGAGGTCGGATAAGTGATTAACAGTGGTTGGCAAAGTCATTACAATAGTTAGGCAAAGTCATTTTTAGAGGTCGGATTAGTGATTAACAGTGGTTGGCAAAGTCATTAGAATTGTTTACCAAAGTCATTGCAATTGTTGGCCAAAGTCATTTTTAAGGTCGGATAAGTGATTAACTGTGGTTGGCAAAGTTATTACAATAGTTAGGCAAAGTCATTTTTAGAGGTCGGATAAGTGATTAAAAGTGGTCGACAAAGTCATTACAATTGTTAGCCAAAGTCATTTTAAGAGGTCGGATACGTTATCAACAGTCGTTTGCAAAGGCATTTCAATTGTTTGCCAAAGTCATTACAATTGCTGGGCATAGTAATTTTCACAGGTCGAATAAATGATAAACAGTGGTTGGCAAAGTCATTACAATTGTTGGGCAAAGTCATTTTTAGAGGTCGGATAAGTGATTAACAGTGGTTGGCAAAGTCATTTAAATTGTTGGGCAAAGTAATTTTTAGAGGTCGGATAATTTATTAAAAGTGGTTGGCAAAGTCATTTAAATTGTTGGGCAAAGTTATTTTGAGAGGTCGGATAATTTATTAAAAGTGTTTGGCAAAGTCATTTCAATTGTTTGGCAAAGTCATTTTTAGAGGTCGGATAAGTGCTTAACGGTGGTTGGCAAAGTCATTTCAATTGTTGGGCAAGGTCATTTTTAGAAGCCGGATAAGTGATTAACAGTGGTCGGAAAAGTCATTACAATTGTTGGGCAAAGTCATTTTTAGAGGTCGGATAAGTGATTAACAGTGGTTGGCAAAGTTATTACAATAGTTAGGCAAAGTCATTTTTAGAGGTCGGATAAGTGATTAACAGTGGTTGGCGAAGTCATTTGAATTGTTTACCAAAGTCATTGCAATTGTTGGGCAAAGTCATTTATAAGGTCGGATAAGTGATTAACTGTGGTTGGACAAATCATAACAATTGTTGGGCAAGATCATTTTTAGAGGTCGGATAAGTGATTAAAAGTGGTTTGCAAAGTCATTACAATTGTTGGGCTAAGTCATTTTTAGAGGTCGGATAAGTGATTTACAGTGGTTGGCAAAGTTATTACAATTGTTAGGCAAAGTCATTTTTAGAGGTCGGATTAGTGATTAACAGTGGTTGGCAAAGTAATTACAATTGTTTGGCAAAGTCATTTTTAGAGGTCGGATAAGTGATTAACGGTGGTTGGCAAAGTCATTACAATTGTTGGGCAAAGTAATTTTTAGAGGTCGGATAAGTGATTAACAGTGGTTGGCAAAGTAATAACAATTGTTTGGCAAAGTCATTTTTAGAGATCAGATAAGTAATTAACAGTGGTTGGGAAAGTCATTATAATTGTTAGGCAAAGTCATTTTTAGAGGTCGGATTAGTGATTAACAGCTGTTGGCAAAGGCATTGCAATTGTTTGCCAAAGTCATTTCAATTGTTGGGCTAAGTCATTTTTAGAGGTCGGATAAGTGATTTACAGTGGTTGGCAAAGTTATTACAATTGTTAGGCAAAGTCATTTTTAGAGGTCGGATCAGTGATTAACAGTGGTTGGCAAAGTAATTACAATTGTTAGGCAAAGTCATTTTTAGAGGTCGGATAAGTGATTAACAGTGGTTGGCAAAGGCATTACCATTGTTTTCCAAAGTCATTACAATTGTTGGGCAAAGTCATTTTTAGAGGTCGGATAAGTGATTAAAAGTGGTTGGCAAAATCATAACAATTGTTGGGCAAGGTCATTTTTAGAGGTCGGAAGAGTGATTAACAGTGGTTGGCAAAGTCATTACAATTGTTGGGCTAAGTCATTTTTAGAGGTCGGATTAGTGATTTACAGTGGTTGGCAAAGTCATTACAATTGTTGGGCTAAGTCATTTTTAGAGGTCGGATAAGTGATTAACAGTGGTTGGCAAAGTCATTTCAATTGTTGGGCAAAGTCATTTTTTGAGGTCGGATAGGTGATTTACAGTGTTTGGCAAAGTCATTACAATTGTATGGCAAAGTCATTTTTAGAGGTCGGATAAGTGATTAACAGTGGTTGCCAAAGTCATTTCAATTGTTGGGCTAAGTCATTTTTAGAGGTCGGATAAGTGATTTACAGTGGTTGGCAAAGTTATTACAATTGTTAGGCAAAGTCATTTTTAGAGGTCGGATCAGTGATTAACAGTGGTTGGCAAAGTAATTACAATTGTTAGGCAAAGTCATTTTTAGAGGTCGGATAAGTGATTAACAGTGGTTGGCAAAGGCATTACCATTGTTTTCCAAAGTCATTACAATTGTTGGGCAAAGTCATTTTTAGAGGTCGGATAAGTGATTAAAAGTGGTTGGCAAAATCATAACAATTGTTGGGCAAGGTCATTTTTAGAGGTCGGAAGAGTGATTAACAGTGGTTGGCAAAGTCATTACAATTGTTGGGCTAAGTCATTTTTAGAGGTCGGATTAGTGATTTACAGTGGTTGGCAAAGTTATTACAATTGTTAGGCAAAGTCATTTTTAGAGGTCGGATAAGTGATTAACAGTGGTTGGCAAAGTCATTACAATTGTTGGGCAAAGTCATTTTTTGAGGTCGGATAAGTGATTTACAGTGTTTGGCAAAGTCATTACAATTGTATGGCAAAGTCATTTTTAGAGGTCGGATAAGTGATTAACAGTGGTTGGCAAAGTCATTACAATTTTTGGGCAAAGTCATTTTTAGAGGTTGTATAGGTTATTAACAGTGGTTGGCAAAGTCATTACAATTGTTGGGCAAAGTCATTTTTAGAGGTCGGATTAGTGATTAACAGCTGTTGGCAAAGGCATTGCAATTGTTTGCCAAAGTCATTTCAATTGTTGGGCTAAGTCATTTTTAGAGGTCGGATAAGTGATTTACAGTGGTTGGCAAAGTTATTACAATTGTTAGGCAAAGTCATTTTTAGAGGTCGGATCAGTGATTAACAGTGGTTGGCAAAGTAATTACAATTGTTAGGCAAAGTCATTTTTAGAGGTCGGATAAGTGATTAACAGTGGTTGGCAAAGGCATTACCATTGTTTTCCAAAGTCATTACAATTGTTGGGCAAAGTCATTTTTAGAGGTCGGATAAGTGATTAAAAGTGGTTGGCAAAATCATAACAATTGTTGGGCAAGGTCATTTTTAGAGGTCGGAAGAGTGATTAACAGTGGTTGGCAAAGTCATTACAATTGTTGGGCTAAGTCATTTTTAAAGGTCGGATTAGTGATTTACAGTGGTTGGCAAAGTTATTACAATTGTTAGGCAAAGTCATTTTTAGAGGTCGGATAAGTGATTAACAGTGGTTGGCAAAGTCATTACAATTGTTGGGCAAAGTCATTTTTTGAGGTCGGATAAGTGATTTACAGTGTTTGGCAAAGTCATTACAATTGTATGGCAAAGTCACTTTTAGAGGTCGGATAAGTGATTAACAGTGGTTGGCAAAGTCATTACAATTTTTGGGCAAAGTCATTTTTAGAGGTTGTATAGGTTATTAACAGTGGTTGGCAAAGTCATTACAATTGTTGGGCAAAGTCATTTTTAGAGGCCGGATAAGTGATTAACAGTGGTTGGCAAAGTCATTACAATTTTTGGGCAAAGTCAATTTTAGAGGTCGTATAGGTTATTAACAGTGTTTGGCAAAGTCATTACAATTGTTTGGCAAAGTCATTTTTAGAGGTCGGTTAAGTGATTAACAGTGGTTCGCAAAGTCATTACAATTGTTGGGCAAAGTCATTTTTAGAGGTCGGATAAGTGATTAACAGTGGTTGGCAAAGTAATAACAATTGTTGGGCAAAGTTATTTTTAGAGATCGGATACGTGATTAACAGTGGTTGGCAAAGTCATTACAATTGTTTGGCAAAGTCATTTTTAGAGGTCGGATATGTGATTAACAGTGGTAAGCAAAGTCACTACAATTGTTGGGCATGGTCATTTTTAGAAGCCGGATAAGTGATTAACAGTGGTTGGCAAAGTCATTACAATTGTTGGGCAAAGTCATTTTTAGAGGTCGGATAAGTGATTAACAGTGGTTGGCAAAGGCATTACCATTGTTTTCCAAAGTCATTACAATTGTTGGGCAAAGTCATTTTTAGAGGTCGGATAAGTGATTAAAAGTGGTTGGCAAAATCATAACAATTGTTGGGCAAGGTCATTTTTAGAGGTCGGAAGAGTGATTAACAGTGGTTGGCAAAGTCATTACAATTGTTAGGCTAAGTCATTTTTAGAGGTCGGATTAGTGATTTACAGTGGTTGGCAAAGTTATTACAATTGTTAGGCAAAGTCATTTTTAGAGGTCGGATAAGTGATTAACAGTGGTTGGCAAAGTCATTACAATTGTTGGGCAAAGTCATTTTTTGAGGTCGGATAAGTGATTTACAGTGGTTGGCAAAGGCATTACCATTGTTTTCCAAAGTCATTACAATTGTTGGGCAAAGTCATTTTTAGAGGTCGGATAAGTGATTAAAAGTGGTTGGCAAAATCATAACAATTGTTGGGCAAGGTCATTTTTAGAGGTCGGAAGAGTGATTAACAGTGGTTGGCAAAGTCATTACAATTGTTGGGCTAAGTCATTTTTAGAGGTCGGATTAGTGATTTACAGTGGTTGGCAAAGTTATTACAATTGTTAGGCAAAGTCATTTTTAGAGGTCGGATAAGTGATTAACAGTGGTTGGCAAAGTCATTACAATTGTTGGGCAAAGTCATTTTTTGAGGTCGGATAAGTGATTTACAGTGTTTGGCAAAGTCATTACAATTGTATGGCAAAGTCATTTTTAGAGGTCGGATAAGTGATTAACAGTGGTTGGCAAAGTCATTACAATTTTTGGGCAAAGTCATTTTTAGAGGTTGTATAGGTTATTAACAGTGGTTGGCAAAGTCATTACAATTGTTGGGCAAAGTCATTTTTAGAGGCCGGATAAGTGATTAACAGTGGTTGGCAAAGTCATTACAATTTTTGGGCAAAGTCAATTTTAGAGGTCGTATAGGTTATTAACAGTGTTTGGCAAAGTCATTACAATTGTTTGGCAAAGTCATTTTTAGAGGTCGGTTAAGTGATTAACAGTGGTTCGCAAAGTCATTACAATTGTTGGGCAAAGTCATTTTTAGAGGTCGGATAAGTGATTAACAGTGGTTGGCAAAGTAATAACAATTGTTGGGCAAAGTTATTTTTAGAGATCGGATACGTGATTAACAGTGGTTGGCAAAGTCATTACAATTGTTTGGCAAAGTCATTTTTAGAGGTCGGATATGTGATTAACAGTGGTAAGCAAAGTCACTACAATTGTTGGGCATGGTCATTTTTAGAAGCCGGATAAGTGATTAACAGTGGTTGGCAAAGTCATTACAATTGTTGGGCAAAGTCATTTTTAGAGGTCGGATAAGTGATTAACAGTGGTTGGCAAAGTTATTACAATAGTTAGGCAAAGTCATTTTTAGAGGTCGGATAAGTGATTAACAGTGGTTGGCAAAGTCATTACAATAGTTAGGCAAAGTCATTTTTAGAGGTCGGATTAGTGATTAACAGTGGTTGGCAAAGTCATTAGAATTGTTTACCAAAGTCATTGCAATTGTTGGCCAAAGTCATTTTTAAGGTCGGATAAGTGATTAACTGTGGTTGGCAAAGTTATTACAATAGTTAGGCAAAGTCATTTTTAGAGGTCGGATAAGTGATTAAAAGTGGTCGACAAAGTCATTACAATTGTTAGCCAAAGTCATTTTAAGAGGTCGGATACGTTATCAACAGTCGTTTGCAAAGGCATTTCAATTGTTTGCCAAAGTCATTACAATTGCTGGGCATAGTAATTTTCACAGGTCGAATAAATGATAAACAGTGGTTGGCAAAGTCATTACAATTGTTGGGCAAAGTCATTTTTAGAGGTCGGATAAGTGATTAACAGTGGTTGGCAAAGTCATTTAAATTGTTGGGCAAAGTAATTTTTAGAGGTCGGATAATTTATTAAAAGTGGTTGGCAAAGTCATTTAAATTGTTGGGCAAAGTTATTTTGAGAGGTCGGATAATTTATTAAAAGTGTTTGGCAAAGTCATTTCAATTGTTTGGCAAAGTCATTTTTAGAGGTCGGATAAGTGCTTAACGGTGGTTGGCAAAGTCATTACAATTGTTGGGCAAAGTAATTTTTAGAGGTCGGATAAGTGATTAACAGTGGTTGGCAAAGTAATAACAATTGTTTGGCAAAGTCATTTTTAGAGATCGGATAAGTGATTAACAGTGGTTGGCAAAGTCATTATAATTGTAAGGCAAAGTCATTTTTAGAGGTCGGATTAGTGATTAACAGTGGTTGGCAAAGGCATTACAATTGTTTGCCAAAGTCATTTCAATTGTTGGACAAAGTCATTTTTAAGGTCGGATAAGTGATTAACTGTGGCTGGCAAAGTCATTACAATTGTTGGGCTAAGTCATTTTTAGAGGTCGGATATGTGATTTACAGTGGTTGGCAAAGTTATTACAATTGTTAGGCAAAGTCATTTTATGAGGTCGGATAAGTGATTTACAGTGGTTGGCAAAGTAATTACATTTGTTAGGCAAAGTCATTTTTAGAGGTCGGATTAGTGATTAACAGTGGTTGGCAAAGTCATTAGAATTGTTTACCAAAGTCATTGCAATTGTTGGGCAAAGTCATGTTTAAGGTCGGATAAGTGATTAACTGTGGTTTGCAAAGTTATTACAATAGTTAGGCAAAGTCATTTTTAGATGTCGGATAAGTGATTAACAGTGGTTGGCAAAGTCATTACAATTGTTAGGCAAAGTCATTTTTAGAGGTCGGATAAGTTATTAACAGTGGTTTGCAACGGCATTACAATTGTTTGCCAAAGTCATTACAATTGCTGGGCAAAGTAATTTTCACAGGTCGAATAAATGATAAACAGTGGTTGGCAAAGTCATTACAATTGTTGGGCAAAGTCATTTTTAGAGGTCGGATAAGTGATTAACAGTGGTTGGCAAAGTCATTTAAATTGTTGGGCAAAGTAATTTTTAGAGGTCGGATAATTTATTAAAAGTGGTTGGCAAAGTCATTTAAATTGTTGGGCAAAGTTATTTTGAGAGGTCGGATAATTTATTAAAAGTGTTTGGCAAAGTCATTTCAATTGTTTGGCAAAGTCATTTTTAGAGGTCGGATAAGTGATTAACGGTGGTTGGCAAAGTAATAACAATTGTTTGGCAAAGTCATTTTTAGAGATCGGATAAGTAATTAACAGTGGTTGGGAAAGTCATTATAATTGTTAGGCAAAGTCATTTTTAGAGGTCGGATTAGTGATTAATAGTGGTTGGCAAAGGCATTACAATTGTTTGCCAAAGTCATTTTTAGAGGTCGGATATGTGATTTACAGTGGTTGGCAAAGTTATTACAATTGTTAGGCAAAGTCATTTTTTGAGGTCGGATAAGTGATTAACAGTGGTTGGCAAAGTAATTACAATTGTTAGGCAAAGTCATTTTTAGAGGTCGGATTAGTGATTAACAGTGGTTGGCAAAGTCATTAGAATTGTTTACCAAAATCATTGCAATTGTTGGGCAAAGTCATGTTTAAGGTCGGATAAGTGATTAACTGTGGTTTGCAAAGTTATTACAATAGTTAGGCAAAGTCATTTTTAGAGGTCGGATAAGTGATTAACAGTGGTCGACAAAGTCATTACAATTGTTAGCCAAAGTCTTTTTAAGAGGTCGGATAAGTTATCAACAGTCGTTTGCAAAGGCATTTCAATTGTTTGCCAAAGTCATTACAATTGCTGGGCATAGTAATTTTCACAGGTCGAATAAATGATAAACAGTGGTTGGCAAAGTCATTACAATTGTTGGGCAAAGTAATTTTTAGAGGTCGGATAAGTGATTAACAGTGGTTGGCAAAGTAATAACAATTGTTTGGCAAAGTCATTTTTAGAGATCGGATAAGTGATTAACAGTGGTTGGCAAAGTCATTATAATTGTAAGGCAAAGTCATTTTTAGAGGTCGGATTAGTGATTAACAGTGGTTGGCAAAGGCATTACAATTGTTTGCCAAAGTCATTTCAATTGTTGGACAAAGTCATTTTTAAGGTCGGATAAGTGATTAACTGTGGCTGGCAAAGTCATTACAATTGTTGGGCTAAGTCATTTTTAGAGGTCGGATATGTGATTTACAGTGGTTGGCAAAGTTATTACAATTGTTAGGCAAAGTCATTTTTTGAGGTCGGATAAGTGATTAACAGTGGTTGGCAAAGTAATTACATTTGTTAGGCAAAGTCATTTTTATAGGTCGGATTAGTGATTAACAGTGGTTGGCAAAGTCATTAGAATTGTTTACCAAAGTCATTGCAATTGTTGGGCAAAGTCATGTTTAAGGTCGGATAAGTGATTAACTGTGGTTTGCAAAGTTATTACAATAGTTAGGCAAAGTCATTTTTAGATGTCGGATAAGTGATTAACAGTGGTTGGCAAAGTCATTTAAATTGTTGGGCAAAGTAATTTTTAGAGGTCGGATAATTTATTAAAAGTGGTTGGCAAAGTCATTTAAATTGTTGGGCAAAGTTATTTTGAGAGGTCGGATAATTTATTAAAAGTGTTTGGCAAAGTCATTTCAATTGTTTGGCAAAGTCATTTTTAGAGGTCGGATAAGTGCTTAACGGTGGTTGGCAAAGTCATTACAATTGTTGGGCAAAGTAATTTTTAGAGGTCGGATAAGTGATTAACAGTGGTTGGCAAAGTAATAACAATTGTTTGGCAAAGTCATTTTTAGAGATCGGATAAGTGATTAACAGTGGTTGGCAAAGTCATTATAATTGTAAGGCAAAGTCATTTTTAGAGGTCGGATTAGTGATTAACAGTGGTTGGCAAAGGCATTACAATTGTTTGCCAAAGTCATTTCAATTGTTGGACAAAGTCATTTTTAAGGTCGGATAAGTGATTAACTGTGGCTGGCAAAGTCATTACAATTGTTGGGCTAAGTCATTTTTAGAGGTCGGATATGTGATTTACAGTGGTTGGCAAAGTTATTACAATTGTTAGGCAAAGTCATTTTATGAGGTCGGATAAGTGATTTACAGTGGTTGGCAAAGTAATTACATTTGTTAGGCAAAGTCATTTTTAGAGGTCGGATTAGTGATTAACAGTGGTTGGCAAAGTCATTAGAATTGTTTACCAAAGTCATTGCAATTGTTGGGCAAAGTCATGTTTAAGGTCGGATAAGTGATTAACTGTGGTTTGCAAAGTTATTACAATAGTTAGGCAAAGTCATTTTTAGATGTCGGATAAGTGATTAACAGTGGTTGGCAAAGTCATTACAATTGTTAGGCAAAGTCATTTTTAGAGGTCGGATAAGTTATTAACAGTGGTTTGCAACGGCATTACAATTGTTTGCCAAAGTCATTACAATTGCTGGGCAAAGTAATTTTCACAGGTCGAATAAATGATAAACAGTGGTTGGCAAAGTCATTACAATTGTTGGGCAAAGTCATTTTTAGAGGTCGGATAAGTGATTAACAGTGGTTGGCAAAGTCATTTAAATTGTTGGGCAAAGTAATTTTTAGAGGTCGGATAATTTATTAAAAGTGGTTGGCAAAGTCATTTAAATTGTTGGGCAAAGTTATTTTGAGAGGTCGGATAATTTATTAAAAGTGTTTGGCAAAGTCATTTCAATTGTTTGGCAAAGTCATTTTTAGAGGTCGGATAAGTGATTAACGGTGGTTGGCAAAGTAATAACAATTGTTTGGCAAAGTCATTTTTAGAGATCGGATAAGTAATTAACAGTGGTTGGGAAAGTCATTATAATTGTTAGGCAAAGTCATTTTTAGAGGTCGGATTAGTGATTAATAGTGGTTGGCAAAGGCATTACAATTGTTTGCCAAAGTCATTTTTAGAGGTCGGATATGTGATTTACAGTGGTTGGCAAAGTTATTACAATTGTTAGGCAAAGTCATTTTTTGAGGTCGGATAAGTGATTAACAGTGGTTGGCAAAGTAATTACAATTGTTAGGCAAAGTCATTTTTAGAGGTCGGATTAGTGATTAACAGTGGTTGGCAAAGTCATTAGAATTGTTTACCAAAATCATTGCAATTGTTGGGCAAAGTCATGTTTAAGGTCGGATAAGTGATTAACTGTGGTTTGCAAAGTTATTACAATAGTTAGGCAAAGTCATTTTTAGAGGTCGGATAAGTGATTAACAGTGGTCGACAAAGTCATTACAATTGTTAGCCAAAGTCTTTTTAAGAGGTCGGATAAGTTATCAACAGTCGTTTGCAAAGGCATTTCAATTGTTTGCCAAAGTCATTACAATTGCTGGGCATAGTAATTTTCACAGGTCGAATAAATGATAAACAGTGGTTGGCAAAGTCATTACAATTGTTGGGCAAAGTAATTTTTAGAGGTCGGATAAGTGATTAACAGTGGTTGGCAAAGTAATAACAATTGTTTGGCAAAGTCATTTTTAGAGATCGGATAAGTGATTAACAGTGGTTGGCAAAGTCATTATAATTGTAAGGCAAAGTCATTTTTAGAGGTCGGATTAGTGATTAACAGTGGTTGGCAAAGGCATTACAATTGTTTGCCAAAGTCATTTCAATTGTTGGACAAAGTCATTTTTAAGGTCGGATAAGTGATTAACTGTGGCTGGCAAAGTCATTACAATTGTTGGGCTAAGTCATTTTTAGAGGTCGGATATGTGATTTACAGTGGTTGGCAAAGTTATTACAATTGTTAGGCAAAGTCATTTTTTGAGGTCGGATAAGTGATTAACAGTGGTTGGCAAAGTAATTACATTTGTTAGGCAAAGTCATTTTTATAGGTCGGATTAGTGATTAACAGTGGTTGGCAAAGTCATTAGAATTGTTTACCAAAGTCATTGCAATTGTTGGGCAAAGTCATGTTTAAGGTCGGATAAGTGATTAACTGTGGTTTGCAAAGTTATTACAATAGTTAGGCAAAGTCATTTTTAGATGTCGGATAAGTGATTAACAGTGGTTGGCAAAGTCATTACAATTGTTAGGCAAAGTCATTTTTAGAGGTCGGATAAGTGATTAACAGTGGTTGGCAAAGTCATTTAAATTGTTGGGCAAAGTAATTTTTAGAAGTCGGATAAGTGATTAACAGTGGTCGACAAAGTCATTACAATTGTTAGCCAAAGTCTTTTTAAGAGGTCGGATAAGTTATCAACAGTCGTTTGCAAAGGCATTTCAATTGTTTGCCAAAGTCATTACAATTGCTGGGCATAGTAATTTTCACAGGTCGAATAAATGATAAAAAGTGGTTGGCAAAGTCATTACAATTGTTGGGCAAAGTCATTTTTAGAGGTCGGATAAGTGATTAACAGTGGTTGGCAAAGTCATTTAAATTGTTGGGCAAAGTAATTTTTAGAGGTCGGATAATTTATTAAAAGTGGTTGGCAAAGTCATTTAAATTGTTGGGCAAAGTTATTTTGAGAGGTCGGATAATTTATTAAAAGTGTTTGGCAAAGTCATTTCAATTGTTTGGCAAAGTCATTTTTAGAGGTCGGATAAGTGCTTAACGGTGGTTGGCAAAGTCATTACAATTGTTGGGCAAAGTAATTTTTAGAGGTCGGATAAGTGATTAACAGTGGTTGGCAAAGTAATAACAATTGTTTGGCAAAGTCATTTTTAGAGATCGGATAAGTGATTAACAGTGGTTGGCAAAGTCATTATAATTGTAAGGCAAAGTCATTTTTAGAGGTCGGATTAGTGATTAACAGTGGTTGGCAAAGGCATTACAATTGTTTGCCAAAGTCATTTCAATTGTTGGACAAAGTCATTTTTAAAGTCGGATAAGTGATTAACTGTGGCTGGCAAAGTCATTACAATTGTTGGGCTAAGTCATTTTTAGAGGTCGGATATGTGATTTACAGTGGTTGGCAAAGTTATTACAATTGTTAGGCAAAGTCATTTTTTGAGGTCGGATAAGTGATTAACAGTGGTTGGCAAAGTAATTACATTTGTTAGGCAATGTCATTTTTAGAGGTCGGATTAGTGATTAACAGTGGTTGGCAAATTCATTAGAATTGTTTACCAAAGTCATTGCAATTGTTGGGCAAAGTCATGTTTAAGGTCGGATAAGTGATTAACTGTGGTTTGCAAAGTTATTACAATAGTTAGGCAAAGTCATTTTTAGATGTCGGATAAGTGATTAACAGTGGTTGGCAAAGTCATTACAATTGTTGGGCAAAGTCATTTTTAGAGGTCGGATAAGTGATTAACAGTGGTTGGCAAAGTCATTTAAATTGTTGGGCAAAGTAATTTTTAGAGGTCGGATAATTTATTAAAAGTGGTTGGCAAAGTCATTTAAATTGTTGGGCAAAGTTATTTTGAGAGGTCGGATAATTTATTAAAAGTGTTTGGCAAAGTCATTTCAATTGTTGGGCAAAGTAATTTTTAAAGGTCGGATAAGTGATTAACAGTGGTTGGCAAAGTAATAACAATTGTTTGGCAAAGTCATTTTTAGAGATCGGATAAGTGATTAACAGTGGTTGGCAAAGTCATTATAATTGTAAGGCAAAGTCATTTTTAGAGGTCGGATTAGTGATTAACAGTGGTTGGCAAAGGCATTACAATTGTTTGCCAAAGTCATTTCAATTGTTGGACAAAGTCATTTTTAAGGTCGGATAAGTGATTAACTGTGGCTGGCAAAGTCATTACAATTGTTGGGCTAAGTCATTTTTAGAGGTCGGATATGTGATTTACAGTGGTTGGCAAAGTTATTACAATTGTTAGGCAAAGTCATTTTTTGAGGTCGGATAAGTGATTAACAGTGGTTGGCAAAGTAATTACATTTGTTAGGCAAAGTCATTTTTAGAGGTCGGATTAGTGATTAACAGTGGTTGGCAAAGTCATTAGAATTGTTTACCAAAGTCATTGCAATTGCTGGGCAAAGTCATGTTTAAGGTCTGATAAGTGATTAACTGTGGTTTGCAAAGTTATTACAATAGTTAGGCAAAGTCATTTTTAGATGTCGGATAAGTGATTAACAGTGGTTGGCAAAGTCATTACAATTGTTAGGCAAAGTCATTTTTAGAGGTCGGATAAGTGATTAACAGTGGTTTGCAACGGCATTACAATTGTTTGCCAAAGTCATTACAATTGCTGGGCAAAGTAATTTTCACAGGTCGAATAAATGATAAACAGTGGTTGGCAAAGTCATTACAATTGTTGGGCAAAGTCAATTTTAGAGTCGGATAAGTGATTATACAGTGGTTGGCAAAGTTCATTTAAATTGGTTGGGCAGAAGTAATTTTTAGAGGTCGATAATATTAAAATTGTTGGCAAAGTCAGTTAAATTGTTGGGCAAAGTTATTTTGGAGAGGTCGAGATAATTTATGTAAAAGTGTTTGGCAAAGTCATTTCACTTGTTGGGCAAAGTCATTTTTAGAGGTCGGATAAGTGATACCGGTGGTTGGCAAAGTAATAACAATGTTTGGCAAATAGTCATGTTTAGAGATCGGATAAGTAATTAACAGTGGTTGGGAAAGTCATTATAATGTTAGGCAAAGTCCATTTTAGAGGTCGGATTAGTGATTAACAGTGGTTGGCAAAGGCATTACAATTGTTGCCAAAGTCATTTTTAGAGGTCGGATATGTGATTTACAGTGGTTGGCAAAGTTATACAATTGTTAGGCAAAGTCATTTTTTGAGGTCGGATAAGTGATTAACAGTGGTTGGCAAAGTAATTACAATTGTTAGGCAAAGTCATTTTTAGAGGTCGGATTAGTGATTAACAGTGGTTGGCAAAGTCATTAGAATTGTTTACCAAAGTCATTGCAATTGTTGGGCAAAGTCATGTTTAAGGTCGGATAAGTGATTAACTGTGGTTTGCAAAGTTATTACAATAGTAAGGCAAAGTCATTTTTAGAGGTCGGATAAGTGATTAACAGTGGTTGGCAAAGTCATTACAATTGTTAGGCAAAGTCATTTTTAGAGGTCGGATAAGTGATTAACAGTGGTTTGCAACGGCATTACAATTGTTTGCCAAAGTCATTTCAATTGCTGGGCAAAGTAATTTTCACAGGTCGAATAAATGATAAACAGTGGTTAGCAAAGTCATTACAATTGTTGGGCAAAGTCATTTTAAGAGGTCGGATAAGTGATTAACAGTGGTTGGCAAAGTCATTTAAATTGTTGGGCAAAGTAATTTTTAGAGGTCGGATAATTTATTAAAAGTGGTTGGCAAAGTCATTTAAATTGTTGGGCAAAGTTATTTTGAGAGGTCGGATAATTTATTAAAAGTGTTTGGCAAAGTCATTTCAATTGTTTGGCAAAGTCATTTTTAGAGATCGGATAAGTAATTAACAGTGGTTGGTAAAGTCATTATAATTGTTAGGCAAAGTCATTTTTAGAGGTCGGATTAGTGATTAACAGTGGTTGGCAAAGGCATTACAATTGTTTGCCAAAGTCATTTCAATTGTTGGGCAAAGTCATTTTTAAGGCCGGATAAGTGATTAACTGTGGTTGGCAAAATCATAACAATTGTTGGGCAAGATCATTTTTAGAGGTCGGATAAGTGATTAACAGTGGTTTGCAAAGTCATTACAATTGTTGGGCTAAGTCATTTTTAGAGGTCGGATAAGTGATTAACAGTGGTTGGCAAAGTTATTACAATTGTTAGGCAAAGTCATTTTTAGAGGTCGGATAAGTGATTAACAGTGGTTGGCAAAATCATAACAATTGTTGGGCAAGGTCATTTTTAGAGGTAGGATTAGTGATTAACAGTGGTTGGCAAAGTCATTACAATTGTTGGGCTAAGTCATTTTTAGAGGTCGGATTAGTGATTTACAGTGGTTGGCAAAGTTATTACAATTGTTAGGCAAAGTCATTTTTAGAGGTCGGATAAGTGATTAACAGTGGTTGGCAAAGTAATTACAATTGTTAGGCAAAGTCATTTTTAGAGGTCGGATAAGTGATTAACAGTGGTTGGCAAAGGCATTACCATTGTTTTCCAAAGTCATTACAATTGTTGGGCAAAGTCATTTTTAGAGGTCGGATAAGTGATTAAAAGTGGTTGGCAAAATCATAACAATTGTTGGGCAAGGTCATTTTTAGAGGTCGGATTAGTGATTAACAGTGGTTGGCAAAGTCATTACAATTGTTGGGCTAAGTCATTTTTAGAGGTCGGATTAGTGATTAACAGTGGTTGGCAAAGGCATTACAATTGTTTGCCAAAGTCATTTCAATTGTTGGGCAAAGTCATTTTTAAGGTCGGATAAGTGATTAACTGTGGTTGGCAAAATCATTACCATTGTTTTCCAAAGTCATTACAATTGTTGGGCAAAGTCATTTTTAGAGGTCGGATAAGAGATTAAAAGTGGTTGGCAAAATCATAACAATTGTTGGGCAAGGTCATTTTTAGAGGTCGGATTAGTGATTAACATTGGTTGGCAAAGTCATTACAATTTTTGGGCTAAGTCATTTTTAGAGGTCGGATTAGTGATTTACAGTGGTTGGCAAAGTTATTACAATTGTTAGGCAAAGTCATTTTTAGAGGTCGGATAAGTGATTAACAGTGGTTGGCAAAGTAATTACAATTGTTAGGCAAAGTCATTTTTAGAGTTCGGATAAGTGATTAACAGTGGTTGGCAAAGGCATTACCATTGTTTTCCAAAGTCATTACAATTGTTGGGCAAAGTCATTTTTAGAGGTCGGATAAGTGATTAAAAGTGGTTGGCAAAATCATAACAATTGTTGGGCAAAGTCATTTTTAGAGGTCGGATAAGTAATTAACAGTGGTTGGCAAAGTCATTATAATTGTTAGGCAAAGTCATTTTTAGAGGTCGGATTAGTGATTAACAGTGGTTGGCAAAGGCAATACAATTGTTAGCCAAAGTCATTTCAATTGTTGGGCAAAGTCATTTTTAAGGTCGGATAAGTGATTAACTGTGGTTGGCAAAATCATTAATTGTTAGGCAAAGTCATTTTTAGAGGTCGGATAAGTGATTAACAGTGGTTGGCAAAGTCATTACAATTGTTAGGCAAAGTCATTTTTAGAGGTAGGATAAGTGATTAATAGTGGTTGGCAAAGGAATTACAATTGTTTGCCAAAGTCATTTTAAGATGTCGGATAAGTTATTAACAGTGGTTGGCAAAGTTATTACAATTGTTAGGCAAAGTCATTTTTAGAGGTCGGATAAGTGATTAACAGTGGTTGGCAAAGTAATTACAATTGTTAGGCAAAGTCATTTTTAGAGGTCGGATAAGTGATTAACAGTGGTTTGCAAAGGCATTACCATTGTTTTCCAAAGTCATTACAATTGTTGGGCAAAGTCATTTTTAGAGGTCGGATAAGTGATTAAAAGTGGTTGGCAAAATCATAACAATTGTTGGTCAAGGTCATTTTTAGAGGTCGGATTAGTGATTAACAGTGGTTGGCAAAGTCATTACAATTGTTGGGCTAAGTCATTTTTAGAGGTCGGATTAGTGATTTACAGTGGTTGGCAAAGTTATTACAATTGTTAGGCAAAGTCATTTTTAGAGGTCGGATTAGTGATTTACAGTGGTTGGCAAAGTAATTACAATTGTTAGGCAAAGTCATTTTTAGAGGTCGGATAAGTGATTAACAGTGGTTGGCAAAGGCATTACCATTGTTTTCCAAAGTCATTACAATTGTTGGGCAAAGTCATTTTTAGAGGTCGGATAAGTGATTAAAAGTGGTTGGCAAAATCATAACAATTGTTGGGCAAGGTCATTTTTAGAGGTCGGATTAGTGATTAACAGTGGTTGGCAAAGTCATTACAATTGTTGGGCTAAGTCATTTTTAGAGGTCGGATAAGTGATTTACAGTGGTTGGCAAAGTTATTACAATTGTTAGGTAAAGTCATTTTTAGAGGTCGGATAAGTGATTAACAGTGGTTGGCAAAGTAATTACAATTGTAAGGCAAAGTCATTTTTAGAGGTCGGATAAGTGATTAACAGTGGTTGGCAAAGGCATTACCATTGTTTTCCAAAGTCATTACAATTGTCGGGCAAAGTCATTTTATAGGTCGGATAAGTGATTAAAAGTATTTGGCAAAATCATAACAATTGTTGTGCAAGATCATTTTTAGGGGTCGGATTAGTGATTAAAAGTGGTTGACAAAGTCATTACAATTGTTGGGCTAGGCTATTTTTTGAGGTCGGATAAGTGATTTACAGTGGTTTGCAAAGATATTACAATTGTTAGGCAAAGTCATTTTTAGAGGTCGGATAAGTGATTAAAAGTGGTTGACAAAGTCATTACAATTGTTGGGCTAAGTCATTTTTAGAGGTCGGATAAGTGATTTACAGTGGTTGGCAAAGTTATTGCAATTGTTAGGCAAAGTCATTTTTAGAGGTCGGATAAGTGATTAACAGTGGTTGGCAAAGTAATTTCAATTGTTAGGCAAAGTCATTTTTAGAAGTCGGATAAGTGATTTACAGTGGTTGGCAAAGTTATTACAATTGTTAGGCAAAGTCATTTTTAGAGGTCGGATAAGTGATTTACAGTGGTTGGCAAAGTTATTACAATTGTTAGGCAAAATCATTTTTAGAGGTCGAATAAATGATTAACAGTGGTTGGCAAAGTCATTACAATAGTTGGGCAAAGTCATTTTTAGAGGTCGGATAAGTGATTAACAGTGGTTGGCAAAGTCATTACAATTTTTGGGCCAAGTCATTTTTAGAGGTCGGATAAGTGATTAAAATTGGTTGACAAAGTCATTACAATTGTTGGGCTAAGTCATTTTTAGAGGTCGGATAAGTGATTTACAGTGGTTGGCAAAGTTATTACAATTGTTAGGCAAAGTCATTTTTGGAGGTCCGATAAATGATTTACAGTGGTTGGCAAAGTTATTACAATTGTTAGGCAAAGTCATTTTTAGAGGTCGAATAAATGATTAACAGTGGTTGGCAAAGTCATTACAATTGTTGGGCAAAGTCATTTTTAGAGGTCGGATAAGTGATTAACAGTGGTTGGCAAAGTCATTACAATTTTTGGGCAAAGTCATTTTTAGAGGTCGGATAAGTGATTAAAAGTGGTTGACAAAGTCATTACAATTGTTGGGCTAAGTCATTTTTAGAGGTCGGATAAGTGATTTACAGTGGTTGGCAAAGTTATTACAATTGTTAGGCAAAGTCATTTTTAGAGGTCGGATAAGTGATTAACAGTGGTTGGCAAAGGCATTACCATTGTTTTCCAAAGTCATTTCAATTGTTGGGCAAGGTCATTTTTTGAGGTCGGATAAGTGATTAAAAGTGGTTGACAAAGTCATTACAATTGTTTGGCAAAGTCATTTTTAGAGGTGGGATAAGTTATTAACAGTCGTTGGCAAAGTCATTACAATTGTTAGGCAAAGTCATTTTTAGAGGTCGTATAAGTGATTAACAGTGGTTGGCAAAGGCATTACAATTGTTTGCCAAAGTCATTTCTAGAGGTCGGATAAGTGATTAACAGTGGTTTGCAAAGGCATTACAATTGTTTGCCAAAATCATTTTGTGAGGTCGGATAAGTGATTTACAGTGGTTGGCAAAGTTATTACAATTGTTAGGCAAATTCATTTATAGAGGTCGAATAAATGATTAACAGTGGTTGGCAAAGTCATTACAATTGTTGGGCAAAGTCATTTTTAGAGGTCGTATAGGTTATTAACAGTGTTTGGCAAAGTCATTACAATTGTTTGGCAAAGTCATTTTTAGATGTCGGATAAGTGATTAACAGTGGTTCGCAAAGTCATTACAATTGTTGGGCAAAGTCATTTTTAGAGGTCGGATAAGTGATTAACAGTGGTTGGCAAAGGCATTACCATTGTTTTCCAAAGTCATTACAATTGTTGGGCAAAGTCATTTTTAGAGGTCGGATAAGTGATTAAAAGTGGTTGGCAAAATCATAACAATTGTTGGGCAAGGTCATTTTTAGAGGTCGGATTAGTGATTAACAGTGGTTGGCAAAGTCATTACAATTGTTGGGCTAAGTCATTTTTAGAGGTCGGATTAGTGATTAACAGTGGTTGGCAAAGGCATTACAATTGTTTGCCAAAGTCATTTCAATTGTTGGGTAAAGTCATTTTTAAGGTCGGATAAGTGATTAACTGTGGTTGGCAAAATCATTACCATTGTTTTCCAAAGTCATTACAATTGTTGGGCAAAGTCATTTTTAGAGGTCGGATAAGAGATTAAAAGTGGTTGGCAAAATCATAACAATTGTTGGGCAAGGTCATTTTTAGAGGTCGGATTAGTGATTAACATTGGTTGGCAAAGTCATTACAATTTTTGGGCTAAGTCATTTTTAGAGGTCGGATTAGTGATTTACAGTGGTTGGCAAAGTTATTACAATTGTTAGGCAAAGTCATTTTTAGAGGTCGGATAAGTGATTAACAGTGGTTGGCAAAGTAATTACAATTGTTAGGCAAAGTCATTTTTAGAGGTCGGATAAGTGATTAACAGTGGTTGGCAAAGGCATTACCATTGTTTTCCAAAGTCATTACAATTGTTGGGCAAAGTCATTTTTAGAGGTCGGATAAGTGATTAAAAGTGGTTGGCAAAATCATAACAATTGTTGGGCAAAGTCATTTTTAGAGGTCGGATAAGTGATTAAAATTGGTTGACAAAGTCATTACAATTGTTGGGCTAAGTCATTTTTAGAGGTCGGATAAGTGATTTACAGTGGTTGGCAAAGTTATTACAATTGTTAGGCAAAGTCATTTTTGGAGGTCGGATAAATGATTTACAGTGGTTGGCAAAGTTATTACAATTGTTAGGCAAAGTCATTTTTAGAGGTCGAATAAATGATTAACAGTGGTTGGCAAAGTCATTACAATTGTTGGGCAAAGTCATTTTTAGAGGTCGGATAAGTGATTAACAGTGGTTGGCAAAGTCATTACAATTTTTGGGCAAAGTCATTTTTAGAGGTCGGATAAGTGATTAAAAGTGGTTGACAAAGTCATTACAATTGTTGGGCTAAGTCATTTTTAGAGGTCGGATAAGTGATTTACAGTGGTTGGCAAAGTTATTACAATTGTTAGGCAAAGTCATTTTTAGAGGTCGGATAAGTGATTAACAGTGGTTGGCAAGGGCATTACCATTGTTTTCCAAAGTGATTTCAATTGTTGGGCAAGGTCATTTTTTGAGGTCGGATAAGTGATCAAAAGTGGTTGACAAAGTCATTACAATTGTTTGGCAAAGTCATTTTTAGAGGTGGGATAAGTTATTAACAGTCGTTGGCAAAGTCATTACAATTGTTAGGCAAAGTCATTTTTAGAGGTCGTATAAGTGATTAACAGTGGTTGGCAAAGGCATTACAATTGTTTGCCAAAGTCATTTCTAGAGGTCGGATAAGTGATTAACAGTGGTTTGCAAAGGCATTACAATTGTTAGGCAAATTCATTTTTAGAGGTCGAATAAATGATTAACAGTGGTTGGCAAAGTCATTACAATTGTTGGGCAAAGTCATTTTTAGAGGTCGTATAGGTTATTAACAGTGTTTGGCAAAGTCATTACAATTGTTTGGCAAAGTCATTTTTAGATGTCGGATAAGTGATTAACAGTGGTTCGCAAAGTCATTACAATTGTTGGGCAAAGTCATTTTTAGAGGTCGGATAAGTGATTAACAGTGGTTGGCAAAGGCATTACCATTGTTTTCCAAAGTCATTACAATTGTTGGGCAAAGTCATTTTTAGAGGTCGGATAAGTGATTAAAAGTGGTTGGCAAAATCATAACAATTGTTGGGCAAGGTCATTTTTAGAGGTCGGATTAGTGATTAACAGTGGTTGGCAAAGTCATTACAATTGTTGGGCTAAGTCATTTTTAGAGGTCGGATTAGTGATTAACAGTGGTTGGCAAAGGCATTACAATTGTTTGCCAAAGTCATTTCAATTGTTGGGCAAAGTCATTTTTAAGGTCGGATAAGTGATTAACTGTGGTTGGCAAAATCATTACCATTGTTTTCCAAAGTCATTACAATTGTTGGGCAAAGTCATTTTTAGAGGTCGGATAAGAGATTAAAAGTGGTTGGCAAAATCATAACAATTGTTGGGCAAGGTCATTTTTAGAGGTCGGATTAGTGATTAACATTGGTTGGCAAAGGCATTACCATTGTTTTCCAAAGTCATTACATTTGTTGGGCAAAGTCATTTTTAGAGGTCGGATAAGTGATTAAAAGTGGTTGGCAAAATCATAACAATTGTTGGGCAAAGTCATTTTTAGAGGTCGGATAAGTATTTAACAGTGGTTGGCAAAGTCATTATAATTGTTAGCCAAAGTCATTTTTAGAGGTCGGATTAGTGATTAACAGTGGTTGGCAAAGGCAATACAATTGTTAGCCAAAGTCATTTCAATTGTTGGGCAAAGTCATTTTTAAGGTCGGATAAGTGATTAACTGTGGTTGGCAAAATCATTAATTGTTAGGCAAAGTCATTTTTAGAGGTCGGATAAGTGATTAACAGTGGTTGGCAAAGTCATTACAATTGTTAGGCAAAGTCATTTTTAGAGGTAGGATAAGTGATTAATAGTGGTTGGTAAAGGAATTACAATTGTTTGCCAAAGTCATTTTAAGATGTCGGATAAGTTATTAACAGTGGTTGGCAAAGTTATTACAATTGTTAGGCAAAGTCATTTTTAGAGGTCGGATAAGTGATTAACAGTGGTTGGCAAAGTAATTACAATTGTTAGGCAAAGTCATTTTTAGAGGTCGGATAAGTGATTAACAGTGGTTTGCAAAGGCATTACCATTGTTTTCCAAAGTCATTACAATTGTTGGGCAAAGTCATTTTTAGAGGTCGGATAAGTGATTAAAAGTGGTTGGCAAAATCATAACAATTGTTGGGCAAGGTCATTTTTAGAGGTCGGATTAGTGATTAACAGTGGTTGGCAAAGTCATTACAATTGTTGGGCTAAGTCATTTTTAGAGGTCGGATTAGTGATTTACAGTGGTTGGCAAAGTTATTACAATTGTTAGGCAAAGTCATTTTTAGAGGTCGGATAAGTGATTTACAGTGGTTGGCAAAGTAATTACAATTGTTAGGCAAAGTCATTTTTAGAGGTCGGATAAGTGATTAACAGTGGTTGGCAAAGGCATTACCATTGTTTTCCAAAGTCATTACAATTGTTGGGCAAAGTCATTTTTAGAGGTCGGATAAGTGATTAAAAGTGGTTGGCAAAATCATAACAATTGTTGGGCAAGGTCATTTTTAGAGGTCGGATTAGTGATTAACAGTGGTTGGCAAAGTCATTACAATTGTTGGGCTAAGTCATTTTTAGAGGTCGGATAAGTGATTTACAGTGGTTGGCAAAGTTATTACAATTGTTAGGTAAAGTCATTTTTAGAGGTCGGATAAGTGATTAACAGTGGTTGGCAAAGTAATTACAATTGTAAGGCAAAGTCATTTTTAGAGGTCGGATAAGTGATTAACAGTGGTTGGCAAAGGCATTACCATTGTTTTCCAAAGTCATTACAATTGTCGGGCAAAGTCATTTTTAGAGGTCGGATAAGTGATTAAAAGTATTTGGCAAAATCATAACAATTGTTGTGCAAGATCATTTTTAGGGGTCGGATTAGTGATTAAAAGTGGTTGACAAAGTCATTACAATTGTTGGGCTAGGCTATTTTTTGAGGTCGGATAAGTGATTTACAGTGGTTTGCAAAGATATTACAATTGTTAGGCAAAGTCATTTTTAGAGGTCGGATAAGTGATTAAAAGTGGTTGACAAAGTCATTACAATTGTTGGGCTAAGTCATTTTTAGAGGTCGGATAAGTGATTTACAGTGGTTGGCAAAGTTATTGCAATTGTTAGGCAAAGTCATTTTTAGAGGTCGGATAAGTGATTTACAGTGGTTGGCAAAGTAATTTCAATTGTTAGGCAAAGTCATTTTTAGAAGTCGGATAAGTGATTTACAGTGGTTGGCAAAGTTATTACAATTGTTAGGCAAAGTCATTTTTAGAGGTCGGATAAGTGATTTACAGTGGTTGGCAAAGTTATTACAATTGTTAGGCAAAGTCATTTTTAGAGGTCGAATAAATGATTAACAGTGGTTGGCAAAGTCATTACAATAGTTGGGCAAAGTCATTTTTAGAGGTCGGATAAGTGATTAACAGTGGTTGGCAAAGTCATTACAATTTTTGGGCCAAGTCATTTTTAGAGGTCGGATAAGTGATTAAAATTGGTTGACAAAGTCATTACAATTGTTGGGCTAAGTCATTTTTAGAGGTCGGATAAGTGATTTACAGTGGTTGGCAAAGTTATTACAATTGTTAGGCAAAGTCATTTTTGGAGGTCGGATAAATGATTTACAGTGGTTGGCAAAGTTATTACAATTGTTAGGCAAAGTCATTTTTAGAGGTCGAATAAATGATTAACAGTGGTTGGCAAAGTCATTACAATTGTTAGGCAAAGTCATTTTTAGAGGTCGTATAAGTGATTAACAGTGGTTGGCAAAGGCATTACAATTGTTTGCCAAAGTCATTTCTAGAGGTCGGATAAGTGATTAACAGTGGTTTGCAAAGGCATTACAATTGTTTGCCAAAATCATTTTGTGAGGTCGGATAAGTGATTTACAGTGGTTGGCAAAGTTATTACAATTGTTAGGCAAATTCATTTTTAGAGGTCGAATAAATGATTAACAGTGGTTGGCAAAGTCATTACAATTGTTGGGCAAAGTCATTTTTAGAGGTCGTATAGGTTATAAACAGTGTTTGGCAAAGTCATTACAATTGTTTGGCAAAGTCATTTTTAGATGTCGGATAAGTGATTAACAGTGGTTCGCAAAGTCATTACAATTGTTGGGCAAAGTCATTTTTAGAGGTCGGATAAGTGATTAACAGTGGTTGGCAAAGTAATAACAATTGTTGGGCAAAGTCATTTTTAGAGATCGGATACGTGATTAACAGTGGTTGGCAAAGTCATTACAATTGTTAGGCAAAGTCATTTTTAGAGGTCGGATTAGTGATTAACAGTGGTTGGCAAAGGCATTACAATTGTTAGGCAAAGTCATTTCATTTGTTGGGCAAAGTCATTTTTAAGGTCGGATAAGTAATTAACAGTGGTTGGCAAAGTCATTACAATTGTTGGCAAAGTCATTTTTTGAGGTCGGATAAGTGATTAACAGTGTTTGGCAAAGTCATTACAATTGTTTGGCAAAGTCATTTTTAGAGGTCGGATATGTGATTAACAGTGCTAAGCAAAATCATTACAATTGTTGGGCAAGGTCATTTTTAGAGGTCGGATAAGTGATTAACAGTGGTTGGCAAAGTTATTACAATAGTTAGGCAAAGTCATTTTTAGAGGTCGGTTTAGTGATTAACAGTGGTTGGCAAAGTCATTAGAATTGTTTACTAAAGTCATTGCAATTGTTGGGCAAAGTCATTTTTAAGGTCGGATAAGTTATTAACTGTGGTTGGCAAAGTAATTACAATAGTTAGGCAAAGTCATTTTTAGAGGTCGGATAAGTGATTTACAGTGGTTGGCAAAGTCATTACAATAGTTAGGCAAAGTCATTTTTAGAGGTCGGATTAGTGATTAACAGTGGTTGGCAGAGGCATTAGAATTGTTTACCAAAGTCATTGCAATTGTTGGGCAAAATCATTTTGTGAGGTCGGATAAGTGATTTACAGTGGTTGGCAAAGTTATTACAATTGTTAGGCAAAGTCATTTTTAGAGGTCGGATTAGTGATTAACAGTGGTTGGCAAAGGCATTACAATTGTTTGCCAAAGTCATTTCATTTGTTGGGCAAAGTCATTTTTAAGGTCGGATAAGTAATTAACAGTGGTTGGCAAAGTCATTACAATTGTTGGCAAAGTCATTTTTTGAGGTCGGATAAGTGATTAACAGTGTTTGGCAAAGTCATTACAATTGTTTGGCAAAGTCATTTTTAGAGGTCGGATATGTGATTAACAGTGCTAAGCAAAATCATTACAATTGTTCGGCAAGGTCATTTTTAGAGGTCGGATAAGTGATTAACAGTGGTTGGCAAAGTCATTAGAATTGTTTACTAAAGTCATTGCAATTGTTGGGCAAAGTCATTTTTAAGGTCGGATAAGTTATTAACTGTGGTTGGCAAAGTAATTACAATAGTAAGGCAAAGTCATTTTTAGAGGTCGGATAAGTGATTTACAGTGGTTGGCAAAGTCATTACAATAGTTAGGCAAAGTCATTTTTAGAGGTCGGATTAGTGATTAACAGTGGTTGGCAGAGGCATTAGAATTGTTTACCAAAGTCATTGCAATTGTTGGGCAAAATCATTTTGTGAGGTCGGATAAGTGATTTACAGTGGTTGGCAAAGTTATTACAATTGTTAGGCAAAGTCATTTTTAGAGGTCGGATTAGTGATTAACAGTGGTTGGCAAAGGCATTACAATTGTTTGGCAAAGTCATTTTTAGAGGTCGGATATGTGATTAACAGTGCTAAGCAAAATCATTACAATTGTTCGGCAAGGTCATTTTTAGAGGTCGGATAAGTGATTAACAGTGGTTGGCAAAGTTATTACAATAGTTAGGCAAAGTCATTTTTAGAGGTCGGTTTAGTGATTAACAGTGGTTGGCAAAGTCATTAGAATTGTTTACTAAAGTCATTGCAATTGTTGGGCAAAGTCATTTTTAAGGTCGGATAAGTTATTAACTGTGGTTGGCAAAGTAATTACAATAGTTGGGCAAAGTCATTTTTAGAGGTCGGATAAGTGATTTACAGTGGTTGGCAAAGTCATTACAATAGTTAGGCAAAGTCATTTTTAGAGGTCGGATTAGTGATTAACAGTGGTTGGCAGAGGCATTGCAATTGTTGGGCAAAGTCATTTTTAAGGTCAGATAAGTGATTAACTGTGGTTGGCAAAGTCATTACAATTGTTGGGCAAAGTCTTTTTTAGCGGTCGGATAAGTGATTAACAGTGGTTGGCAAAGTCATTACAATTGTTGGGCAAAGTCATTTTTAGAGGTCGGATAAGTGATTAACAGTGCTTGGCAAAGTAATTACAATTGTTGGGCAAAGTCATTTTTAGAGGTGGGATGAGTTATTAACAGTGGTTGGCAAAGTCATTACTATTGTTGGGCAAAGTCAATTTTAGAGGTGGGATGAGTTATTAACAGTGGTTGGCAAAGGCATTACAATTGTTGGGCATAGTCATTTTTAGAGGTCGGATAAGTGATTAACAGTGGTTGGCAAAGTAAATACAATTGTTAGGCAAAGTCATTTTTAGAGGTCGGATAAGTGATTAACAGTGGTTGGCAAAGTAATTACAATTGTATGGCAAAGTCATTTTTAGAGGTCGGATAAGTGATTAACAGTGGTTGGCAAAGTCATTACAATTGTTAGGCAAAGTCATTTTTAGAGGTCGGATAAGCGATTAACAGTTGTTGGCAAAGGCATTACAATTGTTTGCCAAAGTCATTTCAATTGTTGGGCAAAGTCATTTTTTAGGTCGGATAAGTGATTAACTGTGGTTGGCAAAGTCATTACAATTGTTAAGAAAAGTCATTTTTAGAGGTCGGATAAGTGATTAACAGTGGTTGGCAAAGTCATTACAATTGTTAGGCAAAGTCAATTTTAGAGGTCGGATAAGCGATTAACAGTGGCTGGCAAAGGCATTACAATTGTTGGGCAAAGTCATTTTTAGAGGTCGGATAAGTGATTAACAGTGGTTGGCAAATTAATTACAATTGTTTGCCAAAGTCATTTCATTTGTTGGGCAAAGTCATTTTTAAGGTCGGATAAGTAATTAATAGTGGTTGGCAAAGTCATTACAATTGTTGGGCAAAGTCATTTTTTGGGGTCGGATAAGTGATTAACAGTGTTTGGCAAAGTCATTACAATTGTTTGGCAAAGTCATTACAATTGTTTGGCAAAGTCATTTTTAGAGGTCGGATATATGATTAACAGTGGTAAGCAAAATCATTACAATTGTTGGGCAAGGTCATTTTTAGAAGCCGGATAAGTGATTAACAGTGGTTGGCAAAGTAATTACAATAGTTAGGCAAAGTCATTTTTAGAGGTCGGATTAGTGATTAACAGTGGTTGGCAAAGTCATTACAATAGTTAGGCAAAGTCATTTTTAGAGGTCGGATAAGTGATTAACAGTGGTTGGCAAATTAATTACAATTGTTTGCCAAAGTCATTTCATTTGTTGGGCAAAGTCATTTTTAAGGTCGGATAAGTAATTAACAGTGGTTGGCAAAGTCATTACAATTGTTGGGCAAAGTCTTTTTTAGCGGTCGGATAAGTGATTAACAGTGGTTGGCAAAGTCATTACAATTGTTGGGCAAAGTCATTTTTAGAGGTCGGATAAGTGATTTACAGTGGTTGGCAAAGTAATTACAATTGTTGGGCAAAGTCATTTTTAGAGGTGGGATGAGTTATTAACAGTGGTTGGCAAAGTCATTACTATTGTTGGGCAAAGTCAATTTTAGAGGTGGGATGAGTTATTTACAGTGGTTGGCAAAGGCATTACAATTGTTGGGCATAGTCATATTTAGAGGTCGGATAAGTGATTAACAGTGGTTGGCAAAGTAATTACAATTTTTAGGCAAAGTCATTTTTAGAGGTCGGATAAGTGATAAACAGTGGTTGGCAAAGTAATTACAATTGTAAGGCAAAGTCATTTTTAGAGGTCGGATAAGTGATTAACAGTGGTTGGCAAAGTAATTACAATTGTTAGGCAAAGTCATTTTTAGAGGTCGGATAAGTGATTAACAGTTGTTGGCAAAGGCATTACAACTGTTTGCCAAAGTCATTTCAATTGTTGGGCAAAGTCATTTTTTAGGGTCGGATAAGTGATTAACTGTGGTTGGCAAAGTCATTACAATTGTTAAGAAAAGTCATTTTTAGAGGTCGGATAAGTGATTAACAGTTGTTGGCAAAGGCATTACAACTGTTTGCCAAAGGCATTCCAATTGTTGGGCAAAGTAATTTTTAGAGGTCGGATATGTGATTAACAGTGGTTGGCAAAGTCATTACAATTGTTAGGCAAAGTCATTTTTAGAGGTCGGATAAGCGATTAACAGTGGCTGGCAAAGGCATTACAATTGTTGGGCAAAGTCATTTTTAGAGGTCGGATAAGTGATTAACAGTGGTTGGCAAATTAATTACAATTGTTGGGCAAAGTCATTTTAAGAGGTCGGATAAGTGATAAACAGTGGTTGGCAAAGTCATTACAATTGTTGGGCAAAGTATTTTTTAGAGGTCGGATAAGAGATTAACAGTGGTTGGCAAAGTCATTACAATTGTTGGGCAAAGTCATTTTTAGAGGTCGGATAAGAGATTAACAGTGGTTTGCAAAGGCATTACAATTGTTGGGCAAAGTCATTTTTAAGGTCGGATAAGAGATTAACAGTGGTTGGCAAAGTCATTACAATTGTTGGCGAAATTCATTTTTAGAGGTCGAATAAGTGATTAACAGTGGTTGGCAAAGTCATTACATTTGTTGGGCAAAGTCATTTTTTGAGGTCGGATAAAGATTAACAGTGGTTGGCAAAGTCATAACAATATTTGGACAAAGTCATTTTTAGCGGTCGGATAAGAGATTAACAGTGGTTGGCAAAGTCATTACCAGTGGTTTGCAAAGTCATTTTTAGATGACGGATAAGTGATTAACAGTGGTTGGCAAAGTCGTTACAATTGTTGGGCAAAGTCATTTCTAAGGTCGGATTAGTAATTAACAGTGGTTAGCAATGTCATTACAATTGTTGGGCAAAGTCATTATTAGAGGTCGGATAAGTGATTAATAGTGGTTCGCAAAGTCATTACAATTGTTGGGCATAGTCATTTTTAGAGGTCGGATAAGTGATTAACAGTGGTTGGCAAAGTAATAACAACTGTTTGGCAAGGTCATTTTTAGAGGTCGGATAAGTGATTAACAGTGGTTGGCAAAGGCATTACAATTGTCGGCCAAAGTCATATCTATAGTTGGGCAAAGTCATTTTTAAGGTCGGATAAGTAATTAACTGTGGTTGGCAAAGTCATTACAATTGTTGGGCAAGGTCATTTTTAGAGGTCGGATAAGTGATTAACAGTGGTTGACAAAGTCATTACAATTGTTGGGCAAAGTCATTTTTAGATGACGTATAAGTGATTAACAGTGGTTGGCAAAGTCGTTACAATTGTTGGGCAAAGTCATTTTTAAGGTCGGATAAGTTATTATCAGTGGTTGGCAAAGTCATTACAATTGTTGGGCAAAGTCATTATTAGAGGCCGGATAAGTGATTAATAGTGGTTCGCAAAGTCATTACAATTGTTGGGCATACTCATTTTTAGAGGTCGGATAAGTGATTAACAGTGGTTGGCAAAGTAATAACAACTGTTTGGCAAAGTCATTTTAAAGGTCAGATAAGTAATTAACTGTGGTTGGCAAAGTCATTACAATTGTTGGGCAAGGTCATTTTTAGAGGTCGGATAAGTGATTAACAGTGGTTGGCAAAGTCATTACAATTGTTGGGCAAAGTCATTATTAGAGGTCGGATAAGTGATTTACAGTGTTTGGCAAAGTCATTGCAATTGTTAGGCAAAGTCATTTTTAGAGGTCGGATAAGTGATTAACAGTGGTCGGCAAAGTCATTACAATTGTTGGGCAAAGTCATTTTTAGAGGTCGGATAAGTGATTAACAGTGGTTGGCAAAGTCATTACAATTGTTGGGCAAAGTCATTTTTAGAGGTCGGATAAGTTATTAACAGTGGTTGGCAAAGTCATTACAATTATTGGGCAAAGTCATTGTAAGAGGTCGGATAAGTGATTAACAGTGGTTCGCAAAGTCATTTCAATTGTTGGGCATAGTCATTTTTAGAAGTCGGATAAGTGATTAACAGTGGTTGGCAAAGTAATAACAACTGTTTGGCAAAGTCATTTTTAGAGATCGGAAAAGTGATTAACCTTGGTTGGCAAATTCATTATAATTGTTAGGCAAAGTCATTTTTAGAGGTCGGATTAATCATTAACATTGTTTGTCAAAGGCATTACAATTGTTTGCCAAAGTCATTTCAATTGATGGGCAAAGTAATTTTTAAGGTCGGATAAGTGATTAACTGTGGTTGGCAAAGTCATTACAATTGTTGGGCAAAGTCATTTTTAGAGGTCGGATAAGTGATTTACATTGGTTGGCAAAGTTATTACAATTGTTGGGCAAAGTCATTTTTAGAGGTCGGATAAGTGATAAACAGTGGTTGGGAAAGTCATTACAATTGTTGGGCAAAGTCATTTTTAGAGGTCGGATAAGAGATTAACAGTGGCTAGCAAAGTCATTACAATTGTTGGGCAAAGTCATTTTTAGAGGTCGGATAAGAGATTAACAGTGGTTTGCAAAGGCATTACAATTGTTGGGCAAAGTCATTATTAGAGGTCGGATAAGTGATTAACAGTGGTTGGCAAAGGCATTACAATTGTTTGCCAAAGTCATTTCAGTTGTTGGGCAAAGTCATTTTTAGAGGTCGGATAAGTGATTAACTGTGGTTGGCAAAGACATTACAATTGTTAGGCAAGGTCATTTTTACAGGTCGGATAAGTGATTAACTGTGGTTGGCAAAGTCATTACAATTGTTGGGCAAAGTCATTTTTAGAGGTCGGATAAGTGATAAACCGTGGTTGGCAAAGTCATTACAATTGTTGGGCAAAGTCATTTTTAGAGGTCGGATAAGAGATTAACAGTGGCTGGCAAAGTCATTACAATTGTTGGGCAAAGTCATTTTTAGAGGTCGGATAAGAGATTAACAGTGGTTTGCAAAGGCATTACAATTGTTGGGCAAAGTCATTATTAGAGGTCGGATAAGTGATTAACAGTGGTTGGCAAAGGCATTACAATTGTTTGCTAAAGTCATTACAATTGTTGGGCAAGGTCATTTTTAGAGGTCGGATAAGTAATTAACAGTGGTTGGCAAAGTCATTACAATTGTTGAGCAAAGTCATTTTTAGAGGTCGGATAAGTGATTTACAGTGGTTGGCAAAGTTATTACAATTGTAAGGCAAAGTCATTTTTAGAGGTCGGATAAGTGATTAACAGTGGTTGGCAAAGTAATTAAAATAGTTAGGTAAAGTCATTTTTAGAGGTCGGATAAGTGATTAACAGTGGTTGGCAAAGTCATTACAATTGTTGGGCAAAGTCATTTTTAGAGGTCGGATAAGTTATTAACAGTGGTTGGCAAAGTCATTACAATTGTTGGGAAAAGTGATTTTTAGAGGTCGGATAAGTGATTAACAGTGTTTGGCAAAGTAATTACAATTGTTGGGCAAAGTTATTTTTTGAGGTCGGATAAGTGATTAACAGTGTTTGGCAAAGTCATTACAATTGTTAGGCAAAGTCATATTTAGAGGTCGGATAAGTGATTAACAGTGGTCGGCAAAGTCATTACAATTGTTGGGAAAAGTCATTTTTAGAGGTCGGATTAGTGATTAACAGTGTTTGGCAAAGTCATTACAATTGTTGGGCAACGTCATTTTTAGAGGTGGGATAAGTTATTATCATTGGTTGGCAATTCATTACAATTATTAGGCAAAGTCATTGTAAGAGGTCGGATAAGTGATTAACAGTGGTTCGCAAAGTCATTACAATTGTTGGGCATAGTCATTTTTAGAGGTCGGATAAGTTATTAACAGTGGTTGGCAAAGTCATTACAATTGTTGGGAAAAGTGATTTTTAGAGGTCGGATAAGTGATTAACAGTGTTTGGCAAAGTAATTACAATTGTTGAACAAAGTTATTTTTTGAGGTCGGATAAGGGATTAACAGTGTTTGGCAAAGTCATTACTATTGTTAGGCAAAGTCATTTTTAGAGGTCGGATAAGTGATTAACAGTGGTCGGCAAAGTCATTACAATTGTTGGGCAAAGTCATTTTTAGAGGTCGGATAAGTGATTAACAGTGGTTGGCAAAGTCATTACAATTGTTGGGTAAAGTCATTTTTAGAGGTGGGATAAGTTATTAACATTGGTTGGCAAAGTCATTACAATTATTGGGCAAAGTCATTGTTAGAGGTCGGATAAGTGATTAACAGTGGTTCGCAAAGTCATTACAATTGTTGGGCATAGTCATTTTTAGAGGTCGGATAAGTGATTAACAGTGGTTGGCAAAGTAATAACAACTGTTTGGCAAAGTCATTTTTAGAGATCGGAAAAGTGATTAACCGTGGTTGGCAAAGTCATTATAATTGTTAGGCAAAGTCATTTTTAGAGGTCGGATTACTCATTAACATTGTTTGTCAAAGGCATTACAATTGTTAGCCAAAGTCATTTCAATTGATGGGCAAAGTTATTTTTAAGGTCGGATAAGTGATTAACTGTGGTTGGCAAAGTCATTACAATTGTTGGGCAAAGTCATTTTTAGAGGTCGGATAAGTGATTTACATTGGTTGGCAAAGTTATTACAATTGTTGGGCAAAGTCATTTTTAGAGGTCGGATAAGTGATAAACAGTGGTTGGCAAAGTCATTACAATTGTTGGGCAAAGTCATTTTTAGAGGTCGGATAAGAGATTAACAGTGGCTAGCAAAGTCATTACAATTGTTGGGCAAAGTCATTTTTAGAGGTCGGATAAGATATTAACAGTGGTTTGCAAAGGCATTACAATTGTTGGGCAAAGTCATTATTAGAGGTCGGATAAGTGATTAACAGTGGTTGGCAAAGGCATTACAATTGTTTGCCAAAGTCATTTCAATTGTTGGGCAAAGTCATTTTTAGAGGTCGGATAAGTGATTAACTGTGGTTGGCAAAGACATTACAATTGTTAGGCAAGGTCATTTTTACAGGTCGGATAAGTGATTAACTGTGGTTGGCAAAGTCATTACAATTGTTGGGCAAAGTCATTTTTAGAGGTCGGATAAGTGATAAACCGTGGTTGGCAAAGTAATTACAATTGTTGGGCAAAGTTATTTTTTGAGGTCGGATAAGTGATTAACAGTGTTTGGCAAAGAAATTACAATTGTTGAACAAAGTTATTTTTTGAGGTCGGATAAGTGATTAACAGTGGTTTGCAAAGGCATTACAATTGTTGGGCAAAGTCATTATTAGAGGTCGGATAAGTGATTAACAGTGGATGGCAAAGGCATTACAATTGTTTGCCAAAGTCATTACAATTGTTGGGCAAGGTCATTTTTAGAGGTCGGATAAGTGATTAAC